>JAWNPA010000039.1:11020000-11605000 GCA_035045345.1 Drosophila hamatofila | reverse complement strand
TCCACAATATAGTAGACTATTTAATGTCATACGACTTAGTCTATATTGTAGTAGACTATTCAATAGTTCATCTATAATCAAAGCAGAACATGACTTAGATATGAAGTAACTATGTTGATTCCGTTTGAATTTATTTCGATATCAATGGAAATCTAAATTGTATCAAGTGGACTTCTTAATAAGCATAAATACCTAATTCGATTGTGCTCTTTAAAATGAAAACGATTTGCACTAATGTCATGTGACTAGACTATATAGTAAACTATTAATAGTGTGAAAGGCTTTAATTCGATTTTATCTCTATCAATTTCGAATCAGTTCGATTTACTTCAATTCTTCTGCTCTTAATGCCATTCTAGATATATATATATATATATAGATTTTCGATTATACTATAGTTAATTATCGATAGCCCAATAGTTAAGTATCGATAGCGAATCATAGTGCTACCCCCTCTAATTTCTTTGGGGCCTATAACAATACTACATCTATAATCAAAACAGGACTTGTCTTAGATATGAAGACACTGTGTTGAAATGAACTGAATTGAATTGATCAGTTCACTTCTCAATTTTTCTTCTCTTAATGCCATTCTAGATGATACTATATATAGATTTTCGATTATACTATAGTTAAGTATCGATATCGTAATAGTTAGGCATCGATAGTGAATCATAGTACCCCCTCTAATTCCTTTGGGGCCTATAACAATACTACATATATAATCAAAACAGAACCTGTCTTTGATATGAAGACGCTGTGTTGAATTAAACTGAATTGATTTTGATATCAAAAAAAAAAATCAAAGTCACATCGAAATGGTATCGAAACATCAATTGGACTTCTTAATAAGCTCACATTTTCTCAGATTCATCTCAGTTAGCCAGATGACTGTATATTCCACTCCAGCTGCCAGCTCAAGCCAGTCTCTAGTCTGCAGTCTGCTGCTGCCAATAACTTTTGCTGCTGCTAAGGCAGCTGCTGCGGCTACCTGCATAGCATTATGTGAAGCTTGTCAAGCCCCAAGCTCCATGCCTCCATCCCTTCCCCCTCCCGCACTTCAAGCCCTTTTGACTGCTCGCTCGCAATGGCTTTTCATTCATAGCACTCGCTTCATAGCCTAGCAGTTTATCTGCGGGGCCTAGGCTACTCTTTTTTGTTGTGCCTTATTTTATTTATTTTTATTGGCCCTCGCGCTTTTCACACATTTTTCATTTTCCCCAACTCAAAGTTTCGTTTTTATATTTTATTTATTTATTTTTTAGTGTTGGTTTTTTTTTTTTTTTTTTGCTGTTGCTTTTGTTTTTGGCTTTTTCATTGTTTTGTGTTGGAGCAATTAAAATTTTTATGAGCAAACAAATTTTCGTTTACAACAATAACAACAAGCTGCAATAAAAAATAATAATAATAAAAAAGAAGAAAACAACAACAACAAAAAATAACGAGCCAACATTTTACACGTGCAAAAGGTAAACCTGCAAAGGTGCTAATTGGTTAATTGTGCGCGTACAGGTAAGTGAAGGAACTTACAGCACACAGTCATGTCTGTGTGTGAGTGTGGGTGTTTGTGTATGTGTGTGCTTGTGTCCTGCTCAATAATTCAGCAAGTGAAAACAACAAATGAAGGGAATTAACTGTAGCAAACCAAAGAATTAACACATCAACATATATTTATATTTATATTTATATTTATATTTATATTTATATATAATTTACAATTTATGATACTGAAAAGGTGTAAATGCAATAAAATTAATTTCTAAATTATTTACAAAATTTCATTTATCAAAAACTATCATTTTGCCATAATTCCAGCATTTAAGTTCATCAGCTTTGGATATTATCAAGGATTATAGTTTTCCACATCAATATTTTATTGAACAAAGCTACAGAAATCCAATTCAATACAGACAGAGACAGAAAGAGAGAACGAGAGAGAGAGAGAGATAGAAAGAGAGCTAGAGATATTAAGTGTGTGTAAGCTGCTTTAAATCAAACAATTTAAATTACATTTTGGACTATGAAATATATTTCTATCTATATTTATGTGCTGAAATATTTTTTGATTGATTGGCTAGGAATTCTTACAGCTATTTCTAAATGAAACGAGTTTATTATGACCAATTACACAATTACACAGTTGTAGTTAAGTGTTGCCGCCTGCAGATACATTAATTTGATATACATTGATATCAAAATTCTGTTATTCCTGCCCATAGTATTATAATAAATATCATATGTATATATAAACAGCAATTAATGTCCAATTGAAGAGATCAAAAATCCATAAAAAAATGAACAGAAATTTAATGAAAATGAGTTTTATTGAAGCTACTTCTGAAGCGTATAACACAGTCCTCTATACCCGACTGCCTCGTTCTAATTTATTCCGCTAAATCATCCTTCAACTTCCATGCCCGATTCTACAATGTCATGCTCATATGTAATATAGCCATTCGTTTAGTTTAATTGACTCATAACTCATGAGCAAACAGTGAACAAAAAAAAAAACTCGAATTTGCATGCAAAATCTAGCCATTTACGTTTAGCTAATTCAGAAGCCGTCGCGTCTCCTGTTTAGGGCGTCAGCTGCTCCACTGCAGACAAAAGCATTGACACGCCCACAAAAAAAGGGCTCTCACACACACTTGGACAGGGAGTTTCACCTGCTGCCTGCTTACGCCCATCCCAAACCCTATCTCCTTCTCCATCCCCATCCCCATCCCAATCCCAATCCCATCCCAAAGCAGTTGTTAGTTTAAACTGATTTGCAGTGTTTGACATGGCCATAAAAAGCAACGAGAACTGGACCAAACCAAAAGGGCCGAAAGGCAGCAGGAGCTGAATGTGCTTTGCGATGAGTGTGAGTTGGAGCTGCATAGAGCTGACTGCTCACAGATCAGAGGAGCTTCGGTTAAATGTTTTGTCTTCATTGCTTTCGCCTCTCGCCTTTTGCTGCTGTTGGTGCTAAACCCACACACACACACACGCACACACACACACACAGAGACTCACACACGTCGACAGATCCTAACTACTTGTAACCCATTCAACTAACCCAACCATGTGGATGGGCTAGTCTCATCGCCTGCCGTGTTCTGTTGGTCATTTCACTAATCTCTTCATTTTGCTCAACGCTGTTTTCTTTTGTTGTTGTTGTTGTTGTTGTTGTTGTTGTTTCTCCTCCCATGTTTACAATTTATTTGGCTTGTTGTAGTTGCTGTCGTTGTTGTTGTTGCTCATACGCCCCATTGTCTATATTTTTTGGTGGTGCAGCCGCCCTTTTGTTTGACCAGAACGTGCAGCGTCTCTAATGTTAAGTTCAACCATTCATTTTCGAGCCATATAAAGCGAACAGGGTCCATGTGACAGTCAGCAAACACAACAAGCCATGGACCCACCCCTACATCTGCCCCTACATCCACCCCTATCCCTATCCCTATTCCTATCGCTACAACCCACGCCCATGCCGGACACGCTCTCTATCTCTGGTTGGATATTATGCCTGTGCACGTTTGCCCCCAATAAGCTGCTTGTTGTTGTTGTTGCTGTCGTTCAGGATGGGGCTTTGGAGGGTGGAGGTATCCAACAATTAAGTAAAACGATTAAAATGCAAAGTAGTCAGCGCCAATGGGCTGCAAAAATCTGCTGTTGCTGTCAACGACACAAATTCCCTCAATACCCTAACAATGTCAAACAAAAGATTGCAACAAATGTAAATAGTTTGCTAATGTGAAATATATGCAAAATTGTTGACTAAAATCACAGCGAAAGTGCAGGTGACTGAGAGAAAGAGACAGAGAGAGAGAGAGAGAGAGAGAGCAAGTGTTTAACAACAGATAAAAAAAAAAAAATTATAAAATTTAGAATATACACATATGTATACTCGTGTGTATGCTCGTCTCATATGGAGTTAGGATTCTCTATTAGGATTCACTGCATATAGGAATACCATTAGAGAGATTTAGATGACATTCTTTGGGTATTTAGGTATGTTCTATAGGAGCTAGCTGATCTGGACTATCGACTCAAAATCGGATTGTTACTAGAGAGATTCAGATTCAAGAACTCAATTTTTTTGCAGGTAGATTAATCAGTGCTTTATATAATACTACTTTATATTAATGTTTTTTGAATCGAGAACGAGAGTGCGCTACTTACTTGCTTCCTTTGCAATTCTTTCAAGGGATAGCTGATCTAGATATACCTACAAAAAACACAATGCAACTAGAGAGATTCAGTTTCAAGAACCCCAAGTTTTTGTCATGTAAAAAATCTTTATATAAATCTATAGATAGAATTATCATTTACATAAATCTTTGAACTAAATTATTTGATTTTTGAATCGAGTACGAATAATACTCTACTTGTTCTCTATGCTATCCTCCTAAATAGAATAACTATATTTTATATGCTATAGGAGGCGTCAGCTAATCCGAATATATCTACTGCAAATAGGAATGCAACTAAAGAGATTCAGATTCAAGAGCTCCAAGTTTCTTCAAGATAGATAAATGGATCTGCTTTTCCTTTCCTTATATTGATCTCTTTACTTGTTCTCCATGCAATACTTCTAGCTAAGAGATAGCTAATCTAAATATATGTACAACAAATCAGAATGCAACTAGCCAGATTAAGATGCAAGAGCTCCAAGTTTTGCTGGTAGAGAAATCATAATCGATCTGCAGATCTATCTAGAGATAGACTACACTTCAATTATATCGATCTTAATCGATTTCGATTGCTAGTAATACTCCAATTACTTTTGCTCCATGCAATAAGCAATTAATTGGCAACCATATTCTATTTGCTATTGGGAGCAGCTGATACATTAAAATCTGTGATACTTCCAGCTGGCATTGGATGATTTAAGTTTATTTCCAGAGTGCAACCTTTTGGGTCAATTCATGATTTAATCCGTTCGTTTAATTTCCATGGACATTGTTGCTGTTACTATTACGGTCACAGTTCTTGATCCCACAGCCGTCCGCTACTAAACAAACACACTCACAAACACACACACACACACACACACACACACACACACACACACACACACACTCAGACACAGTCGCATTGTGCAATGGTTTTGTTTGCTTCTGGCATTGTTGTTGCATTTAATTAAAACCCTTAAATGTAGGCACACGATTGCAGTAGCTACAGCTGCTCGATAAAGGGGCTGCCGCTGAGCAGGGCAGGGGGTGGGCGGGAAGATGGGGCCATTTTGGGGGACATTTGAAATAAATAAATGTGGAGCTGTTGCCATTTTGGCAACCACAGCAACGACCAGAACCAACAGCATCAGCAACAAAGACAACAACAACAACTCACTTAGCACATCCCTTTCACTCCCACACACACACACACACACACACACACTCACACTCTCTCCCCCTCTCTGTGTCTTGCTCTTTTTCTGTTTCTCTCTCTTTCTCTCTCTTTCAATTCGTAATCGCTCAAATTGTTGGGCAAACATTTTAGCAGCTTTTTGGGAAAATAGTTAAAATGATTTCGTCCGTTCGAAAAAAGTTATGTTAAAAGCAAATAGAAGATACTCCGTACTATGCTTAAATTATATTTTGAGAACTATTTTGAGAGCTGCAACTGGCTTACGCCAGGACTGAATGTATTTATGAACTCTAAGCCTAATTAGACTGCACATAAGTTTCTTTGTTAAGTCGCGCAATATGCATTAGGTAATCCTGGTTGCTCAAAGGATTTTCTGGGTTCACGATTTCAACTACTCAAATTAATATTTTAATATAAACTTTTCTATGAATAGTGCGAGTAATTTATATATACTGAGAATCTAAATACCAATTACGACAACATGGGAGATTTGCTAAGATAACTGTTATCTGGGTTGAGGCATCCATAGACTTATTCCAAATCTCTACATTCTAGAGGTAATACGAACAGCCAAGCACATATATAATTTAGATAAGGAATATTTGGTTTATTAAATTTTTATTTTTTAATACACGCTATGAAATTTTCTGCCTTTTCCATATATTGTAAACGAAAACCCTTTTCTCTCAGTTAAAAACACAATGTATTTGTTCTTTTCTGAAATCATCAAATGCATGAATATTCCTTTTTTATGGACTTCTCTTTGTATTAATGTCCCTGAATATATCAGCGCGTATCAATAGTCGTGAAATGATATTTCAAAAGTTTTTTCAGTTCGCTGAGTAAACAACTGAAAACGTTTTTTATTTTTATAGCACGTCACAAAAATGATTCCAGTCATATCAATGCTCATAATATTCATGTGTGTTTTAATTTAAAAAGTGGGAAATAAACTCAAATTCATTTTACACGAAAGGAAAAATGCAATCGAACATGACAGTTCTAAATGCATATGTAAATTCTGAATATACCTACTATATGTATAACTTTTGTAGGTCAAGCATTGACTTTTATATATTCTAACTATTAATTGATTAGGAAATAATTAACATTTTATATAAGTCTGTCATAAAAGACGCAAACATGTTCATGAAAAAGGCTCATCGAGTCACCATTTATGAGTATCTCTTCAAGGCGGCCGTTGTTGTGGCACAAAACGATTTCGATGCACGAAGCATCCTCTACTGGAATTAATTTCCAATTTGCTCCAAGCCACGAACCACGCGGCTTAGCCGACGCCCATAAAACTCTTCCTACAAAACTCTTCCGCCTACAGACGTGCCCCTGGGGTCAGAGAGATCGACAAGATGGGAGACGCTGAAGATTAAGCTCAGCTAACTGAGACGCTCACCTTTTATCCTATTCAAATAAGTTGAAAGTGAATTCCAACCAGAACAAGAAATGGAAAACAATATATATTCTGCGTATGTTGTGTATTATGAAGCAGAAGCAAATTGCAGTTGCTAAGCAACAAATATAAAAAAATTTTTTTAAATTTTTCAAATAAATTCATTTTTAATTTACTATTAAAAAGTTCTCCTTAACCTGTTAAAATTACATAATTATAAAAATAAAATATTAAAAACTCTTATTCTTAAAATGTTTAACCAAGAACAGCAAGCAGACTAAAATAAATACTTTGAGTGGCCTTATTGCAGCAGCTTTGAGATATTCATATAAAAATCGCGCTTCCTTTATGTATTTGAGGTGTAAAATATTAACATAAATTATTAATTATTCAAAAATTCAGTTATGTTAACTGAATATGCTAATTATACTCAGCAAATTTCAATGAGAAAATATCAAGAAAAACTTTTTAATTAACTAAACAGCTGCTCTGCACAGCCTCGCCAAATCGCTCAGTCCAACTTATGCCAGCTCATCAGCAGCAAATCTCTTTTAATACTCATTCACGAAAGTGAAATGGGTATATTCGTTTTGTGCAATGTCCATTTTGCTGTTAGTCTATCCGTCAGTCCGTCTGTCCGTAGGAATGCAAACCATTTCGACTCTATGGAAGCTTCAGACTCGTCTGATAAAGTGTCAAGATTTACCTGATATGCCCACTAGGGGCGGGGCAAATTGGAAAATGCATTTTCCGAAAAATTGAAATATTTACTCGCACTGACAACACAAGTTCAAAAAGATAAGGCGGATATATCTACCCCATTGGGGGCGTCGCAAATCGGGAAAAACCGGATTTTCTGCAGTTTTAGAGCTAGAAACTCAAAATTTAACGACTAAATTATTGTTGACATCCTCTATTGATTTTCTCAATAATGTATAAATTCTAATTGGGGGGCGTGGCAAATAGGAAAATGTATCAGACAGCTATTGGGCGGTGAATGAGTATTCTGTTGTCGGTGACGCCCGATTGCAACGTTCTTAGTTGTTTTTCATTTTAAAAGTAAATTATGAGAGAGAAAAGATGTTTTACTTTAGGTATTCTAATTCCTTTTGGAAAAGAAAATCTTTCTTAATGTTTCAGCCTCTCAAATGAAAGTTCTAATGAGGCTCTTTAGGCTCCCAACTAGACGGAACAATACTTTTATAATTGTAATCTGTTTTCGAATCATCAAATTTCAGAAATGTTTTCTCACCCAAGCTAAATAAAAACAAAAGTTAAAGTATTAAGTTGCTTACAAATTCATACCATCTGATCCCACACATACATAGTATATTTATTATAATATACATAATATATATATTCATCTTCAATTTGCATCTTGAATCTTACCTTAGCTGCTGTCACGGAACTGACAACAACAACAACGACGCGAAAAGAAAAACTCGCTTCCGTTTCCTTTACTTCAATTGTTGTTTCTTCTTCTGTTCGTTTTATGTTTACTTATTGCTGTTTTTGTTTTTGTTTTTGTTTTCGTTTTCGTTTACGTTTTTCTCGCCTGCTTATTTGCATTTAGTTTTTCATTCCCTTAGTTGAATTCTTCAAAAATTTGTTGTGCACAACTTGATTATTTGAATTTCTTTTATATTTTTGTTGATTTGCTTTTTATCATAGTTTGCAAACAGAACAAAAAAACGAGAAAAAAAACAACAAAAAATTAGCAACAAACTTTGCGCGAATGAGGGAAAAAACAAACGGAATACAATCAAAAAAAAATCACACGAATATTTCAAAAGTCATTCTTCTTCTTCTGCTTAACACTTTTTAAACTTTGCTGTGTAATGTGTTTCGCTTGCTCGCTCACTCGCACGCCCACTCACACTTTCTCTCTCTCTCTCTCTCCCACTCTCACTCTTACTTTGTCTATTATCTACATTATAAACAAACAGACAGAAATTGAATTGAATTAAACATAGGGCAACATGAAAGAGCTGTCCGGAAAGTTGCTTCACAATTCGATTTAAATAGCAACAAGTTGATCAAATTAATTGATATTCATAATTAACAAAAGTTAATTGGCTTGAAATGCAATTGCTGTTGTGGCAGCTGTTGTTGCTGCTGCTGCTGCTGCTGCAGCTGCTATTGGGTTATGAAATGTTTGCAACTTAAATTTCCTAACTGACTCGCAATTGTCGCTAGCAATTGTTGTTGGCATTGTTGTTGTTGCTGTTGTTGCTGCTCTTTATCTTTGCCTTGGCAGCTTTGTTAGCGCGACCTCCGCAATGACCGTGTAACAATTTTGCAGCTCAGCAGTAGCAGCAGTAGCAGCAGCAGCAGTAGCAACAACAAACAATGCCAAGAAACGCGCGCGCGCCACAAAGTAGGCAACGAAAATGTTCGTGGCAATCAGACGATGCTTGAACAACAACAGCAACAACAACAACAACAACAACAACAAACAGCTGCCATAACAATTGCCAAAAGCTGCGCGCCTTTTTTTAACAACTCATTTTTTATGAAGTTGCGTTTTCTTTTGCTCATTTCAGACGGCTTTTGCAGGCTGATTATTGCTGCTGCACATAGCTATACCAATAGCAGCAGCAGCAGCACCAGCAGCAATAACATCATCATCACAAAACTTATGTAAGCGTTTTGTGCGCGTTTTTTTTTTTTTTTTTTGTGCGTTTTTTGTGCGTTTTTGGCAGGCGTTAAGCGCCTTGTCAATATGGAAGCCTTAGCTTATTGCTGTTCTGCTGGCTATAGCTAATTATGACTATTATTATTATCATCAGATTATCATCAGCTGGTTGCATTGCAATTGCAGTTGCTGCTGTTGATACTTGCGTAGCGACAGCAGCAGCAGCAATGACGGCAAGTGCTTTCATTCATTCAAACTCACTAAACGAACGCAGCTGGCAGTCACATGCGCGACTAGCACACACACACACACGCACATGGATTGAGAGGTATACGAGCATACGCACACTCACACTCAAACACACACACACACACACACACACAAACACTCGCACGCACGCACGCAGGCAGGCAGGCAGGCAGACACAGGAGACACGGCCACGGAGACGAGACAACAACTGCGACTGCGACTACGACAACAGCGATTGCTGCGACTGCTGCGACTCTCGCGTTTGGTTCTCCTCAAAGCGAAACGCGTGCCGTCTGCGCTGAGTCCTGTTTCATACTGTCCTGCAATGGTTGCTGCTGCTGCTGGCGATGCTGTCGCTGCTGCTGCTGCTGCTGCTGCTGCTGTCGCTGATGTTGGATGCTGTCGCTGCTGCGGCACAAGAATTTCCCTTTTGGGCTCTGTTAAAATTTCCCTGGCATGCGCACCGTGTACAGCAGCAAGCGTTAACAGCGCCAATAGCCGTCGAAGCAGTGGCAGCAGCAGGAGCAGCAGGAGCCGGCAACGCGACGTATACGTAATATTTAGACCATAGACCACAAGTTGTTTACAGCCAACCAAAACATTTCCCAAAAAAAAGAAAGCAACTCAAGAAAACCAAATCGTTTCCAAAATATTGCATGCAATTCGAAGTGGACTTTCGGCCAATGCCAATACTTTCTTTACTTTCTAATTAAGTGAATAGTATGGCAGCTGCTAAGCTATTCCAATTTACGATATTCGAGCTGGCGCTACACTGGCCAACACACGATGCGTGCACTGCATTAATACAAAACGAACTGCTGCCAAATTGAATTATGTTGCATGCCAAAAACAAAAACAAAAAAACAAAAAAAAAAAAGGTTAATGAAAGGGCTCTTGTAACCTCACCTCTCAAAAAAGAAACCCCAACGCTCCCCTCGCAGCCCCAGCCAGTCCTCGCCCTTGGCTCGAGTGTCCTTTGCCTGAATTGCAGCTCAGGCAACGCTGGTACCAACAAAACCGCACATAGATGTACCAAACGGCAATGTGGGCGATGTGGATGCGAATGCGGATGCGGATGCGAATGCGGATGTGGTGCGGCAACCAACGGACACAGCTCCTCGGTCACTCCCTACAAATTGATGGGTTTTTATGCACGTTCACGCACACCAAAGGGTATATTGGTCTGTCCATGAATGGACTTGGAAATTGTTGAAAATATGTGTGAATCGTTCCTTAAAGTGATATGAGTCTATGGGTGGGCCAATGAGGGGCGTAGCCAATCGAAATTTATTTATATTTCAAATAATTTCATGAGCTATTGATGCTAGAGACTTGATGCTTGAAAACTATACTCGGGTATAACTTAACTTATTTTACTTACTTTAATTTAACTGTGTGACAAACCAGAAACATCACGATTTATTTATTTATTTATGGTAGTTAGGAATCATTGAAACTAACATTAGTGTTAGTTAGCTATAGCTAAGGCTCTTTTATAATTCTTCATAGGATATTTTGCTTGAACATTAAAACTTAGAAAATCTTAGGGTTTCTTTCAACCTTCTAGACAATTCATGTCGGAAAAATCTTTAACTTTTACACTTGTATACCTTAAGATCTCAAAGCCTAACAAATGGATGACCCTCTCTGATAGGCCTGTAGAATATATATATAGAATCTTTTACAGCTTTATACCGAAATATCTTCAGATATAACAGTTGGATTAACAGCTCTGATAGATCCGTAGAATATAGACTCCGCCCTTTTCGAGCCTAGCAAATCGGAATATATCGATATTTTTTCAAAACTTAGCTATTTCTTGACCCTAAACGAGCATCAAGCAGTCAGTTACACCCCACTGTGCTACGTTTTTTTTTTTTTGTTGGACCTTACACTATCTGCAATTGCGCAGGCAGCTTGATGCGTTCTGCTAGTTACAATGAAAACGCATTCGATTGTTTTTCGCCTGTTGTTTTTGGATTAACCGCAGCTGCTTGGGCGCGTTTTAAAGCTAATTCTACAGCCTTTCACTGTCACATAATCCAGCTTGCAATTATTAATCATGTTTTTTTTTCACTATTTCTACGATTTTTGGTATATTTAAAAAGGTTTTTTCTCGGATTCTAAAAAAAACGCTTAATGTAAAAGCCACAACAATAAAAGAAAATAGAAAAAAGCTGAGATGAGATAAGTAATAAAAGCTAGCCAGTCCAGATAGAGATGTACTTTATGGGGTCTGCCACGCCTCCTTCTTCCTGTTACATACATGCTCACAAAACCATTATACCCTGATTTCTCATTTTAAATGGATTGTGGATATAAAAACTAAAAGTCCGATTTCATGTTCTCAGCTTGAAAATATAAATAAATTAAGTTAAAATAGTATACAAAATTCCTGACATCATTTAGTGAGATTCACATAGAGGAGCAGGGCAATTAAATTGGAAATTGTTGTGGAAAAACGAATGCTTCGTCAAAAGTGCTGTCCCCTTGAATAAAATTCATGAATCTGTAAAAATTCAATAAATTTCGGTCCTCTCATTAATTCATAAAATTGTTTACACACAAATGTAATTTAATTTTTATTAAGTGCAATTTTATTACGAAACCTTGTGCAAATCAAAATGTGTTTGCAGACAGTTACATATGTATGTCGCCTATGCCTGCTGAATTTTGTAGTTTTTCCATTGCTTTTGCTTATTTTAATGATGTTCAGTCAAATGAACGAACTCACAAAGCCTTATCAATTTCACAATATTTTAATATATTTTATTAAATTATGTTCAACGAGTTATTTCATTACCGAATATGTTAATATTTACACTAATATAATCAAATATATATATGTGAACCCCAAGGGCTGTCCCCTTGAAAAAGATTTATTAATTCGTTATTAATTCATTAATATTTTTTCCGTGCAAATAAAAATTTGCCTCTTATCAATTGCAATTTTATTTCGAACCCTTTGGCAATTCGTAATGTAAATCGGAATTTTTTTCAGTTGAGCTACCGTTAGTTTATTTGCCTTTTGTCGCTTTACCTGCTGAATTTTGTGGTTTTCCCATTGGTTGTACTTAGTTTAATTAAATTTTTCCAAGCGTTAAGTCAAATAATCGTACTTCAATCAATAGCAAATTAATATCATAATTGCAGCCTTTGATAATGGAATCAATTGAATTGACGAGGCAAAACAATTTAAATACTACATCCTTATGTAGTACACTGAAACGAGAGAAACAAGCTGAATACCAACCATAAAGTCGCAAAAATATAAAATTCTCCTTAATACGACATTCGAGCCTCATTAAATGAAAATCTCGACAAAACGAAGACCCATGTAATTTGCAAAAAATAGAAAGATAGAGAGAGAGAGAGAGAGAGAGAGAGAGAGAAATAGAGTGCGAAATATTATTTGCTTTTCCTTTAATAAGATATTTCCCTGATCTCAAATTTGTTTTTTATTTTTATGAACATCTGAAGTTTGCAAAATATGAAATTCCCATTAATTCGACATTTGAAATATAGTTGAAACTATATACATATAAAGCAAATTTACTGTTATACCTTAAGTCCATTGAAGTTGTGGGATCAGGATGGTGGGATTAAGGATATATGTATATTCTTTTTCAAGATGACGAGATGAGTGAATTAGCCATGTCCGTCTGTCCGTCCGTCTGTCCATCCGTCTATTCCTCCGTAGAAACACAGAAATCTCGGAAGCCACAAAAGCTAGAGAAATTTTGCATGTATACTCGTGTATGTCATACACAACACGAGCTTATCATATTTTTCGATAACTGATGACATTTCTTTTATCGATAATAATCGAAAGTTATAATTCATTTAACGTAATTTGAATGCAGTTAGAGCTACAGATTACTGATTGATTTACTGTTTATTTAATGAATACAGAGATTTCACATATTTTAGATTTTGGATACCACCCTAAATCAGTGTTAAATTTGAAAACAGTACTTTTTAAAATACTCTAGACTTGTGCTTTTGCTAATACACAAGCTTACTTGTTAGATATATGTAAGAATAATATTTATTTACTTGGGACTACAAAACTTCTTTATTCTTGACTATTCTTCGCCCTCATCTTCAGATTCGGATTAGGTTAGTATTCCAAAGATATTTTCTTTACTTCTATGACCTACTTTGTATGATATAAGAGTTTGACTGTAGCTAAGAGTGACTCAAAATAGTCTGTTTGCTCTAAGTAAGACTTAGGATTTTCTATATAAGTTCTACTCATTTCAAATATAAGGACTTGCCCCAAATATTTATCAGGCTTTCTAAACACCTTTCCATTTGGGTCGCTGTGAAATGAAACTGAGCTGAGAGAGTGCCAAAGGCAGCATTTCCATTAGCGATCATTAGGTTGTCCAAGCCCTCCGCCTCTGATGGGTCTCAGCTCAGGTCTGGCTGGCACTATAAATGATTATTTATGAGCGGCTGCTTTGTGTCTGCTGTTTGTCAAAAGTGCCACGAGCTACGAGCCATGAGCCATCAGGCATATTGTTTTTAGAGACAACAAAGAGAGCAGTCAGTGAGGACACCATATGGAGACTCGACGAAGACAAAGTCCGAAACTTGACAACAATTAAATTCGCATAACTTGCTTCAAAATGTTATATAAATGCAACGTCGCGCAACTAATTGAGTTGTCCCGCTGTCAGCGAAGCTCTCAAATTGGCTCCCTTTGTCCCATTCGTATTCCCATTCCGATGCCCATTCCCATTCCCATTCCCGTTCCCGTTCCCGTTCTCAAGTTCCTGGCTATCCAAAGGCCCCTGGGCCCCTAAGGAGAGGGGCGGGCTACTTTGTGGCCCTCAGCTGCATGGCATTAATGATGGATGAACTTAATTTTTATTGTCCGACCTTGAGAAGCCAAAGTCTTTTCAGTCTACAATCTTTACAGACCCAACCAGCAACAACGACAGCAAACAACAACAATGTTGAGCCTACATTATTAACCGGAAGGGAAATATCAATCAGCATTTTACACTAGAATGCCTTAAAGACAAGGCATACACTGAGAAAAAGGCACGGGCGGAAAGGAAGAAACTTTCAAACTTCAAGTTCACACAAAACATGTTGTATTCCAAGTAAATTTTCAAATATTTAATAATTTAAAAGGGAAAATTTAGCTCAAGAATTTCCAGGTAAAATCAAGTCAAAGCTGAAATTTGATACTGTTTGTATTGACTTTTCTTCTCTTTTCTTTTCTTTTTTTGAAGTGTACAGGAAGGGCGTGTGGCATGTGAAATGGAAGGATGTTAACGAAAAGACTTCATGTCTCATCTTTCGGGCCGTCTCCATTTTCTATTTTCTCCGAGACACTAAAACAAAACATTTTAATTAATTGAGGCGGAAAATTTGGTTGCTGTCGTCGTTTGTTGCTTTTGTCGGCTTGTTGGATTTGGCTTTCACTTTGGCTTTGCCGGTTGCATGCTGTCAACTTAACTGGGCGCAGCTGCCCGAAAGTGGCCAGAGAAATGTTGCCATTTACTCTGGATGTGGCTAAAATGAAATGGCAACGATTTTTGCAACGCTTCACGCGCCTAATGGCCTCAGCTAGATGTTTGATGTGCGTGCGAGTGAGCGAGAGCCTAAACACTTTATTCTGATGAACATCATCACATTCACAATAACGTTACCCGGCGGCATAGAGAACTTAAAGTCAAAGTTATGCATAACCACAGAGGATAATACTTTACAATAGGCACATGGAGTGAGAAGATGTGTGTCTGTGTGTGTGTGTGTGTGTGTGTGTGTGTGTGTGATCTGAATTGAGCTATTTAAGGCAATTGACAATGAGGAGATTGAAATATATATATCTCATACTTATAAAAGTATGATACTGTGTATTTGAAAGCAGCTTCTACGTACTGATTGCTGTCAATATTAATGATCAACATTATCAATACGAATGTCTAATGCTGCTCGACTATGAGAAATCCCCTGAAGCCTGACTAGTCTAATCAGCTCGTCGCCTTGAACGAGCATATATATACTTTATGGAATCTGCCACGCCTACTTTTGCCTGTTACATACATTTTCACAAAACCATTATACGCTGGTTTCTTAGTGTATGTTCATGTAATGAATACAAAGTAATTTATAGATTTGGCTACCACGCCCTCTTAGCCTCAAATATGAAAAAAAAAAAACCTTACTAATTACTAATTAAAGAAGCGTAGAATGACTGAAATATCAGCTCTTTGCTGAGTTCAGGGGATCGCCTAGACGATCAGTCTTGTTTGGAACTCTCTTATTTGTTGTTGCTTATATAAGTGTAAAGGAAACGTAGAATAGTTGAAAGACCAGCTCTCTACAGAGTTCTGGGTATCTCCTCGTTGGACACTCCTCACTACAGCACTAGAGACCCTGTTTTAACTAAAAAATGCTGTTCACAATTATAGAATTATAGAATAAGTAATAATAATTATAGAATAAATAAAATAATGAATATATATCAAATATAGAATAAACTAAATTTATGGTAAAAATCGATTGACTTCAACAAAGCTGAAGCGCAACGCAGATTTCCATGAAACTTCCGATCGAAACTAAACTAAGATCTCTACCTACTTTGAGCTACACTCACTCAAAGAGTAAAAGTTTTAGACTTACAGAGTCATAAATTGCTCAGCTGATGCACTATAAAAGAGATTATAGCGATGCCGACAATTTTGATTGTTTTCTCTATAGAAAAAAACATTATTTTCAATTTTCTACTCATTGCTGCTGGGGCTTGACTTTAATGACCTACGAGTGGGTGTGAGTGAGTGTGTGTGAGTGTGTGTGTGAGTGAGTGAGTGAGTGTGTGTGAGTGTGTGTGTGAGTGAGTGAGTGTGTGTGTGTGTGAGAGAGAGTGTTAGTGTGTGTGAGTGTGTGTGTATGGGAGTATTGTTTTTTTTTATCACAAAAGAACTGGCTGGCAGCAAGTCAGCTCGGCTCGACTCGACTCACCTCGACTCGTTTCGCCTCGCCTCGACTCGCCCCAACTCGACTGGACTCGGCTCGGCTCAGCTGGTTGTTGGTGTTGCTAGCAACAAATTGCGTGCGACACAGGCGCAAGTTTCAAGGATGCCACTTACAGCCACTGACAGCTAACGATGTTGCCCAACGTCCTAAAGTTCAGCACTGGCACGCCCCCAAACACAAGCCCCTCCCATTGCTGCACCCCTACGCCGACGCCTCTGCCACCGTCACCGCCTTCACATAGACCTAACTAAAGATCAACACTCGAGTGAAAACTTTTGCCATTTACGCGCCAAATTTGCTGGCAACGGCAATGGCAACGCTCTGAACTGGACTCTGGACTACGGACTACGGACTACGGACTACGGACTACGGACTACGGAGTCCGGACTCCTGCCCGCTGCACAGACAGCCCCTATGGCAGCTGGTTCAGCGTAACATAGACAGGGTCGACCCATAATTGAATTTTCCCAACAAGCGCCACGCTTCGCATTGTTAAACAAAATATATAAAATGCCAAGTTCGGCAGCTCGCAGGATACAAACAGCTCTAGGATTATGGGCATAACGAGTGGCTTGTCACGGCTGTGCTGAGCCACCCTCTCTCCGTATCGAATAAATAAAATAAACACTGGATCACGATCCCAAAAGTTATTTGCCAAGTTTATACCAAAGAGGATCAAGCAATAAATTTGCCCACAAACAGAGTGCAAATCCACAAATCGAATTTGAATATGAGAAAAATGTCAATTGAAATGGAGAAAGACGCGAAACTCTCTCTCTCTCTCTCTCTCTCTCTCTCTCTCTCTCTCTCTCTCTCTCTCGCTCTCGAGATAAATGTATTGAAATGTTACTAAATGTAAATAATTTAGTTAGCTTTAAGATACAAATCAATCAACATGTTGACTACAGCTGAAACTTGATTATATTATTATTATAATATATAATTTCCTTAAAGTACTAATTAACATTTTGCATAGAAACTTTAAAATAATATTTAATGTTATATTATCAAATTACCTACAAAAATTGTGAGCCAAACTCGAGATTTTCTATTGTGCCAGCCAAGAACTTGCTAAATATAATTGGTATAACTAGAACTGGTATACCCTGAATATCCATTTCAAATGTATCGAGTATTTCGACTATTCGAATTTATGCTTAAATTATCTGCATTTTACAAATTCAATTTGTTAACATAAAATTAAAATTAAGCTACAAAAAAAAATTAAATGATATATATATCATTATATATTATATAAAAAATACAAATGAGATGAACATATTTTAAATAACACTCAGATTTAATTGCTAATTCCAAATCAACCTTTGCCAACAGTTTAGCCCTGCTTACGATGTCACATAGCGAATGTGGTAGCTGGGCAAGCCGAGGGTATCGCTAAAGAGATGTGAGAAGAGAAGTTGGGGTAGGGCAGGGCATGGATAAAGCGAAGGCTTCGCTCGAAGATGAAAAAGTATAAAATTAAATGAAAAATAAACAATGAACATGGCGCAGCGAATTGAATTGAAACTCTAGCTTCAACGAAGCAGGATGTCGAGATGACATTGGGAGGGGAGGGAGAGGGGCAGCAGGAGGCGGGCGGTAGGAGGGGCGCAGGTGGAGTGGCACTGAATGAGCTTGGCGGATGAGTAGCTCGAGCTGCTGCTGCTGTGTTAGTGTATGTGTGTGTGTGTGTGTGTGTGTGTGTGTGTGTGTGTGTGTGTGTGTGTGTGTGTGTGTGTGTGTGCCAACATTGTCAGAGCAACCAGCAGTCCGTTAGTCCAGTCCGGTTTTCATTTTGAACACACGACAGCTAAAAATGCTGACATGGTCAGGACACGACGCGCCTGACTTCGGGGGCGGGGCAAGGGGAGCACTGTAAGTGGGTGGGTGGGTTGTATATCACTAGCTTGGCTATTTGTATGAATTACAAGCGACACACATTCTCAGCACTCAGTTCTCTGTGCTCAGTTCTCAGCGCTCAGCACTCGTACTCTCCGCTCTGCCATGCTACGCTATGGCTATGCTGTACTATGCTGTGCTCTGCTGTGCTGTGTGCGCCATTTCCGTTTCCGCTTTCCACTTGCTGGGTATTTAGTATGTTCAAGCCGAAGCCCCAGCCCCTAGCCCAGCCTCCTGCCTCCCTTGTAATTGTTGTACTTCTGTACTTCGCTTGTACTTTCTGTTGTCGCTGTGATTTGGATTGTCGGATTCGCTATAGCCAGCCCAACCACCATTGCCCCAACTAGACCATCCGCCACGTGTTTGACAAGGCAACGCGCATGCATGCAACCTAATTGAGTTTTGCTCACCAAAAAAGAAAATACAAAAAAAAAAAAATGAACGAAATTAAAAAAAAAAAAGAGTGAAAAGAGTATCTTCTAGTTGAAAGATTCGCAAATGGGCTTTAAAACCAGCGCAGGATAATTAAAAAAAAAAGCGTTGAAGAAGCAGCAGAAGGTTTCATCAGGAAGGAATTTTCCATTAATAAATATGGCTAATCACAGCGCATTAAAGAGACGTTAAATACAAATACAGTGGAACGCACACAGAACGAATTCCGCTCAAAATATGTAAGAATGCAATGGAAGCGAAATTGCATTTGAAAATAAGCTAAAACTAAAAAAATAAATAAGTATAACTCTTTTTTATTAAAAAAAATATATAATAAAATAAAATAATAATAATATTTGTATATTAAGTACAACCTTAATATATATGATATTAAATACCAAGATATTTTTAATTATAAGTAAAAAATTGAATATATATTTTGCAGTCGTGCGTTACCGACTGCAGAATATTCATTCACGGTCCTAAGGCTGTCAGATTCATTTTCCACTTTGCCACGCCCCCAATTGGTTTATACAGACCCGGATTAACAAGTAGGCAGAATAGGCAGTGGCCTGGGGCCCTCGATTTCAGAGGGCCCCAGAAAAATAGAAGAGTCTTCTAAAATTTCCTTACAAATAGAAAATAGACGGCCTCAAATTGATGGTTGCCTATGGCAACTGATGGTTTATCTGTCCCTGGGTTAATACATATAATGCAAATCAATAGAGAGTGTCAACAGTAATTTAGTCGTTCAATTTTGAAGATTTTAAACTGTAAGAAAAAATAAAAAAATAAATTAAATTTTAAAAAATAAATAAAAACAGAAATCTTTCTTAACATATAATTTAGTCAAGGCAACATAAATAGTTCAAGATGTCTTTTAAACATATTTTATTTCTGGCAGACTCTGTATAGTCAGCTTCGAAAATATCGCAAAGTTGTATTTGTTGTTTTCGAAATTAATCGATTTTTTAGAATTAAAAATATGTTATATATCATTCATAACATTCCTGATCAAAACGATCTACCAATGCTGATCTGTTTGTGAATTTAGCTTTCAAGAGACTTTAAAATATATATTAAATAAATATATAGTTAAATATCAACACAAGCTCATCATATATTTTCGATAACATATACCATTATTTTCAATTATCGATAAATATTATATCGATTTACAAAAAAGTAACCGAAAATCTAACAAGAGAAGTCTCAAATTCATTTAATGAGCATGAACAGATAAAGAAAATTTTGTTTGTGGCATTACGTTAAAATTGCTAAAAAAAAATAACTAAAAGAGTCTTAGACGAATTTAGTAAGTGGAATAAAGCGATATTCAAGTATGCATACATATAAATATAATAAAATATAAAAACCGAATCGAAAACCAACGAAATTAAATCATTTTTAATCAAAAAATTGCCATCAACCGCATTTATTTCGATATGTATATATATATGTATATATGAGTATATGAGTATATATATATAAAAGATAATGTCAGCGTTTACTTTCGATTTTGATGGCCTTCTATTTGTCCAGTTGGAGCCACTGTAACGTGTTGTTCTGATGTGCTGCATTGCGTTTGTGTCGTTAACGCGCGCATAAAAATTTAATCGTAAAACGATTTGGAGCACAAAAATCACATGGTCATAAACAAAACCCAACGCACACAGGCAATCCTTATGCTTATCAGTGGCCATAAATGGAGCAAGGCAACTGTGAAATTTCAACACACAACACACGAAATTGGAATTTTTTACCAAAAATAATGAAAGCGTAATGAGGTCGCAAATGATGTGCGGCTGTGGATGGCAGCGATAGCACCTTGAACTTGAGTCTTTCAAGTTTTATATTATGCAATTAACTGCGGTGGGAGGGGCAACAGTAGAAGGAAGAAGAAGAAGAAGGAGCAGAAGGAGCAGAAGAAGGTGGCTGCATGAAGTTATGTGCAATGACTCAGCATCTGTGATCAATGGCAAATTGAGGAAAGCGTTAACTGAGAACAACGTTAAAAACTTTGCACAAATTATTTGCACAAGTCTCTGATGCTAAAGCAATAAAATGACAAACACACACACACACACACAATAAATATATATGTATGTGTGTGTGTGTGTGTGTGGGGGGGGCACATGAGAGGTGGAGACATGAGAGATGGATGGCCCCAGCGGCAGGCGACTGAAGCGACATTTAATGCTGAGGAGTGAAAAGTCAGCCTGGCGGCAAATCGAACTGAAAGTTTCTCTTTGACTCCGCTCCAGGCTGGTCGCTGGAGGCGGACTCTGAATGGATGGAGCCAACAAACATGCAAACTGCCATTAAAAGTGACAAAAATTACAGAAGCATCCACAACACCAGCAGCAACACCAGCAGCAACACCAGCAGCAACACCAGCAGCAACACCAGCAACACCAGCAACAACAACAACAACAACAACAACAATCGAATGAACGATGAGGACCAAGGAAAGTTTTATTCGGGGCGTGTTAATCAAGCATTGCGCACAACCACACACAGAAGGCCAAGGGCTGATTGAAGTTAGTGAATTTAGTAGGGTGTGCTGAAAGGTGAGCGCCGCACACCTGTTGACACCCTCCGCAAATAGCCAAAGGAACGAAACTTTCACACAGCCGGAACAATAGCTCGCGATTCATTTTGGGCCCCACAACAACAACAACAACAGCAACATAGTAGAAGAAATGTGTTAAATAAAATGCTGTTTGACTAAGCCATGCAAATACAATAAGATATAGTGTGTGTATCTGAATTATAGGCATCAGTGGATACTTGACAAATATGCAAACACATTTCTAATGCAACTGCTGAGCCCATGGGATCGAAACACTTAAGACTGAGAACTATAACTAAATGACATTTAGGCATTGAAATTGGCCATGTATTAGGCTCATTTAGCATCAAATATATGGATTTGAGTTGCAAACAGGTCGATAGAGGCTTCTGTCGATGTTTTAAACCATCGATAGTTCCATAGTGGTGCGATACTATCGATAGTTCCATTGTATGAGTCTCAGCTCTAATAAGTTGATTTTATATCAAACAAAATATAATATATATAGAATATTAAAAAAATTCTCGAAAATACATATGAAGCTATATTTATTTTTGAAGACTCTAGCACTAAAGGTGTAGGAGATATAATTTTTTATTTTTTCGATAAGGTTTTTAATCGATAACAAAAAACAGGAGCAGTTATCGCTTTTTGTAAACAAGCCCGATCTGCGCGTGCAATACATGGACCTATAATTTCAAATTTCAAGTCTCTAGCTCTTATGTCTTCTGAGATCGACGGGTTCATACATACGGACAGATAGACGGACAGGGCTGAATCGACTCAGCTCGTCACGCTAATCAAAAATCTATATATTTTATGGGATCTGCCATGCTTCCTTCTGCCTGTTACATAGTTTTAGCAAAACCAATATACCCTGATTTCCCATTTTCAGTGGGTTCTGGGCTTACAAAAAAATACAATAGAAATTTAAATGAATAGAGATTGCTCGAGATCCCCTGAACCCTTCACAAAACTGATATACCAATAATTCTTCGCTTCTTTTTTGCATGCACAAAAAACAACATAAGCATACACACATACACACGCACACATAAGCACGCACTTTGCCAACTGCGCAGTTGACGCAGCGACTGCGCTTGGGCTGCACTTTGGGCTATGTTATGGGAAATTATTTGTTGAATAACTTTTCTTGTAGAAGGACTTTCGTAATTAAACTTTCAGAATGTGCTAATGACATTCATATGTGTACATGTATTTGCCAAACCACAAATCTGTAATATTTGAAAAACGTTTTTCTGCAAATTTGGAGAGAAGGGGTGGACTTGGGGCCAATATCCGAAAATTAATATATATATATATATATATATATATATATATATATATATATATATATATATATATATATATATATATATATCAATATGTATATATTGTTCATGTTAATCATAATAATACAATGTTTTAATTTTATTTATTTTATTGTTTTTTTTTTTGTACTTATTCATTTTTTATTGCAGCTTTTTGTCTATGACTCTACAGAACATTTTGCTCAAAGCCTTAACTACTTAGTCGGAAAGAATAAAATGTAAGCATAGAAATGTAATCATTAACAGTGAGATAGCAAAGCTTTAATTAGAAAATGAAATGCATTAAAATTAGTCTAAATATGCCTATACCAATAATAAAAATAAAATTCCTGAGAAAAACTTGCCCTTTTCCTTTTATTAAGAAGTTGCCCGTAAGACTTTTCTTTGCTGAGTTATATTAGCAAAAAGTTAGTTGATATTAAATTATGTCATGCTATTTTATGTGTAAAGATAGTTTACTTTTATTTCACGCGCAAGTGAGACGATATATGTACATCGCAAAATTTAATGCTAATTGATACTATCGATGGGGCTATCGATGGCTTAAACAGCTCTAATAGCAATTTGTGATATTAGCTCTATAGTTTTTTGACTCATTTTCTCTGCTTAAGACTCTTTGAGTTTCATTTGCCTCTCCTGACGTGCGTATTGCGATTTTTCTGCTTGAGTGCATCAAAATCCAGATTGATTTGAAATGACATAAATGAAGGTTTCCTGTTAGCCAGGCAAGCCTTGCACTGTATGCAAAAAAAAAAAAAAAAGAAGCTTCTTTGGCTGCTGTTTGCTCTTTCACTAATCACCATTAGCTTGCGACCAGCTGAGGAGAGTAGAGCTATGTAACGCATTAGCTTATTGCCACCTAATGTTGCTTTTAATGCACCTTTGTGTTTAATTGAAGTCCGAGTTCCAGTTGAGTTGGCTGAAAGGCTAATGAAAAGAGTTAATCGCCAAACATGATCAGTTGTTTGTTTAGCTTTCACGCAAAATGAAAAGCAAAGCATTGCATCTTTTGCAGAATTTGCTGGCATGCCAACGGAATACAGCAAACAGCCAACTGCCAACTGCCAACTGTTCAGCAGGACTTGTTGTGCTGCTTTTAAGCCAAGCGATGAGCCAAGCAAGCGGAAAGCAATGCAAGTGGATCGATTGCAATAAAAAAGAAGAAGGGCCAAAGGCGGCTTTGTTCATATTTTTACAGTCACCATTCACATCAGCATCGTCATCAGCATCATCATCATCGTCATCATCATCATCATCATCATCGTCATCATCGTCATCAGCAGCGCTATCGTCATGATGGCCATCATATGATGGTAGCCGCTTGGCCGCACCTGCGGGCGTGTCATAACTTTGTCAAGTGCCACTCAACACATTCACAGCTACAGCTACAGACACAGACACAGATTCAGATACAGATACAGCTACAGCTGCAGATACAGCTACAGATACAGAATACGGATTCAGATACAGCGCAAAGCAGCAGGGCGAGTGTGTGTAAAGTGAAATCAAAGCAGCATCAGCAGCAGCAGCAGCAGCGAAAGGCGACAAGAAAACTCGCGCCCAGCTGTACCGAAAAAAACGAGACAAATTGTGCTAAGCGCTTGTGCCTGACTAGTAGATACCCTGCAGCCTGAGGCGACCTGCTGAGTATACTTTTAATATACCTAAAAGTGTAACATATATAAGCAGTACAGTAAAACCAATTTGATAAATTTATAAAAACCAAAAAAATTATTTATCGATTATGTAATAGCGCTTCTGCCTGACTATCAGATACCCTGCTGGCCGAGACGAGCTGCTGTGTATACAATTTTAATATACCTATAAGTGGAACATATATATATAACCTGTAGAGTAAAACTAATTTGGTTAATTTACACAAATTAATAGGTGTGAAACTTTTTTTTTTAGAGGGTAATATTTTTTTTATTTTTTCATGTATCTTAAAAAGAAAACTTGGGTTCGAAAACAGACATATCTTAGAATTAAAAAAAAAAAAAAAAGTAAAATAAATAATAATGTTTAACATAATTTTGGCATATTTCACAAAAAACTCAAAATTTCGCTAGCCAAATTAATAATAATGTATAAAACAAATCATTTATCGATTACGTGAAATATCGCTTGTGCCTGACTAGCAGATACCTTGCAGCATACCTTTTAATATACCGAAGAGTGGAACATACCTAAGCTGTGCGGTAAAGCCAATTCGGTTAATTTAATATAAAAAAAATCGTTTATCGATATTTATCGATTACGTGAAATATAAACGTTAAGTCTAAGGATGACAACTTTGAAGCATCTATGCCGCTTGATGTTTGGTCAGCTGGATTGTTCTCTAATCTGATTTATTTTCACTCGGCTCATGGTAGATCATCCATCTAATTCTTTCTCTCTATATGTATGTCTAGAGTAATAATAACTTGAAACTGACTGACTGAATGCCTCAAAGTTGATGACTCGATTGACTGATTGACTTCCACTGTAATGCTGATGAATAACTCAACTTCCATCAAATCCAAAGTTGACATTGAAGAAAACTTTACTTCAATCAACAAAAAGAATTCCCAAGTTCTTTGTTTTGAAACTCTGTTCAAACTGAACACAAACTGTTTGACTTTAGCTTTAAGTATGTCAGCTTTCGGCTTTCAGTCTTGCATACCCTATGTTGTCGCTGATTCGTCAATGGCTACAGGGTATATAGAAAGGGGTCGAAAAGAGCAGCCAACAACGATGTGTCGCATGGAGCATCACCACCGACTACAACAACAACAACAACAACAACAACAAGCACTCATTGACAGGCAGACAACAAGAACGGGTAAAATAAAACAAAACAAAAAGAAGAGAAAAAGAAAGGAAAATATTGTTTTTCTCTCACGTAGCTGCTACTGTTGATTTTGGTGTTTTCCATTTTAGAGAGCGCCCTTTTGGTTCGCAGGCCACGCCTCTGTGCTCGCAAACCATCCGAAAGAAACAAAATAAAAATGTATATAGAAACGGCAAAAAAAAAAAAAACATAAATAAATCAAAGGCATTTAATTTTATTTCGTAGGCACAGCCAGGCGTGGCACGGCAGGGCGCGGCGCGGCGCTGGGCGCTTGACATACGCGGCGTATGCGTAATCACATTCTCCGGCTGGGAGTCCGCCGGAGGCAGCCGCGATTGAGGCGCGAACTGAAGCGAACTATTGGCAATGCCAGCGCCACCATTAGATGAGTCAAGAGCACAGCCGAGCCGAGTCGGGCTCTCTGCTGGGATGGGCCTGAAAAGTGGGCGTGGCATCTTAACTTTGCCGTCAATTTGTTTAGCATTGCCCTTTGTCGACTTTGAGCAGGGATTGCAACAATGTCAAGAACAGACTTTGCCACATGTTTGCTCAACTTCGTGTGTGTGTGTGTGTGTGTGAGTGTGTGTGTGTGTGTGTGTGTGTGTGTGTGTGTGTGTGAGTGTGTGTGTGTGTGTGTGAGCGTGTGTGTATGTGTGTGTATGAGTGTGCGTGTGTGTGTATCAGTGCTTACGTGCCGCGTCTACAAATGGACTTTGGAAAAAGCAGCTACTCGCCGCCCTGTTGATTTTTCTATCAGGTGGCAATTTATTTAAACTCCGTTTGCATTTGAAATGCAAAACAAAAAAAAGGGAAACGTGCCGAAACTTTTTTCTGCTGCCCTTTTGATTAAAGTGGACCACCCCCCCACCCCCCCGAAAAAAAAACGACAGCAAAGATGCCGGCTAAGTGACACTGCAGGGATTTCACCAAGAGATAAATGAAACCAAACAGACTGCAGCAGTGGCAACTGCAGGCAAAGAAACTGAGAGATTCCAATCAAGCTCAGAATCGAACCAATATTTGTGCACAGCTCTAACCACAAACCGCAATACAAGATTTGCTTACATTATAATCGATTAGTGATCAACAAAGATCTTCAGATTCATTTGCTGGCAGTCAGTTATATAGAGAAAGTTTTCAAAAACTCACATTGAAATTCCTAAGGCGGGAAATTTCACAACTGGTTTAATCATTTAGTCATTTTAAACTTCCCCCAATACCTACATTTCAATATCGTTAAACAGGCAAACCGACTAGGCAGATCTCATAGAGTATATATACAATTGATTAGGTCTACGAGCTAACTGTCTATATGAACTGGCCAACTACAAGAGCTAGAGATTTGACATATATTGTTATAAACAACCCTTATTCCAAATAATTTATTCATAGTTCGATCAAAATCAATCTCGTCAATGGCAAGAACGAGACTGTAACACCCATAAATTCTTATATAAATCAACATACCCCAGCAGAAAGTCATAAAGTTTTTCGATAACTTTACTAATTTTTTGGCTATTGATAAAAATGAATCTTATTGACTGCAAGAGGTAAAGATTTAATATTTGAAAAATTATATTTTTATATTATATTGTTTACGATCAAATTCCTCGTTTTCACCTACAAGAGCGAGCCACTCGATATAAATATATTATAGTATACACCTCAGTACAACTTTATAATATCTTTCGAAAACTTCATTCATCTTAAAGCTATCTATAAAAATCGATCTAATGATTTTACTTTTTAAATATATATTATTACTTACCATACTAAACACAATTTCAAAAGTTTTCTCCGATCAATTTTTCAATTATTAATAAATACTTATAATAATAAAAGGAGATTTCGTACATATATTCTTGTTAGTATAGCTAAGATCAAGTTCATCCACCCGTTAAGAGGAGTTATTGACTTACTTTTCGTCAAGCTTATCCTTTTTTGCATAATCCATAAAAAGTGATAGTTAAACTTAGCTTTAAAAGCTGGCTGACAATAAAAGCTAAAAACAGCTAATTTTGTATGTGATTTCTGCAATAAAGGCGCAAATTTAGATATTTAATAAAAGTTATTTGAAATAATTGAAACAGGCGCAATGGATATAATCTCCTAACAAATACAAAAACAAAAACTTCAGCTCTCAGTTAAAATAAATCATAAATTTACTTGTAATTTATTCTCTAATAGATAGTTCAAGTAATCAAAGATGAATCTCCTCGACTTTGAAGTGCATTCAACAGAATTTAATACATAATTTGAACAGGGTATACGCTAGAGAGGGGCTAAAATACTGTAGAAATGTTTGTACAACAACCAGCTTGTTAATGCCAATTGGAAGTTTTGCCCACATTCACACACACACACACACACATGCACTCATGCTCTTTCTCTGATGTGTAAAGAGGTCGCCTAGGCTTCTCTGCACGACAGACGCATAGGCAATCTTGCAGGCCCATCGAAAGGCTTTTTGTTAGCTGTTTATTTGACTGACTGACTGGGTGGGTGTGTGTGTAAGTGTGTGTGTGTATGTGTGTGGGTGTGTGAGTGTGTGACAGGCGTGGAGCTGAGAGCCTAGGGGCATCATTACATGTATCAATGTATATGTGGTATATGTCTTTTGACTTTTGACAGCTCCACGGCCCAGTTAACTCACTCTGCTGCTCTGTGCGCTAGCCCAGTTGATAGGCTTGACAAATGCCTGGGCCAAAAGTGTGTTGCCAAAAATTTCACCAAACTTGTCTCGCTCCTGTTGCCATTACATTTCCCTCTGCTTGTTATTTTGTTGTTTTCCTTTTGATTTTGGGCCCGCTGTGGGTGCAAAGTGTGGAAACACGTACGCCAAACGCTATTCGCTCGCTTTTCTTCATTTTTCTTCTCTTCTCTTTTTTTTTTTTTTTTGGCAACTTTGCTTTCGATTTGATTTGTTGGTATGACTAGGGCGGGGGCGTGGACAGAACTGGGGGCGGGGGCGGTGGCGGTAGAGCTGTTGGCCGTGGCAAATACTCGACAGTTTTTCACATTCCGTTTGATTGCATCGCCGACTTGAGTGGACGGCAGCAGAAGTCGTCTCTGGGTCAGCTTTTCGACTGCTTAAAAATTAAAATTTTATTTCCGACTAATTTTTATTGGGTTGTTTATTTATCCAACGACCCCATAAATAATGCAGTTACTCTTGAACACCCTCCCAACAGCATTAGCAGCAGCATCAGAAGCTATGCAAAATTTCGTATTTGTATTATCTGTACAATTGTTTGCTCAATTTCCCTTCGCAGTTACCTCCCCCCATAAACATCTGAGACATCAGCTCTCCGTGTGCCAACAATCAAATCAATTATCTATCGAGAGCTTTCGCTTATTGGAGATTTGCTTGTTACTTGCTACATTTGAGACCTATTCCTACGATTGTCGCTAATAAACTAGAGATATCTCATTAAAGAGTAGATTAGGTTTTATTATTTTAGTTAGTTAATGTTTCTAATAAGAATTTCTTATGAGATAGAAAAAATCATAGAGAAGGTGAGCTTATGTTTCAAAAGTAAATACTTTAAGTATAACTTTTTTACTTTTCATATTGTGTAAGGTATTAAAATGGAGATAAAAAATAAATAAAATACAAATAATTTAACACACATCAGCTAACTTTGTATAATATATATATTTATATACTTGCTGGGAGGACTCAGCCATCTGTTCTTCCGTTTGAATCTCGCTGCAATCCCGTAATCCGTATAAGCAATGCAACTACAACTTTAAATATATATTTCTATATTCAGTGGGAAAGAGACGGATAAATATTTTTTTTATATATATTATGCAATATACCTATTTTTATTAACATTTTTTTTCGATATATTATGCAGTATACCTACAATCGATAAAAATCGATTATTATATATTTATTCCCCAAGCATAAGTAAAGAATTGAAAATAAAATGTAGATTCTCGTTATTAATATGTAATATATATTTCAGCTTCAAAATATTTCTCATCCATTTCACACACAATATATTATATAAATATTCTAGATGTACTATACAAGAAAAATGTAATGATTCTTTATCTACTATATTAGAGTCTTGATATATATATTGATCTTCTAAATTCTTCTAAATTGTTATTTAGAATTAATTCTCTGTAACAATTAAATAGATAAATAAATAAATAATTATAGATCTACTATACAAGAATTTATATATTTTGTATCGCACGGATGGATGGACTTTGGCAATGATATACACCCACATATCAATATCATATTTACGCGCTGACTATTCCATTAAGTACTTACATTTAGAGTTCAAGTTTTTCGCATAATAAATGAAAAGTCAAGGTATCTCCTAGTCAATCACTTTTATTCCTTGCATAGAGCACGTGATAATATTAAGTTTCACTAGCTTTACTTTTAAGCTTCTGCTTCTTCTTTGTAGTTGCTTGACCTGAGTGAGACAACAGATTTACTGAACATTTCAATAAATTGATAGCCAACTGTTTATTCCAGCTAATTTTTGTTGGTTTTCATGTAGCCGAGGTAGGTTAAACTCTAGGGTATCATCTAACCGTATACTTTTCACCTAATTTGGCTAGCCAGGCTATTTAATCTGCGCCCTTGGGTCGACGGCGTAACTCATTATCCCAATGCCGACCCCCCGGCCGTACCGCACCGTCCCTTGAATAGAGCATTACGGATTTGGGTGATTGGCTGGGTGGATGACGCTGCAGTATGGACGCCATTAGCCTGCCAATATTGATGGAGCCATTGGCTTGGCTCGCCCATATATAACACAAATTGCAGCGAGCACTGCTAATTATTCAACGTCATTGACATTAATAATGCAACGTCCAGCGACTTAGATAGGAGCTGTGCCGAGCTGTGCCGAGCTTGCCCTTGCTACAGCTCCAGCTCCAGCTGCAGCTGCAGCTGCAGCTGCATCGCATTGGCTCTCTGTCGATTATTTATAAGTATGACAGGTGAATGGGGGGCGCACTTATGTATAGGACAAGGTCCAGCTAAGAAAATGTGCGGGTCGCTGCGCATACTCTGGGCTAAGATTAGACCTTGCATATATATAATATAAATGTACTACATAGTTATATGTATATATATATAATATATATGTGTAATGTATAATTTTTTTGTGGAGCAAAGAAAGTTCTTTTTGGAAAACTAAAGTGACGACGACGTTGATGGACGCCCGCCCGCTGGCGACCGCTGGGAGTTTAAACGTCGACGCACTTAGCGGCCGCCTGGACGAGTTGTTAAAAATTTTATTCCTAAAGTGCTGGAAAATTGCCGAGTGCCCACTTCAAAAGCAGCAGCAGCAGCAGCAGCAGCAGCCTTAGCAGCGGCAGCTGAAGACCCAAAGCAGTGGCACTAGCCCGCCGAGAATCCGTTCATCCCTTAGCCATCGTCCGACCGCGCCAGCGCCTAACCACAAAGAACTTTTCGGGCCAAAAGTCGTTGTAGCAATCAAGTGGCGGGTGCCACGAGGGGTCGCTCCATGGCGCTTCATATAGCACGCGAACTGCAGTTTGACGAACGGATTCAGCAAGCTGTGGTGGGCGGCGAGCGGGGGGTGTGGTAGGGTCCTGGCTCCTGCTGTACGGGTGTGCGAAATGTCAGAAACTGTTTCGCCTGCACTTCAACTGACTGCTCCTGACTTTCCCTTCTCGTTTCAGCTCGCGGCTGACGATTTCACTTGATTTCACCGCTGCTGCTTCAACAACGACGAGCTTATCGATTTTATAGCCCAGCATATTCGATCTGCAGACAAACGAAAAAAGAAGAAGGGTGGGCAAAAGTCTCTAAAGGTTGATGGATCTACTAAATGCTTATGCTCAAAGCTTATAGGGTTTAGTAGGTACTTGAAAATATCATAAGAATCTGCCTTTATTATAATCTACAAGTAATATACAATATACTGAAGATCAAAAAAGAAAAAAAAGAAAAGAAGATCCAGAAAATCGGTCAAGCTATTATAATACGTAAAGACTTAAAGCTTGACAAACCAAAAGTTAGTTGTGATACTTTAAATGATATACATATTATATATAGATTAATTATATACTTAAGACTAGAGTTCCAGCATAAAATAAAATCATTCTATCTATTAAGAGTTCCAGTTGCATATCATAAATTTAACTTATCCTAGTTATGATTTAGAGTATATATCCTCAGATATATATATATTTAAAAAAAAAAAAAAAAAAAAAAAAGAGATTTACGAAAGCTGTAAAACTATTATAATATTAATATAAGACTTAAAACACGACAAACCAAAAATTATACGTTATATAAAATATAGGCATATATATAATTATAATATTATAGGTATATGTATACATATAATATATATACTTAAGACTTGAGTTCCTGCCAAAAATAAAGAGAAAAGAAGATTGATCAGTCAACTTCTAATTCCAGTTCCAGTTCCATATCCAGTTCCATATCAAGTTCCAGTTCCACTTCTAGTTCCAGTTCCATATCATAAATTTAACATAGACTTGTTTCAATTTAGAGAATATAAAAGCTAAAGTTTTCATGTTTTCTAATTCCATGTACAGCTCTAGATTTCCCTTATTCTCAGTCTTTGGCAATTCTAGAATTCCATTATTCTCAGTCTTTACCAATTCAAATATGACATTTGGTAATATGAGCTAATAATTGTAGGGGCAATCGCATAGTTGGCATTGCCGTAGCTGAATTTTTGGCATTTTCTTTGGCATTGGCTCGCTCGGGTATTACTTTCACTTTGCCAGCAGTTTAGAGCAGCAGTTTTGAGTGCTGGTACTACATATTCATTTATCATTGATAAGAAACATAATCAAGGAAATGAATGAATGCCTGACTGAGCAAATGAATGAATGAGCAAAACCCCAGCACACACACACACACACAGACACACACACACACACACACAAGCTAAATTTACGAGCTGCTGGCTGAGTTTGCAGCTTGTTTTAACTGGAAACAGAGCTAAGTTTCTGATGCTCCACTCGACTGTTCGCGCTGCCAATGCAGTTGACTTGCAGCTGTGAGCTCTATGGCCATGGCCATGTGGCCACTGTTAAGTCAGCACTGTCTCTTCCTTTCTTTATCTCTCTCTCTCTCTCTCCATCTCTCTCTCTCTCTGTGACTACTCGTAGCTGGTAGTCCACAGTCATACAATTTGTATACCCTTAGCAGATGTTTTTTCTAATTCTATTTCGTATGTGACGCTTTTTTTTTCTTTTTTTTTTTTTGCATGCAGATAACTCTCAAAGCATAATGTGAATTGAAGCTGCAAAAACTGGGCTCGTGCAGTGGAAACAAGTGTAAAGCAAATCAGAGTGCGTTAGTTGTAAGTGCGTGACTAGAAGATACCCTGAGTTTTGAGAGAAGTACATACATACTTACCTACACACACATACACACATACACATAAAGAAGTATTTCGCTTGTTCCTCAGACAGATCTCCATCAAGAGCTGGCAATAAGCTATTAGCTAGCTTTGGTTCGTGATGTATGTTCCTAATGAAATTTCAGTGCAAGATATTGATTTGGGTATCATGATTAATCTGAATATTATTATAATGTAAGTGTGTACTTAAAAACCTAAGTTTCTGCTATTTTAAATCTGTATCAGTTTTGGGAAGAAAAGGAATATGTATTAAAAACTGGAAATATTTATAGCTTATCTATTGCAAACAGAGCTAACAAGGAGAATTTGATTTGTCTAGCGGACGGACACACAGACGTAAGGACAAACGGACGGAAAAAAACGGTTGGATAGACAGAAGGACAGAGAGACCAACGGCCAGACAAACGGCCTGACGGACGGACAAACAGACGGACGGACAGACAGAGGTACAGACAAACATACGAACGGACAAGCATACTGACGAACGGGCGGACAGTCAGACGGATAGTCAGACAGATAGTCAGACGGACAGTCTCACGGGCGTACAAACATACGGACGGACAGACAGACGGACCAACGGACAAACAGACGGACGGACAGACAGAGGAACAGACAAACATACGGACGGACAAACATACTGATGGACGGACGGACAGTCAGACGGATAATCAGACGAACAGTCACACGGACGGACAAACATACGGACGGACAGACAGACGGACCAACGGACAAACAGACGGACGGACAGACAGAGGAACAGACAAACATACGGACGGACACACATACTGATGGACGGACGGACAGTCAGACGGACAAACATACGGACGGACAGACGGACCAACTGACAAACAGTTGGACGGACAGACAGACAGCCAATCAGACGGACAGTCAGACGGATGGACGGATAGATAGATAAACGAACGAGCGCAGCTCCCTCTGATATATATAAATATCAGAATATACACTACGCTATGAAGTCGGATGCATTTGAAGCAAACCAATATACCCTATTTCCCTCTTTTCCACGAGCTCGTTGCATACAAATACCATATGTAGAGCAATATACGTATGTGTATATGCAGATAAATTGATCGCACTTTGATGGCAAAGTAAAAACAGTTTGCTTCTTGTGTTAATGGTTAAAAATATGCTGTTAACAGCTCGGATGGCATCTTTAGGTACTGTGCTTAAGCCTGTGCATGTGCATGGATAAAAGTCAATTAGGCTAATTGCCAAAATGCAATGAATGTCAATTTGAATGGGGCCAAAGCACATGGACGAGAGCTGGTCAGAGCTGAGGCAGAACTGAGGCGGGGCTGTCACGGCCCCCAATTAGTGGAACGTTAAAAGCAGAAAGCTGAAAGCTTTTCTCGAGACAACTTTTCAACATTCACTCAAATCACAACAAACAAACAAAAACAAGCAACAACAGCAACAGCAACAGCAAGAACATTAACTAAGCCCGAAAAGGACACTCGTAAAATTTGCACCTCACTTTGCTAATGTGGCAGCTTAGCAGCAACAAGAGCAACGCTGTGGGGCAGGAGAGGGCAGAAGAGGGTAGGAGAAGGCGAGTCGAGCTGAGTGGAGACGTTGCAAAGTCACATTTTGTTTGGTTATAAACTAAAACTCATTCGACACAGTCGCAGGGCATTAAAAAGGGTCAAAGGACAGCTAAAGTGCGTGTGGCTGGGGCATGTGGCAGCCAGCTGGGGCACTAAGCGTAATGATGTGCCAATTAATTAAGTTAATTTTTCAAGTTTCATGCAAAGAATTGCAAAAGTTCTTCAGCTTGCGCAGCCAAAAGGACAACAGCCCAACACATGCAGTTTAAACCAATGCATATGTGTATACATGTGTGTGTGTGTGTGTGTGTGTGTGTGTGTGTGTGTGTGGGTTGCGGCCTGTGGCCTGTGTTTGTTGGCCAATGTGGTTCTGTTCATAAATAGGCCACATTTATGCAGGCAACGGTGCAAAGGATTCAGAATTCAGGATTCGATTAAGCCCAACTGCAGCTGCAATCGATTTGTTTGCTGTGGCTTCATTTTCAGTTGGGACGTAGGCCAATGGCCAATGGCCAATGGGCAATGGGTGATGTGTGATGGGCTAAGCAATGCATAAATTACGCACTGTAATTCAATTAAAACCAATTTGTGCACACGCACAGCTCCAATAAACCAACAGCAGCAGCAGGAGCAGCAGCAGGAGCAGCAGCAGCAGCAGGAGCAGGAGCAGGAGCAGCAGGAGCAGCAGAGATCCCGGATCGACAACTTGTTTGGTTGTCAGCACTTTTTGGCCAAACCCACACACAAAAAATTACGGAAAACAAGCGGCAGTCGTCTGGGTGGGGGTTGCCCGACTAGCGGATACCTTGAACTCGGCTGCAATTACATATTCCAATCATTCTTCTCTTCAGCACGTGCTCGGCAGCATTGTTGAATTACTTTCAGTCAAGATGGACTATACTAATCAAATTTACAGTGCGTGATAATGACATTCATATGTGTGCATTTGCCAGAGCACACGTCTCTGGTATTTGAAACACGTTTTTTTTTTTTTGCTAATTCGGGACGAAGGGCGGCAGGTGCTCAAAATCAAAATTCTACAAAATGTGTGAAGGTCATTAGAAAAACCAACCAATGTGAATTGAATGCCAACTACTTTTGTGATGTTCAAGGTATGCTGGAAAAACTATATAAAATGATCGATTTATATCGATAAGTCGCATGAGTTATCATTAGAAACACGTACCAGAGTAAATTAAATGTTTCCAATTTTTGTGATACTCGAAGTATGCTGGAAAAACTATAAAATTATATATTTTTATCGATAATAAATCGGATGAGTTATCGAAAAGGCATGATTAACTGGGGCTAGGGCTAGGGGTAATATATATTAATAATTGTTAGTCTATAGCTTTTGTTGGTGGACATCGCTGCATTCACATAGACGGACATGGATGAATTGGCTCAGGTCGTCACCTGATCGACCTGCAAATTAATCGATTTTAGCTTCAAGACTAACAAAATACAATAGATACTTTTTGCTTCCTATTTGTAAAGCCCCATTCGGCGTAGGATATATATAAATTATGTATAATTTGTATTTCAACTAAAGTATATGGTTTGCAATAGCTAATCCCTTAAAGCTCTCCGGAGTTAGCTCTAAAACATTGCAGGATGCAGTTTAACCTGATATATACACTATATATCTATATTTTGGTCGAGTGTTGTCTACACGAATTTAAGTACCGAAATTTCATATGTATATCTACATATATATATATATATATATATATATATATATATACATTGATATCTATTTTAACAGCAATTAATGTTTTAACATATACATACATAACATATACTAGTATTTCCTCATATGCCACTCCCCTAGGGTAGCAACGAGTATGTGTTCCAAAAATTTGCAATTCTCCAGCATGGTGCACTTTACACAGAAACAAAAAATTGTTTTCTGATTGTGAACGTGCTTAATTAAGCACATTGCGGTCAGGCATGCTCGACTGCTTCATACACGTTCACAGTTGAAACATCCATAAACATTTTAGTTTGCATATCTGTAGAATTTATTTGATTTAAGTGTAAGAATTTTAGCGAGAGATTGTTTTTTTTTTTAATGGAGTTCGATCTTTGAGGATTTGAGCTATATCACTGTGATAGCTATAATTTTTATCAGTTAATACATAAGCATATTTGTATACCTATTTCAAGCCCAGATCTATATGAAACATTTATATTTAATACATATTTGTATATCTATTACGAAGCATATATACATGTATAGCATATTTGTATATCTATTTAATTCCCAGATCTTACAAAATCTTTATTGACTAACAAACAAACCCATATTCCCTTCTCACATTCTGAACGAGCATAGAAATGGCAACTGAAACAACAGCAACAGCACCATCATCATCATTATTATCATCAGCATCAGCATCAGCAACAACATCATCATCATTAACAAGCTCATCATCATTATCAATGTCATCAGTGGCAGTGGACGAAGCTGCGCTGTCTGCTCCAGGGGCAGCGTTGACAAATTGCCCCACAAAAGACATAAAACTCTCCGACGACAATTGCCTCGCATTGAATATTGCCCGCTGAGTTGCCTTTTACCTGTGGCTAATTATTATATATTATTTAACCAACTTCTATCTTCTATCTGCTTCTTTTTCTTTTTATTATTGTTTTTTTCTAGCTGCCTTCAACATTTAAAAGAAGACTCGCATTAATCAGTGTCAAGTCAGAGGCAACAAAAAATATGTCCCATCCAGAGACTTGGCGAAATTTGAGTTCTCAATTGTCCTGGATGCATTCAAAGGATATTTTTGTGTCTCCAAATCCTTAAGCTGAAGTTGAAGTAGCTTTCGCTAAAGCTCTAGGTGTGTTAAGCCTGATACTTTAAGCAGCCTTCTCACATCATTAAGCCAAATTTACGGCATAGATTAGATAGAGGTTCTATGATAGATACTCGAAAAAGTGCTCCAGTCGGGAGTGTCCAACTAAAATATGCCCTGAGTTGATAAGCAAAGAGAAAAAGCTATTAATCTTTGTATCATATGACTTATACTTATAGCACTTAGGTTTGGAGGCTCTAGCTCTAAAGATAATAATTTTATAGATATAATTTTTCGTAAATATAATTTTAAACCTAAATTTAAAAAGGGTTTTTAATCGATGACACTCAAAGAGTAATAGTTATCGTTTTTTGTTTTAGACAAACTCGATCTGCGCATGCTATACAGAGATCTACAAAAAATGTTCAAGTCTCGCTCTCATAGGTTCTGAAAAATATTGCATTTAGATGTATGTTATATTTTATACAACTTTAATTTTTATTATATTTTTTGCACTGGTCCCAAATACACACCCATCCCTTCAAATTTGCAAAAAAAAAAAAAAAAACCCCATTTCATAGAGTTTTGTGTTTTGGCAAATGTACAAATTTGAATGTTGTTATCACGTTCTAAAAGTTTGATATAAATAATCCAACAAATAAGTTCTCATAACATAGCGTCAACTGCGCAGTTAGCAGAGCGCGTGCTTATGCGTGCGTGCGTATGTATGTGTGTGTGTGTGTGTGTGTGTATGCAGAAATAAACGCAGAATTATGAGAATAAATTTGTATTCGAAAGGTTCATAAGATCTCATAATCGAGCAGCCTCGACTAGAGCACTCATACTACTTGCTATTTATTCATTTTATTTATTTATTTACTTTTAAGTAGGCTCTTCATTATTTTTTTTTTTTTTCGGGTAGGCTTTCATTAATTCTCATTTTTCACTACGCTTCGACACTTTTAGTATTTATAGTCAGTTCTTTACCCTATTTTTCCGATTTTAAATTGCAAACAGTATAAAAGAGGTCAAAAGTCTAAAATAGGCAATCGTACCTATAAAAATTATTTGAGCCACTTTCGGTACAATTGTAAAACACCCCAAAATTCGTTGAGTTTACAGCGCTCGCACCTCTACCGAGGAGCAGCGCCTATAAGAACATCTCAGTCGTTTCGGTTAACCCTAAGTACACTCACACATCCGCAGCCGACGACAGCGTTCAAATACAATCACGCAACTGAGCCTGGACCTGTTGTGTGGGTTCGATACAACAGCCGTCACTGCGCGCCACCAGTCGACACCGCTAAAGACGAGGTTTAACTGCCGATGATATGAAGGCCGACCAAATTAACCGGCTAATGCGCGTCAATGGACGCAAGAATCTTTGGTTACTGCGCAACAGCAATAAGCTATACGAGAATGCGGTGAAGACCTACTATTCGCGAAGCAACTCACTGCTGCCCTATAGTCCGGGTATGTATACAGGCTACATCTACATTGACGATAAGAATAGTGCACGAGTGTCAGGATATCTCTTGTGGAAGGAAGTGGAACGGAAGGGTCAGAAAATGAACCATGGAGACAGATAGAGATAGAGAGAGTGAGAGCAGGAGAAGGAGAGAGATGTGAGAGAGAGTGAGAGCGAGTGAAAGAGATTAATATATGGAGAAAGAGAGAGCGAAAGTAGGATATAAAGAACGGAAAAGACGTAGACCAGTAGAGTGAGCATGATATATATATATAAAATAATAGAGCGAGGAAGTGAAAAATATATTTATAAGAGAGAGAGAGAGAGAGAGAGAGAGAGAGAGAGAGAAATAAGGCAAAGAGAACGATTCGGAAGAGATATACAAATAGTGTGTGAGAGAGAGAGAGAGAGAGAAAGAGAGAGAGCGAGAGACATATGCAAAGAGATACAGAGAGACAGAGAGAGAGAGAGAAAAAAGGAATATACATATTAACAAAGAGAAAGATAGAGAGAGAAAGAGCAAGAGAGACGGAAGGACAGAGACAGCAAGTAAATGAGGGGTATATAGAGAAAGAAAGAGAAAGAGAAAGAAAGAAAGAGAAAGAGAAAGAAAGAAAGAGTACGAGAGAGAAAGTGGGATATAAAGCACGAAAAAGAAAATGTTAGATATAAAGCGAGAGAGAAAGAAAAAAACGACTAAAAGGGAGTTATTGAGAATGACTATATACTATAACAAGTAAGAAAACTCTAGTCGAGAGTGCTCGACTAGATAATACCCTGAACCAAACAAACACAAAATACATTTAATATGGTTAAATACTTAGACTTCAATATATTTCAAATATATATATATTGAAGTCTAAGTATTTAACCATATTAAATGTATTTTTTGTTTGTTTGGTTCCGGGTATTATATATATATATATATATATATATATGTATATAGTTATATATATATATATATATATATATATATATATATATATATATATATATATATATATATATATAATATAAACATATATATATATATTTATTAAATAAAAATTAAATCAGACAATTAGACTTATAACTAATTGTATGTTTAGATTATCATCGTATATAATAATTATAAGCTTATATATCACCAAAGCTTGAAAATAAAAATATTTTTAATTTTTTTAAAAAGCCCGCCTGTTCAATGCTGCAGATCAGTGTTTAAAAGTTCATTTTAATAGTGATGATACTTTGCAGCATGTACATACATATGGATAAATTGGAACATGTATATGTAAGGGTGTATGTGTGTAACGCTCGAAAATACTTGCAATTATACATACAAACATTTATGTATATGTAGAAATGTAGGACTATGTTAGCATATACATGTGTGCATACATATGTATTGCCAAAACAAATTAATAGATGGCGCAACGCGCTTTAGTTATTTGCAATTAGAAACATTCTATATTATGAACATTATCATTTGATTCTGTTAAACTTAGCATATGCTATAAAGTTGCTTAAGATGTAAATAGAAAAGAAAATGTAAATATTTGCGTGGGTAAAAGAATTGAATAATTTATTTATTTTCAATTTATTAAAAATAAAAAATCATTCACATATTTTCACTGCAATTTAAAGAATTTGTTCAAATTTATGGTCGCTATCCAAAATGTTGACTTTCCATTTTATTAAGACACCAAGACTCAAACCGAGAAATTCTCGATGAACGTTCACCTCGATCACCTCAAAAAGTCACCTCATGCTCTCATGCTAAAAAGATTGAAAAATTAAATTCTACCGACTTTGCCTCCGAAGTCGAAAGGCGCGCCTCGCCTTTAATAACAACGCCACCTCGCCACTTAAAATCGAAACGACAAAACTGCAATAAGTTGACCGCTAGAGCGCCATCTAGTAAAACTAAACTAAACTAACAGCTGAGAATTTTAACACAATAAATCGCAATTTGATTCTTAGAATATGCTAGAAGAGGTTTGAGTGTATGTGTGCACACGTATAGGAAAACTCTTTTTGCTGCTGCCACGTGCGTTTGTTAGTTGGCCAAACGTTTTGTTTATTAATTTGTGTTGACTAAACGGAATTTAATGAAACTTTTAGCATATTATGTACATATTCTATTGAATATTTTACATTTTATAAAAATGCCAACTCATTCACAATTAGCTATACATGCAACTGACCTTCAAAGGGGAGTTTGGTCACATTTGGAGCCGGTATCCAAAATATAACAAAAATTGAAATTCTGTAAAATTCATCTAAACCTATATGCAAAATTTGGAGACTCTAGCTTTAAAGATGTAGGAGATATAATTTTAAAACGGATTTTCGATAGGGTTTTTAATCGATAAAAAAAAAACGGGAGTAGTTATCGTTTTTTGGAGATAAACTCGATCTGCGCGTGCAATGCACGGACCTAACAAAAAAAATTTCAAGTCTCTAGCTCTTATATCTTCTAAGATCGACGCGTTCAAACATACGGACAGACGGACGGACGGACAGACGGACGGACGGACAGACGGACGGACGGACAGACGGACATGGCTAAATCGACTCAGCTCGTTGCCCTGATCAAGAATATATATACTTTATGGGGTCGGCCACGCCTCCTTCTGACTGTTACATACATTTAACAAAACCATTATACCCTGATTTCCCATTTTCAATGGGTTCAGGGTATAAAAAAAGGAGAGCGCAAGAAAGTGAAGAATATATATATATATATATATATATATATATATATATGAGAGTTAAGGAAAAAGAATAAGAGAATGAAGAAAAGAAGAAAGAAATGGCAAAGACAGAGAGAGAGTTAAATAAAGTAAGAGAAAGAGTGAGAGAGACAGCGAAAGCGATCTTAAATCAACCGAACATAAAAATGAAAATTTGAATATTCAACGATTTGAATGTCAATGGGTCGATAGCCCCATGATTCTCAATTCGTTAGTCAAGTTATTATTTTAGAGTTTGTTGTTTTACAGACTTTTATTGTAAATTGTAAGTTTCGATATGCGTATTTATAGATTAGTAAATTTTAGCGCTGGTAAGTGTCTCACGACTGCGAGTTGATTGAATTGTTAGATGCAACTCGTTAGGCCTAGACTGCGATTAGTGGACAAAGGCTCTTTGTCGGCCATACATTTGATATTAACATAAGTCTCATTTCTCTCTGCCTCCTCTCCCACCCCCAAGGAGTGTCTCAAAGTGTTAAGACTCGCGAAGAGAATCGAGCACCTGTACGGACGTTGGCTGTGCGGCGGGATCGCCACTCGGTCACCGAATATCCACGGAATCATAAGCAAATGGCCGACCAGGCAGCCTCAGCGAGTTCCGGCCAATTGCTGAACACTGTGATGCAGGCGAATCGTCGCCGATCGATGTCCTTCTCCACGGGCGGACTACGCATGTACGGCAATCAGCTGCTGGAGAACAGCGACGAGTGGCACGAGAACAACAACAGTCCGAGACATAGCAGCACGATGCTGGACAACGATGCAGAGCATCCGATTGATGGTGAGCCGATAAATGAACGAAATCTAGATCTGTGCGCGTTCAGTGGACGTTCGATGAGTTTGCCGCCCCGCACAACGCTCGAATTGGGCATGGGCTATGCGCTGGGCAAGGGCAAGGGACCGCCCAGCTGCAAGCATCATTTCATTGCGCTCGAGAAGACAATGAGTGCGAACCAGGCGTCGATGGCTAAGCAACGGAAGCGCAACAAGTATGACTCCGATGCCGAGCAGCTGATGGTTGTCGACGAGGCGCTGAAACAGCGCCTGGCCGTACGCTTCGATCGGCAGTCGGAGGACGAGCCAAACTCGGCGCGCTTTCGCATTGGTTACGGTAGTGCCGTGAAATTGCCCGGAATGCAAAAGTCGTACACGTTGCGCAGCGAGAAGGCCCATAATACCCATAATATTAGCAAGGAGCAGACACGCTTCCATACACTTGGCGAACGCATTCGACAATTTGAGGTCATCCAGTTCGCTGACGGGCCAGTCACATTTCAGGCATTCAATCGACGTCAGGGCTATGGGAGCGGACGGTACCAGCCGATGGGCAGCAAGCATCTACCGAAGCAGCAGCCCTGCCTGAGTTTCCACAATGTGTTGCACACGAATCACAGGCAGCGCAGCCTTAGCTTTCAGACGCGATCGCAATCGCACGAAATGAGCACGGAATTGGCGGAGAAGCCGAAGCTAAAGCAGCCGAAGCACCAAACGCCGCTGGCCATGATGCATGTGTCGAAAGCAACCAGTAGTAAACGCAATGCGCCGCCGCTGGGGCAGCTGGGGTCGCAAACGGCAAACTGGCGACAACAGCAGCAACAGCAGCAGCATCGCCCACAACGACCGAAACACATCATGGACGTCCTGGCCCAACAGATCCCGTCAGAACCTCCGGCCATGCAAAATCCTTTGTCAGACCATACCAAAATGAGGCGTAAACGCTCCAATACACCGTCCAAAGTCTTGAAGACCAAGTCGAAGTGGTCCGTCAAGCAGGCGGGCAGCAAATGGAGCGTCAATCAGAGCACCGGCCGCAAGGCCAAATCAACGTTCGTCCCAGACGCCAATGAGAATCAGATGCAGAAATCGGCATACGGCCGCGACACTGATGAAGAAGATATTGAGGTAGCGCTGCTAAGGCCAATACCCCGAGTCAATGCTGATAGCATAGAGAACGTGTCGCCAAAGGTGACCACGGCCAACAAGCTCAGCCGTACCAGCCATTTGACCTTCATCAAGGATACCGCCCGGCGACCGGATCCGCCAACACAACACCGATTGGACGCCCAGCTGCAGGAGCTAAAGAACCTGAAGCAGTCGGCCAGACGAGTGCACTCCGAGCTGCCCAAGCAGCCGGCAGCGGTGAAGGGCCCCCACCATCTGCTAACCGCCAGCTCCACCCAAGTGTCGGCATATAAGCGCGCCTTTAAGAATCGCCAGCAAATACAGCAAGCCGAAATGCTGCACATACATGCCCAGCAACAGCCGTCGGAGCTGGAGCTGAAGCAGCAACAGCAGCTGCAGCAACAGCAACAACAGCAGCAGCTGCTGCGTAATGAGCGCTTCCAGCAACAGCAACATCATCAGCATCAGCTGCGATTGGCCAAGGAGCAAACGGGCGTGAAGCCGCCCAGCTACTTTCCCGTAGTCAACAAAAGGTATCCGATACCAGAGCTGAAGCCGGAGCCGAAGGCTGTGGCCAGGCTGCCAACGCGAATGCCGTCAAGTTCGATGACACAGCTTCGACTCAAGCAGCAGCAAGAGCAGCAAGAGCAACAGCAACAGCAGCAGCAGCAGCAACAGCAACAGCAACAGCAGCAATCGTCTACAGCAGTTAGGCAGGCGGTGCCAAAGAGTAAGCCGGGTGCACAATTAATGCCGGAGGGCAAAAGGTCAATGCCAACGCAATTATCGATGCCGACGCTCGCACCGGAGCCGCACAGAAGCCGCCACAATCGGGCCGCATCAATTGTGGTGCCCGTTGAGGTGACGACCAGGCAGCAGCGACAGGCGGTGCCGCGCTTGGCCAACAGCAGCTATAAGCCAGCAGGCAGCCAGCCGGCCAGCAGCTCCGATCAGACCATCGCCACCATCAGCCAGCGGCGACAGCAGCAGCATCAGCAGCTGCAACAAAGGCTGCAGCAGCAACAGCAGCAGCAGCAGCAACAGCAGCAGCAACAGCAGCTACACCAGCGTCAGCGGCAACAGCCGTACCAGAGTTTTTGGCGACGCAGTAACTAGATGGTAAATACTCAATATACAGGATCACACACACACACACACGCACACATACACAACACACTCACGATATAGCCCCAGATACACTTTTACACTTTTACAGAGACTCACAGATTCCAATACACACTCCCATATATAAATACACACTCACACATGACCTAAATACCCAGTTGCGAAACACACTGCATTGACCTGTCCCACACGACAAAAAATAAACATAAAAGCCAAACGACACTCGTTCTGGACAATAATAAAAAATAAACCCAAAATGTAAACATTGTGAACTGCGATTGTGAATGCTGCTCTTTTCATGCTCGTTCGTGAAACGGGCAAAGAGGTATATTAGCTTGGTTGGGGATATGCCAATGTCTGGGCTAAGGTAGAGACTAGTCGAATCTCTTGGCTGAGATTTTTCCGATGTGGTTCTTGGAGACAAATCGCTACTGTGTGAAAGACGATAAGGAGGAGAGAAGAGAGAGAGAGAGAGAGAGAGGAGAAAGGTAGAGAGGGAGAGAGTGAAAGAGAGGAACAGAGAAAGTAGTCGAAAGACTAAGAGAGGGCGAAAGAAGAGATGAAGTGAAAAGAAATTAAAGAGAGAGACAGTGAGACAATGAGAGAGAGAGAGAGAGAGAGAGAGAGAAAGGGAAACAAAGAGGGAGAGAGAAAGGGAAAGGGAGAGAGAAAAAGAGAAATATTGAAACGAGACGACAAATGAAAAAAAGAAATATAAGAAAGAAGAGAAATGGAAAAAAAAGAAAGAAAAGGGAGAGGGAAAATACAGAGGAGAGCCTCAAGAGAAGAGTGCTACAAAGAAAAGAAGTGTTATGGGAAGAAAGATGGAGAGACATAGATATAAAGAGAGGGAGAAAGAGAAAGGATATATGTAAAATTGGGCAAAACTATGTCTAAGAATTTTAGTACTTTAAGAACTTTTCCATAAAATATAGCAATGATTTATCTACATGAATACTGAGAGTATTCTCTCTCTCTCTCTCCTGCTCTCTCTCTCTCTCTCTTCTTTCTCTCTCTCTCTCTCTCTCTTCTTTCTCTCTCTCTCTCTCTCTCTCTCTCTTCTTTCTCTCTCTCTCTCTCTCTCTTCTTTCTCTCTCTCTCTCTCTCTCTCTCTTCTTTCTCTCTCTCTCTCTCTTCTTTCTCTCTCTCTCTCTCTTCTTTCTCTATCTCTTCTGTTTCACTTTCCCTTTCTATTCACTCTCTTTTTTCTAGCTCTCTCCGTTTCTCTGTCGCACTTTCTCACTCTGTCTCTCTCTCTCTCTCTTTCTCTCTCTCTGTTTCTCTCTCTCTCTCTCTCTCTTTCCGTCTTAGCGTCAAGATTTGGCCAATCTACAAATAGATCTCTAAATTATATTGGGAAATTGTAGATTTTTGACCGAATTCAACGGTTTTTTGGATTGTGGGCAGGTATTAAACAGTCGATTGACTCTGACTGCAACATAGTTGATTTTGGTGCGTGTGTGTGGGTGGGTATGGGTGTGTGTGTGAGGGGATGGGGTGTGGTTTCGTTTGCCAAAGGCCAATACTAATTTCAATAGCCCACAGTCAAACACACAAACAAACACGCACACACACACACACACACACACACACACACACACAGCGACACACACACAAATATACAGCATTAATTTTTCATGCAGATTTAACCGTTACATGACAGCACCAACTAACGATAAGCTGCGCAAGAAAATGGCGACGGCTTTTCCACAGTTTCCAACCATAGTGACTACGGGAGCGGGGGGCGGTGGTTGGGTGGTTGCTGGTAGCGGGGTAGTCGGTGTGGGGTGTGGGGACTGCCGCTGGCTTGCCAGCCTGCAAATTCTAGCCGCGCTTTTGATAAATGATGATGCGTTGTACATGACTCGCCGTATATATATATATATGTACATATGTATATATATATAGACCTATGTATATACGAGTGGTCCATGGAGGAGCTAGAGCAGCTGAAACAACATCATAGGCATCATAGGCACAGCAAGACGCTCACTCACTTCCTGACTGACATGGACTAACTATGCCTGGATTGGCGGTGGGGGTTTTGACCTGATTATCAGATTGACAAACGAACCTATTGACGACACAAAGGCAGAAAACAACAACAAAATTATATAGATAGATGGATATTTATTTATATATATATATTAATAGAAGAACTCGAATGAAAAACAACAAGAAATGTTTTCTGCATTTGTGAACGTAACTCAAGACAATTGAACTCTTATGCCGACTGAGTGAATGAATGTGGCCCACTTTGACCGACAATTGCAATGAAAATTAAAATGAAAATGGAATTTAATTAAGCTGCACAATTCTCTAAATATGTTTTCATTTTGGTATTTGAAATAAAAGAATAAATGGACATCAATCGACGGGACGTTGACATTTGATATAGCAAGCAAAGGTCTGGGCTGGTCGGGACTGAACGACTAGGAAATACCCTGAACTATGTCTCTTTGAGTGTTTGCTGTATATGAAATCAGATATTAGAATAAGCTTGATCTAAATGAATGAAAATGAAATCGAACGAACGATTAGCATATGGTAGACAAAGCAATATATCTCAAATTTCAGAATATCAATATCGATTTGTATCGATAGCAATGATGATATAGTAGACAAGAGCATATATCTCAACTTTAAGTCTATCAATATCGATTTTAATCGATAACTATTAAATTAAATGAACGATATGCTTGTACTGCATATGGTTGACAAGACAATATATCTCAAATTTCAGTCGTCTTCTATTTACCTAGGGACGGATGAGAGGGATTGGGTAAATGGAATCAGTTTTTTGCTCTAATCGAAAATATTCATATATTTTTTGTATCTGTCGCGCCCTCCTATGTCTGTTACTTTTATATAAATAAATAAGTAAGAGTAGTTGGGAGTACCCGTCTAGAAAATACCCTGCACTAACTCTGCAGCTGATATTCCAACCATTCTTCTTCTTTACTTTCCGACATACATAACTTACAATGCATGCATTCACACATACACAGGCACACATAACCTCGAGCTCTGCTTACTGCGCAGCGACTGCGCTTGGACTGCAGTATGAACTGCACTATGGTCACTTAATTGTTGACGACTTTTCAACAACTTTTCTTTTAGATGAAGTTTCTTAATCAAATTATCAAAGCTTGTCAATGACGTCCGAATGTGCATTAGACAAAGAGCAAGTAATTTGTAGTAGGATGGGGGGCGTATCACTAATCTAAAATATACAAAGTGGGTGTATTGATTACAGAAAACCACACAGTAAATTTGAGCTACTTTGAGATTTCAACTTTTGTGGAATTCCAGCTATACCTAAAAACAAAATTAGATTATCGATTTATATCGATAGTAAATCGGTATTGAAAAAAAGAAATTATAAGCTGCGTATATGGAAATATCCCTTTATTATTTTAGATTGCTGAGTTAATACAGACGGACGGACGAACGGACAGGCAGACGGACATGGCTAGATCGACTCAACTCGTCGTCCTGATCAAGAATACAATATATAATACTACTTAATGGCGTCTGCCACGCCTCTTTCTGCCTGTTACATACATATTCACAGAAACAGATCCTGATTTCCCGTTTTCAACCCATTGAAAATTTCTATTTTCAATCACAAAAACATTTCCAAGTCAGAAATTCACTTTCAATCAATACAGCTTACGACTTTTGAATTCTTAATCAACAAAGTATATTAAATTCTATTAAGGATTTTAATGTTAGTTCTTTATATATACATTTTTTATTTATTTATATACCAGTTACATATATATACATTTTTCTACATCTTAACATTATTAATCATTTCCTATGAAATATGTAATTGATACATCCGAATACCTTCGACTTATGCGTACTACGTACCGATAGACGGTTCTATGCTAAATTTCGTAACGAAAAGCGTCGATTACAGGATAAGATAGGTATACTTTATTTACCTATTATTTATTTTTATATAGATATTTATAGTATAGTAATATAATATAGTATTTTATATTTTATAATATTGTATTTTCCGACATCAGCTATAACTATAGACTGGAACAAAGGCCTCAACGAGCTAGATAATTGATCCAAATAATAGATTTGTTTAAAAAACTAATCAGATAAAGGTGATATACGACTTAAAAGTCTACTAAATAGAAGTTAAAAAAGTTAATAAAGAAATTAAAAAAAAAAAATAATCATACTTATATAATAGCTAATCATAATCATAATAGCTATAATGCTTCTATGCGATTTTCATAGTTTCCCATTAATAACAAGTCTCATCTGGAATTCAAAAATTGTACTTTTTAGCTGTGGACTCAATTTGCTCTTGAGGGTCGACATAACATTAGATACCTGGCGGGACAGGTAAATCTGACAATTGAAATGGGAACTCGAATTCATATTTGACACTTTTTGAAGCGGAATACAAAGAGAAAGCCATTGGGAGTGTGTACCGAGTGTAGAGCGAAACAATTTCCATTGGCATAAGCATAAATAAATAAAAATCAAATGAAATTAATTCCAGCCAGCAATGGAGCTCGCCCCAGCGCGGCTCTTACGCATCAGCTACAGCTACTGGCCGACAGAGGGCGCAGCGAAGCAGCAATTGGGAAAGCGGAGCACACATAAAAGGCTATAAAATTAAATCAAATCAAATGAAATGCGCATATGTATGGCGTTTTATGTGATGCGCGTTGGCATTGCCGACTGAGAGGTGAGAGGGAGATGGAGATACAGACAGAGAGTGAGAGAGGGAGAGAGACAGCGAGAATGGAAGCAACTTTAGCTAAAGGAAGACAACAAACGAAAGGATTAAAGACAACCACATACAAAAGGCTGAAGCTGGCTGCGTGCAGCAGACAGCAGACAGCAAAAGAGAACAGGGGTTGCTTGCCCCACCCTCTGCCCCTTCCCCAGCCCCTGCCCCTCCCCTTAAGCTGCGCTTCATCTGTGCGTTGGCTTGGGCAATAAAATAAATCCACCGCAAAGCCGCTGCGGGTAGATTGCTCGGTTGACCCGAAAATTCTTTTGGTAGACTGGGCTGCACCTAACCCACAAACGGTGAAGCCCGCCAGAAACCCATCAACCCCTACTCCTGCCTCCCCTCCAACAAGCCCCAATCGCCTGCTGACAGCCATTCAGCTGGTCCGTTGGTCAGTTTTTAGCAGCTAATTTCGCGTTTTGGCTGCAGCTTCACAAGCTTGTTGTTGGCTTCGCTTTGGTTAATATTGCTGCCATTTATGCTGCACTGGCTCCTGCCACATGCACCAACAGACAGTTGGGGCAGAGTAGGGGCTGGGGAGGGGGAGGGCAGCAGAGAGTTGGCTGAAGATGAAGCCACTTCGCATTGTCGCATGTTGTGCGCTTGTTGCCATTTCCTGTGCAGATTGTTGTATCTATGTGTGTGTGTGTCTGTGTGTGTGTGTCTGTGTGTTTGTGTGTGTGTGTTTGTCACTCGTTTTTGTGGTCATTTCAAATTTTCATTTCATTTGCCATAAAAAGGAAATTGGTTTTGTATGCTAGTTGCCTCTGTCATTGCTTTTGCCTTTACCGCTGCCTTTGCCGCTGCCTTTACCGTTGCCTTTACCGTTGCCTTTGCCTGTGCATTTCCATTTCACATTTCTCTGCCTTCTTCGCTTTGCTTTGCTCGCTGCGCTGGGGTGGGAAGTCAACTGCTTTAAGTTGATTGTCATTGCCTAACTAACTGCATGCCCAGCCAAGACATACCAATACACACAAAAACACATACACACATACACACACACACACATACATAGCGGCTGCCAAATGGCTACCTGCAGCCAAGAGAGCTTTGAAATTGTATTGTTCCCGATTTAAAGGCTTTGTCTGTGACTCCCATTCGAGCACATTGACAGCCCGAAGGCCCCCAGGGCAAGACATTCTACGCTGGTCAGTGGCTCTGTGAGTGCGAGGGAGAGCGGGTAAAGAGACGTCGGCTAGCTGGCATAAGCTGCAACAGCGCCCATAAAGCATAAACAGCGCTCGTCTTTGCATTCCCTTTGCCTCTGCTTCGCTTTGTCTATTCCCATTATGGCTATGTACCGTACGATTTATCTGTTACATACATACATACATTTGTATGTAAGTACATAGCTGGCAGCTATATAAATATCTCGCTACCTCTCTCCCGCTCTTTCTCTTACCCTCTCTCTCTCTCTCTCTTGTCGCCGCTAACTTGAGCAATTTTAAATGCACTTTTTACTTTCCGCAAATATCTCAAAATAGTAAAAGGAAGACAAACAAAAACGTATATTAAATTAACACTCACAGACAGTTAAACCGACTGTGCGTGTGCGTCTCTCTGTCTGTGTGTGTGTGTGTGTGAGTGTGCTTGTGTGCGTTTCACTTTCTGATTTGCCGCACGAAAACAAACAACAAAAAAAACTGCGCAAAATTTTTAGAGTTAAATTCAGGTCAGGGTTGCCAAGCGCCGCGATGATGGCAATGCGAAAGCAGCCACAGCCGCAGCAAAAACAGCAACAACAACAACAATCGTAACAACAACAGCAGCTGTAAACTGCATACAACACAAGCACACACACACACACAGTTAGCGAGACGCACGGCGAAAATTTAGTTCAAAGGCTTTGGGCACAAACAAAACCAAAACTGTAAAATAAAAACAAAATAAAAATAATAACAAAAACAACAAGAAAATGGAAAAACGCCAAATATAAAACAACAACGACAGCAACAACAACAACAACAACAACAACAACAACAAAAGCCAACATCATTCCAAGTGCAATTATGCAATAAACATTTAGCTGCTGCCCGCCCACACACACACACATATACACACACACACACATACACACACAGAGACCGACAGCTGAATAAAAACTCGCGTTGGCGCAATTAAAACTTGCAATGCCTTAAATAAATCACAGCATGCAAAATTATTCACAACACTCAAACTCCCCGAAAAACAAAAAAATAAATTAAATAAAGAAAAGGGTAGACACCCTCCAAAAAAATACTGAAATAAAGGTAAATAGGTAGAAAGTAAAGCTTAAATAGAAAAACTTTTTAGTTTGCAAGATTCTAAAGTTGAAAAAGTCAAAAATTTCCAACTAAGTTAATATAGCTATTGTATATGTTAACTAGATAACTAAAAAGCTATTATAACACGGATTCCAGCTGTACGATCTTAATGAAACTGTCAGATTATAATTATGACATATAAATTTCTTTTTATACCAATATTCGAAAGGTAAATAGGCAAAACGTGAAGCTAAAATAGAAAAACTTTTAAATTTGCAAGATTCTAAAGTTTTGCAAGATTTGAAAAAGCCAAAAAATTTAAATATGTCAAATATATACAAAAATATTTTTCAATGTATGTTTATATATTTTTGTACAGTAATCAACTATGGTAACTCAGTTTTTGTATAAGTCGGGATCTAGTTGTACGATCCAAATGATTGTTATAATTAATATTCTTAATTGTCGGATTATAAAAATAAAAAAAATGGAAATTTCTGTTTTTACCAAAGTTTGTTATTTGAATGTTTTGTTTTTTTTTTTTTTTTTTAGATCATATTTTATTTGTTCAGCAAATTGCTTAAGTATAATAATTAACTATAAATTACTGGATGGTTTGATCTCATAAAAATACGTTTTTATGCAATATTGAAAGGGGATGGTCAATAATAAGATACAATAGAATATATAAAATTGAATATACAAGAATGTTTTAAAGTGATATTTGCAAAATCTAGCTTTACGACTCCTCAATTTAAGCTTGTCGAGTCTGCTGCCAGTTTTGCATGTAAAGCAAAGTAAAGGTAAAACTAGCTTAGGTTGGTTATGACTAAATGAAGTTGATTAAAATTACATATCGAAATTATTTTCTTTGAAAATATCTTATACGTTATACATGTATGTACATTATAGACGTTATGAATGCCTGGCCTATTGCTCCCGCCTTACCAGATCTTACTGTGATACTATACTTCTCCATCGATTTCTTATGAATTTTAACAGATTGAAAACACTATATTAAATCGGTTTTTGAAACAGTCCTATTATATGTATATGTATGAAATACATACATAAATCTCTGTACTTTAAGTGATCAAAGATGGCTCACTTTATATACACCAAACTCCCACCAAGCTCTACAAGGATATCCCATGACTGCGTATGAATCGCATCCACTTGTCGAGTCAAGTCCCAAGACAAATTCACAGCGGAAAAGTCGCCTTCGCCTTCGATGCATTATGATGCGCTCTGCAGGGAAATTATTCAAGAGCATGAAATCAGGAACCACAGTCGGACACAGACAGAGACACAAATACAGATATGGACACAAATACAGACACAGATACAGATATAGATACAGACTCCAACACAGACACACATCCTGCAACGAATGAATAATGAATTAATTTATATTTGCATTAGAGAACAATTAAAAAACATCTCGAATAACGTTCGTGCAGCGAATTCGCATGCAGCAACGGCGAATTGGCAAATAAGCGAATTGGATGGCGGATGTGCGGACTTGCGAATGTTGTGTAAAGTGTGCAATAAAGAAATGTGTGCGTGTGTGCGTGTGTGTGTGTGTGCATAAGTAAGCCAAATGGCAACCGCCCCCCCTCCTCCCTTGCCCGTCTCTCATACACACACACAAACATACAGGGACATCGTGTATGCATAATATTCCTCTTTTTGGTCCGTTACGTTTGCCTAGCACGCTAATACATGCACATGCCACGCCCAACGCCCACACATGACTGGCAACTTATGAGGTCGCCTTTATTGCAATACCGTTAGCAAGGAAAATCCTTCCAACGATTATCGTGTAGACTCATGCAAAGGCTTCTCTGTGTTCCATCTGTGATATATACATACATATATATTATATTAGCAACATATATTAACAACATATTAGATTATTATTATTTTTATTATTATTGTTATTCTTATATGTTTAAGCAGATTTGCTTTTATGAAGAGAGTCCTGCAAGTGGACCTATCTAGTTTCGGCAATAGTTGTCCAATGTGCTAAGATTCTCTAAAAGTTGATCCGAATAAACAAAAAAAAAAAAGCTTCAAATAACAATGCAATATGCATTGCCTCATAGAGTATTCAGAGGGTATTTAATGTGCGGCTCTGCTGAAATCAATTTTCTTCACTTGTTTTATTTATGTCTGTGATAGTATTTGTTGTCATGTTGTTGCTAGTGCTTCACTCTCCTTTCCTCACTCTCTTTCTCACACTCTATCTCTTTCTCACTCACCATTGGTTCCTCTTATCGCATAGCTCTGCTCTGCTCACTCCTACTCTTTCTCACTTTGTTACAAGCATTTGGAATTTTACGTTCAATTGCATTAGGAACAAAGACTTTTGGGCAAGTTGTTTGCTCAGCCTCAGTCACATCTGTTGTTGTTGCTGTTGTTGTTGTTGCAGCTGCTTCTCCAGCTTAACTTCTTTGCATAGTTATTTGTGCGCGTAGCTCATTGAAATTTTCGGTGCCGTGAACAGTGTTTGGTTGTGGCTTTGGTTGGCTAAATATTTGTGTGCCTGTGTGTGTGTGTGGGTAGGTGTATTGCATGCTTACAAACATGACACACAAACACACATTTTTCAGCTGTGCACTTGACTGTGTGTATGTATGTGTGTGTGTTGAAATTTTGTGTTGCCTTACCAGCAGGCGCGCTCTTATACTTATGCATGCTTCGCACAGTGGGCAATGCAAAAATATTTGAGATAAAAAAAAGAAGGGTAATGAGCTAAAATGCATCAGATTAGCTGTCAATATTAGAAACTAGATGCTCCCAAAAAACATAGTTGGGTACATAAGTTTTAACCAATTAGCAAAGACGGTAATTAAAAATGCTGCACTCCAATACAAATATTATTTTTGTTGTATTACAGTACTTATTACCCATAGTGCATGCGAATGCACATATTGATATATGTACATCTGTATGTATGTATGAATATATGAATATATGTATGTATGTATATATATATTTCTTTTGCCGCCTGCACTTTTTGCTTATTTTTGTAGTTTTTGCATTGCCTTTTGCTGTTGCCTTCGGACTTTTGGCTGCGGCGACGCATTTCTTTTGACTTTTTGTTGTTGTTTGTCTGTTATTGATGCCTGCCTAACTGTGTGCACATGGACAAATATATGTACATATCTATGTATATGTACATACATATATTGGTATTTTATATGAATGTGCATGTGTGGATTGTATATCTTGACTCGCTGTGCCGCACACTCTCTTTCTCTCTCACTCGCTTTTATATTTTGTCAATTTCACAATGTGTGCCTGTCCGCTATGATTGCATGAGTTGTGTGTGTGTGTGTGTCTGTGTGTGTGATCATGTGTGTGCTTGTCCGCCTGACAAATGGTTTGTTTTTTCCTGCTGATGTATTCACATTGTGCGCCACACTGAATGCTGCTGGCCACTCGCAGTGCCCCGCCTCTCTTTTTATTAATTTTTTTCTCTCGGTTTTTTTTATTCAGCTGGCCATGTCATCAAGTTGCTTGACTCTTACTGCCAATTAAATGCCAGACTGAGCCAACACAGCTTGATATTGAACTGCCATAAAAAAACAGTCCAAGAGCAAGAGCTCTAGAACGACTGTGTCACCAAGCGACAGGTGGGCGTGGCTCTGCTCATTTAACCTTTCATATTCATATGCAAGGCATCAATTTGCCACTGAACCAAACTGCAGTGAACTGAGCTGAACTGAACTGAACTGAAATGTGCTGAACTGAACTTTGGAACGGAATCACTCCAATACCAAACCTGTCCCTTCCCCTTTCTCTCTCGCTCTTTCTCCCTCTCAGTCATACACATCATATACACCCTGCCCCATAGCACGAGCACTTTAACTGTTTTTCTTCTTTTTTTTTAGTGTCTGTCTGCAGTAGCGCCCCACCTTCTTCGCCCTCACTTGCACATTTCACGGGCTGAGCTCTTCAAAATCCTGACGCAGCCTGTTCCCTGCCGCTTGTTTGTTTGAAGTTTTTTTTTTCAGCCTCTTAAGTGGCAACTACTTTGCACCTCTGCCATTCACACACGCGCCCACACACACTCACACACACACATAAACACACACACACTCTCTTTCTCTTTCTCTCTCTGTCGCTCTGTGAGGAAATTAAAATGCTGCTGTTTGCGGCCTTGAGCCTTTTTTTGCACCTTGGCATAGATGTTTGAGGTAGAGCTAAATACACACATCTGTGCGTACTTCTTCCACTACTTTCACTCTGTAAGTGTGCGTGTGTGTGTGTGTACATATATTATTTGATGCAAGGCGGCGTATACGTAATTTATATAATCAGCCCCACACAGTCGACAGCAAAAAGCAAAAAGTGCGTAGCGCGCTCATTTTGTTCGCCGAAGTGAACTAATTAACTAGTTCAGTGATCAGTGAACGATAAACGATATACGATATATGTATGTATGTATTTATGTTTGTATGTATATATGTATTTATGTTTGTATGTATATATGTATGTAGTTAAACATGTATGTATGTACGTATGTATGAATGTGTATATGAATGTATGTACATCATCTTGTTGCCATATTTTGCAGAGCTCAAAAAGCTAGATCTAGCTAGAAAGTCAACCAAAATAATCTAAATCGTGATTTTATGTAAAATATGCGTACAGAAATTAGCATTCGTACATTTGAAGACCTTTTGTTTTTTTTTAATGTCATTTAATTTGGCAGTTTCTAGTACATAATTTGGTATACAAAATTATGAAAAAATTTCAATAAAGAAAAATATGGATAAAAGCTTTTCCGAATTTCTATAATGTCCGCTTTCTGCTGCTTTAGAATTCTTGCCGGAATTTTAGGAAATCAGATCTGACGGGAAAAAAGCTGAAATGGCATTAGTGATATACATACATATGTATATCTGTATGTTAGCAGTTCAATTGCATATTTAGTCTTTGAATTGTTCATGAACTATTCATTTTGCTCAGTCGTTCATAAATAATGCGTTCGATTGAACTGTTTACTTCTTGATCATGAGCCAGCTACTAAACGTATCGTTCACGCAGCTCTAAATAAATGAATTAGTGAAAAAGGAAATGATTCATCTAAGTGAACTAACACTCCACAACTGTATATATGTATGTGCATACATACATACATATGTATGTATGTATTTGTATGTGTATGTATGTAAGTATATAAGATTGCATGTTTACGTACATGTGCATGTAATTATTTATGTGTATGCGTAGCTGTCTCAGATCTCTGGCCACGCCCCTTGCCCGCATTGCTAATGATTCAACTAACTTCAACTAACACACACACACTGAAACCTTCAACAGCTGCACATTTTGGGGGACGCAAATGCCATTGACTAAGGTGAGAGGGAGAGAGAGAGAGAGACAGAGAGAGGGTCGGGGGCATTGATTGAAAGGTTCTATGAGGTTTTTTTAATTTTTAGTAAAGTTGCTGCTGGGGGAGGGGGAAGAGGAGAGGGAGGGGTGTGGGAGGCGGACTCTTGCGGCTGCCTGGCCAAATTGATGCATGTGCAGCGGCGGCACATTCCGGCGGCACCGTCGCAAATCCCCGGCACAACAGACGCCAAAGCCACAAGGGTAACCAAGTGCAGCCAATTGGGTATCGAGGGGGGTACAGGGGAGTGGGTGGTTCGATCGATGGGTGGACCCGGGAGGTGTTTATACATACACACATACACATACATGCATATGTATATATTTGAAAAAGCAGCATCGATATGTTATTTGCATGTGTTGTGGGCAGGGCGGGCTCACAAATCCCAATGCTATGGCAACTTTTAGCTGGCGAACCAGCTCAGCTCAGCTCAGCTCAGCGAACGCGAAACTTTCTCAGCAAGTTTATGCATGAATAAAGTGCAAAGCTACAAGTACGCACACAAATACACACACGCATACATGTCGGTGTGCACACATGTGTGTTGTTTGTGTGTGTGTGTGTGTGTGTGTGTGTGCACATATTGCCTGGCAACATGGGTCGGAACTCTTCCATTTTCCATGTTCCCATGTTCGCATAATCCAGTCGCATACAAAATGTTGCACGAGTTTTGCAAAAGTTGCATTTTATTTAGTGCCGTCGAAACACATGTCGCCAAACAAATGCAAAGCTGCAAATATGCATTAGTGATATTTGGGTCAGCTGGGAAAGTCAACTAAAAGCAGCAATAATAATAATAATAACAGTAAAGTGAGCACAGACTTTTCAAATATGAGCGCCCTTTAACGGCTAGAGCGCTGCCAACTTGCTGCAAGCGCGCCAATTACACTGTATATCGATAGCACATATCGATAGCGCCGTTGCGCCTGCAGTGTGACCGCACATGCCAACCATTCGAAATCCTCAAATTCGCAGTTGGGCCATTTCCATAGTAGAACTCCACATCAGCTAGAATAACAGAAAAACAGGCAGAACGAACGAATAACGCAACCACGCAAAGTTTACCAAGTTAAACCCAATAGAAATATGTCAGCGGCTGGAGTTGATGCCGAGCCAAATGCTGCCGCTGCACAACAGCCACATCCGCAGTCGCAGCCACAGCCGCCGTCTCCATCGTCACCGTCATCAATGGCCACAAAAACAACAACGTCAGCGACGATAGCGGCAACGATACCAACAACAACAACAACAACAACAACAGCAGCAGCAGTGGCGGCAGCAGCAGCAGCGGCAGCAACACCAGCAGTGGCTGAAATTGCCGCATCCAGCGTAAGTTGCTGGCATTTGATGACGACGACGAAGACACGTCAACGTCAACGACGTCGTTTGTTTTGATAGCGTTGCGGCTCTCTCTCTCTCTCTCTCTCTCTCTCTCTCTCTCTCTCTCTCTCTCTCTCTCTCCCTCACTCCCTCCCACCCACACTCTCTTTTTATTGTTATTAACAATCTTTCACTTTAGATACGCTCTGGTTTGGCTGAATTGGAGCTGCGCTCCTCGCAGATGCTGCAGCGGCTGGAGAACGTCAAAGCTGTGCCCGGCTCGCCGACGAAGGTGCTCAGCGTTGATGGTGCCGGCGATAATCAGAGCTCCGGCGACAGCCAGTCACTGCAGGAGTCGCAGCAGCCGGAGCAGCGCACATCCGCCGCCGAGCTGGTGCTGGCCACGCAGCTGCGCCAGGAGCATCGGGTGCCCGCGGATATACTGAAGTCGCTGGAGCAGCTGGTCGCCTACTCGGACAGCGAGGATGATCCGGAGTTTCCGCTGCCCGCCCTGGACGACGTCTCCCACTTGGCGCTCATCTCGCACAGCATTGTGGCCTACCTGTCGCACCTGGACCGCCAGCATCTGTTGCGTGTGACGAACAGCATCTCAGGCGACGCCACCCGCTGGCTGGGCACGCTGTTCCACTTCAGCAATGCCGCCAGCAGCTTCCATGCGGACAATGCCGACGCCGTGCTGCGCACCGTGCGCCTGGCCATTGTCGCCCGCTGTCCGGGCTACCTGGAGGGCGGCATTCCGGCTCTGGCCCAGCCGTGCTTCTACATCTCGGAGAACACGACGCCGGTGCGGCTGCAGTACGCCTGCCGCCAGCTGGGCATCTCGCTGGACGCCATCAAGATCATACCGGAGGACAGCAAGTACGGCACCATGGATCTGGTGCAGCTCCAGAAGCAGGTGCAGCTAGATCTGGCCGCCAGTCGCACGCCGCTCCTGGTGGTCGCCGACATCGGCGCCTCGCTCTGCGGCTACGTGGACAACCTGCAGCGGCTGCGCGACGTCTGCAAGGCGCACAACATGTGGCTCCATGCCAGCGGCCATGGACTGGCCGCCCTCGTCTGTGCCCAGAGTCCGGGCAGCGTCCACGACGTGCTCCACTCGATGGCCCTCAATCTGGGCAGCTGGCTGGGCGTGCCCAGTCTGCCCATTGTGCTGCTCCATCGGCCGCTGCAGAACAGCGCGCTGAGTGCCTTCGAATCGGACCCCATCCTCTCCAGGCGCCTCAACGCCCTCTCCCTGTGGACCAGCCTGCAGGCCCTCGGCCGCAAGGCCATCGCCGAGCGCCTCCACGTCGCATTCCAGACATGCAGTATTCTCTTCGAGATCGCCTCCAAGTGCGAGGGCATCCGTGTGCTGGTAATGTAGTAGACAATGATATAATAAGAAAGTGTATTCTTAGTCTAATGTAAAGGATAAGTTTCGGGTCTCGGGGATATCAATAGGGCTAAGTCTTGGGTGGAATCTTTGTTCCTTGATTCAATTGTTAAGGAATGGAAGAAATTCATGACGAATTGGATTCCTAGAAGGTTATATAACGGGAAAAGTCTATGCTATATGCTATATAGTATATAGTATATTAAAAAGTGTATACTATATAGTATATAGTTAATATATCATATAGTACATGGTATATAGTATATAATATTATATACTATATAGAATATAGTATGTAGTATATATAGTCTTATAAGGTTTATATAGGAAGTTTACCCCATTATCCAGTTATAGCTTTTACCAATTGACTTATTCAGTCTATTGTAATTTTAGACATTTGGAAAGACTTGACATCGATTTAGTTCATATCTTGTCATCTATATGGTAAATAGTAATATTATATCTATATGATTTCAATTATATATATTATATATATATATATATATATATATTGATTGAAAACTCTATCTAATTTTAAGCATTTACAAACCTCTTTAATTATATATATATGTATAGACTGTAGTAAACCCCATTTTCCACTTTCCATACCAACTAATCTTAGGCAATCAGGCAGATCAATGTGGTTTTATGAAGGACCAGTCGAATTATATACTATTATATAGTACGACTATATATTTAGAAGCTTCAAAAATTGACTGAAAATGCTATGCTATCTTAGGCAATCAAAGAATCGCCATAGATTTACTTCGTATCTCGATATATTTTCTAGTTATTTATTCGATATAATTCTAGTACGATTTCAGTTACTTTTGGATTAAGTTTTCCATTCTAAACAGTTTCCAGATTCTGATCTTAAGCAATCAAAGACTTGACATTGTTACCCACCTACCGAGATGTATTGTTCTGCTTTATTATATCTATACAATATAATAGTAGGGTTTCAGGGAAGTTACCACCTTTTCTCATTCCAAGCTCTTAACAAACCATTCAAATCTTAGGCAATTCAATACTTAGCATAGATATAGTACCTATGTAGATTAAACTACCTGCAATCTATAAGATATAATAGGAGTATGCTATTGATAGGGTTTTAATGGCAAATGAAGGAAGTTATCCCCTTTTGCCTCTCTAAACTCTTATCAAACCAATCTAGTCTTCAGCGAGTTACCACAAATTTATTATCTAGATATATTGCCTTATCTTATCTTGTTGTATCTAAACAATAATATTCATACAATTTCATTTGAATATGAAAGAAGTTTCCATTCCAAACTCTTAACAAACTAATTTAGTCTTAGGCAATCCGAACCTTAGCATAAGTTTAGCTCCTATCTAGAATTACCTATCTATAATCGATACGATATAATAGTAGTATAAAATTGATAGGATTTTAATGACACATGAAGGAAGTTACCCCTATTTCCCATTCCTAACATTTTAATGACACATGAAGAAAGTTACCCTCAATTCCCATCCCTAACTTTGAGCAGACTAATCAACAACTTAGCCTACTCTTAGTCTTACTCTTTCACCTTTAAGCACCTGCTAATCTTCTACTCCCACTGTGCTATGTCTGCAGAGTCACACGCCTGGTGCTCAGACGGGCGCCGCCCTGTCGGACATCATAAACAGTGCGTTCGATGTGAACGCCTTGTTCGACGCAGCTGCTCCGGTGGTCGTCTACCAGTTCGACGGCAGCACAACCATTCCAATTACGCCGAGTGCTGAGCCAGCAGCGGCGGCTGAGACGGGCCTGAAGCCGCTGGAGAAGGTGAACAATGCCTCCTACTTCGATAGGCTGAACTCTTGGCTGGGCCAGATACTGCAGCGCGACTGTCCCAATGTGAGTAACTGCATCCGAATTGGATTGTTGGCATTGGAATTGAATTTGGTTTCTTTCTTCAGTTTGATTTCGAGGTCATTGAGCATCCGACGCATGGCAGCTGCATTCGCTACTGTCCGCTGGAGCTGGGTCTGGGCGAGCAGCCGCCCAGCTCGGAGAACCTGGAGAGCTTCGCCCAGAGCCTGGAGGCGCATGTGGACATACTGCGGGCCACGATCAAGCACAAGGCGCGCTTCATGCATCTGGTGGAGCGCAGCGAGGTGCTCCGGCTGGTGCCGCTGCCCGAGTGGGCGGGCATGGGCGGCGTGCGCTTTGTGCCCGAGGGCTGGGAGTCGCTGCTGACGGATCAGGCCAAGACGGAGCTGAACAAGCTGAACATTGACCTGGTGGAGGCGCTCAAGTCGACGGACAATGCCTTCTCGCTGGGCGAGGGCACCGACGGCCTCATCTGTGTGCGCTTCGGCATGGTCACGCACGAGACGGAGGTGGAGGAGCTGCTCGATCTGGTTGTCACCGTGGGCAAGAGCGTGCAGGAGAACTCTCGCGTCCTGGACACCATGTCGGAGATTGTCAAGAAGGTGAGCCCACACACACATCACATATCCCTCAACCATCCATCTATAAATGTCAATTTGAATGCAGGGCATCGAGGCGGCCACAGCGGACCTGCAGCGCGAGTCCGAGGAGAAGCTCTGGCAGGAGGGCATCCTGCGCCATGTGCCCGTCGTGGGTCGCGTCTTCAACTGGTGGTCGCCGCCGGCCAAGGAGTCGGGCATCAAGGGACGCAGCCTCAACCTAACCCAGGGCGTTGTCGAGAGCACCGAGAACATTTACAAGTGAGCTTTAATGAGGTTTCCTTGTTGGCATCAGTCACTCCAATGCATTCCTGCCCCTCCACAGATATCACATGCAAATGTCTGGCGAGGCGGCGCATCAGCTGCCGGCCAATCGCTCGCCGCCCACGCCCATGATACAGACGCCTGTGGTGTCCACAGCCACGCCGCCCGTGTTTCCAACCGTCGAGCCGGTCACAACGGAGCCGAACGAAATGTCCCAATCTCCGAGTGCTGCGCCAACGGGTACGGCAGTGGGCGCTGGAGCGGGCGCTGGAGGCGTGGCAACGCCAGTCGCTGCCACATCTCTGGCCATATCGGCAACGGCCTCAGCGGCAGCAGCCGCCGCAGCAATTGGCAACCATGTGGATCACGCGCGCACCGTAAGCCAGAGCAGCGCCGGATCGTCCTCGGTGCCGGAGCTGGTGGCGGCGACTAGTGCAATTAACAATAAATAACTAAGCGATGCATTGGACCATTTGCTAAAAGCTTATGATGATGATGCAGATGCTGATGCTGATGATGATGCTGATGATGATGATGATGCTAATATTGATGATGAACAACGACATGCTTGCAGCAGCGCCCACTAATGACTACGCCCAAAAACAAAAATGTTTTCAACCAGCAGACAGAATAATAATAATATTAATAATAATAATAATAATAATAATAATAGCTTAAGCATAACCAACCAGATGAAACCTTAAAACTTCTAAAGCAATTCTCTAATTCCAAAGAGCCCGAACAGTCGATGATGATGACGATGATGATGATGATGATGATGATGATTGCTTACCCCTATGCAATGGCACGTTTGCTTTTATGCCTTTCAGTTAAGATCTATTTCTCAGCTATCCAACTATTGTATTATCATTTATCTATGCTTATATATACCTATATATAGTATATATATCTATATTTTATTTTATTATATATACCTATATAGTATATATATATATCTATATTTTTAACCAATTATTTTATGCATATTATTTTTTGTAATTTTTATTTTTTGCATCGTTGTTGTTGCTCTGTTGTTGTTGTTGTTCTCTGTTGGGCGTTTTCAATTCCAATTCTTGTTTTTCTTTTCTTTACTCTTTCTTTTACTATTTTTAACTTAAACAATTTTTGTTTTCTATAACGCTCATATGTTAATAGTTTAATGGACATTTCGATCCAAAGTTCAATCATTTTGGCAACATTCTAATTTAGTTTGTACCTTGTTTAGGCGCTAAGTGAAATCAAAAACAAACAACAAAAAAACAACATTTATACATATATATTATATGCTAATTATATATATTTATATGAAAATGATAAATATATTTATTATACAAGTTGACATGAAATATGCTGCTGAAAATGTGCACAATGATAATGAGAATAAATATTAGTATAATTATATAAAAACAATAATAAAAAAAAACCTTGCAAATATATTTAAAAATTTCAAAATTGAAGTCTCCTTTATGGGTTCTGAAGTCGACGTGTTCAAAGACGAATAAAACTGATTAAGAATACTTGTATATATTTTATGGGGTCTGCCACGCCTCCTTCTGCCTGTTACATAAATTTGAACAAAACCAATACACCCTGATTTCCCATTTTCAATGAGAATAAAAACAGTGAATTTCTGTTCTTTTTTAGATTAAAAAGAGATAGCTATATATGTTGGCACTCTTCATTTCCGTTATAGTAAGATATGAGAATTGCAAACTGAATGATTAACTGATTGACAGATTGATGAATTGATGACCATATCGATTACCTGGATGTAATGTATATACTCTAGTTAATGGGATGTACGTACGTACATATTTACATACAGCGCCGGATTAACAAGTCGGTAGAAAATGCGAGTCTTTTAAAATTGTCTTACAAACATGAAATTCCAACATGCTTAGAATGTAGAAGGTAATTTTATTGACATTGTGGCAATCAAATTTTTATAAAAGATATAAGTTTGTATTTCAATCGAAAAAAGTTGGGAACGGACGTGAAAAAAGGGGCCCCAAATTGATGGTTGCCCAGGGCCCCGTTGAGGGCTAATCCGGCCCTGTGTACATACATAAAAATGTATGTAGTCTATACGTATGTGAGCCGTATGTTTGTATATACTGATGTTTAAATATGCATATTGGAATGCATACATATGTATGTGTATGTATGTAAGTATATGCTTGTATAATGTATGTATGTTTATGCGCATGTATGTATGTATGATGTTGTATGTATGTAAGTATATATATATATTTTCTGCTGTGCAGAAAATTATATAAAATGTAATTTTACATGGTGCCCTTCTATACGATTCTCTTTCGTTTCAATAGCTGCCATAGCATAAGAATTTACGAATTCCCATTTGCCTGAGCAACAAAAATCGCCCCGATCTATGTATACATATATGTATATATATACTTGATGCTTTATGATATAAATTGGTACATAAAAAAAATGTAAAAAATTAAAAAAAAATATAAAAATGTTATATTCCTTGTTTTAGTCGCCACTATTATTTTCTTGAAGTAATCTTCTAATATATATCTACTTCAATATATCCCATTTATCGACCAGTAAAACTCGTTATGTAATTTATTATTTTTTTTTTTTTATCATTTTATTTTATTTTTATTAATATTTTTCGTTTTTTTAGCGTTTTTTATGTTTGCCGCTTTTGCTTGAATGAAATTTTTGTCGGATTTTTGAGCCGTTTTTTTTTTTGTTTTTGTTTTTGGGTTTTTTTTTTTGTTTGTTTATTTGTAATTTTTGTATGTTTCTTGTAGATTCTACTTTTGTTTCGCATAAAATATTATAAACCCTTTAAATCAGCTAATTTATCCAACTTCATCTTCACGCAGTTATGCGATATTCCCAATATAACCGAATACTTAGGTATGCGGGATGTTTTTTTTAATTTGAATTTTGTAGTTTTTTTTATTATTTTAAATGTTTTTTATTTTGTTTAAGCTTGATCTGGCGCTTCATCTTTACATTGTCTTTAACTATATATGTATGTGTGTGTGTGTATGTATGTGTACACTTACACACACACACACACACAGCAAGCCTCGAAAAGTGTTTAACTTTTCCCATTTCCCAAAGTTTTTCATTCCATTTGTATTTTTGCCTTTAATAACTACAACGCGTACGATGACAACATTTAACACAGAAATATATTTACGAGCTAATGTGTTATACATATATATATGTATATATATATATATCTGTATGTATATGTATATATCGCTGCGATCAGCTTGTGTCATAAGTCAAATCCACCCATCCCAAAGTATTGCCAATCCAATCGGAATACCCCTGCAGTGAATCCCTCGTCATTTCGTATATCCCAATTATAGGTACGGCTCTTCATTTCTGGCTCAAACAGATGTCTATATCTATATCTGTTTGCATTGCTTTCAGTTTGAAGATCGACTTTTCTCCCAGCATCTTTCTCAATTCTTTTTTTTTCATATTCACAATTAATTTCAAATTTTGACTAGAGGTTAAGCATAAAAAAAATTAATATATATGTGTTTATATATGTATAAATTTATATAAATATAAAAAATTAGAAATTTTGGAATTAAGAAAATATATACAAACAGCTAATTATACTCATTCACTAAAGTAAATAAGTATATTGTTTTTTTGCAATGTCCGTCCGTCCGTATGTGCAAACCAAACCGCCCACTGGGGCGTGGCAAATCGGAAAATGCATTTTCCGGTAGCTCAGAAGCCATGGTAGTTGAAGTTCTAGAGAGTTGAAATCTTATGTATTCCGGCTGACAGCTTATAATCAGAAATATATGTCGAATATATCTACGTCCATTTCGAGCGTGGCAAATCGGAAATCAGTTTTAGAGTTAGAAACTCAAAATTTAACGACTAAATTAATATAGACATCAATTGGTTTGCACAAAAATAATGTACATATATATAGCGATTTGGGGGCGTGGCAAATCGGAAAATGGATCTTTCAGCACTTGGGCCGTGAATGAGTATTCTACAGTCGGTAAGGCCCGACTGCAACGTTCTTACTTGTTTTATTTAAAAAATTTACAAATAAAATGTAGCTTTTTTAAGAATTAAAAATTTAGAAAAAATTTTATATAAATACAAATTTTATATATTTAAAAAAAAATTGATTTACTTGATCGAAATTGAGCTCGAAGCTCCGTACCTCGATCTCTAGTTTCTATTGCTTCTGTTCTACCTGCAGGGGTATTTGATAGTCGATCAACCGAATTATTTACTATAATTCGTCTGCTTCTTCTGCTTGCACTTTTTTCTGGTTGATGGACACGGACTGGGAGTACTACACATGGCAGGGGCGGGTCGATGTTTAGCTATATACGTGCCGTAATTGTTGTTCAATAATTTTTATATATATATAACATTATGTATTGTAATTGTATATAAGCGAATAAAAAAAACTTGATTAGGTCGTTTTTCGTTTTGAAGTTACTTTACAGTTTCTATACATAAGTATTAATACTTAAAAGCTTAAGTTTATCGAATAAATTTTCGAAATTTTTTGGTTTTTTATTTTTGGTTTTTCGATTTTGGTATTTTTGTTTTCCCATCCTTTGTCACTTCGTTTGCGTTAATATGCATTTCGTACATATATATTTATATAATATGCATATATATGTATGTATGTATATATTATACAATTGATCATTCCCGATGTGCTCTATATAGTGTACAGTATTAGTCTAATAATAAATCTTTAGCTGTACTGTAAATGTAGTTCATTTATATATATATAGGTGTGTATGTGTGTGTGTGTGTGTGTGTGTTTGTGTGTGTGTGTATTAAAAACTCACTGGCTTTGCGGGCAGTGCTTAAGCGATTTTTTAGTTGTTGGATGTTAGGCTGACCTCCGGTCACACTGTTATCGTTATCTTTTTGTATTTGTTTTCTGCTTACTTCCTTTTGTTTTGTTTTTTCATTTTGTCATATTTGTCTTTCTTCCTTTTAGAATTCCACTAACAACTCCGCTAACTAACTACACAAGTATTGAGTTTTAATATCTGCATTATGCCTTTAGTTTATATTTGTATATTGCTGTAGTTCATATACATATATATGTATATATATATATGTATATTTATGTATATATATATATTTATTTATTTAACTGTAGTATTTGTTTCTGGTGTCGATTGTGTCTTTCGGCTCAGCCGAATGTGGGGGCAGTACGTTTATATTATTTATGTATATTGCTATTCTGTTTACACACACGAGCTGGAAGAATTCCAGTTGGGTTTTTTTTTTTTTTTGTTTTTTGTTTTGGTATTTTCGTTTAGGCTACGCGTTGACTTTCGTTTAGCTACTGCTATTAAATATGCAGTTACTTGTGTATAGCTACATATGTATATAGTATGTATGTTATGCATGTATGTATGTATGTATATGCGCACTCGGAATGTGCTAAGTATTTGTATTTGGTTTAGTTTAAATTTGTTAATAAATGCATTTTTGTTAAGCTTACGGTTACATTACAATAAAAATCGCAAGGTCCGAACTGCTCTAACCGGCTCTAACCTGGCGCACAACCCAATTACCCACAAGTCCCTATACCAATAGGCGGTCGCATCCACACACACAAACACACACTCACTCGCTCACGCACACTTGCAAGCACGCACACACACCCATTCGCGACCGTATTATCATCGAAAAAAAAATTGACTTGACAAAATTCATTTAAAAAAAAAACCGTTGAACTCTTGCTCCCCCTCTGCAGTTGTTTCTCCTTACTAACTAATTGAAGTGACCATGCACTTGATTTTAGTATATTAGGATTTCAGGATTATTTAAGACCAATTATTCGAATTCGAATTTCAAGCAATGCAAACAAAAACCGTTTTCATTTTTTTGTTGTTTCTTTTTCCTAAATAGTGAATTTTAGTTTTACGGCTTTTAAAATCGCAGCTATATCTAGTTTTTGGAAAGTTTCTAATTTCTAAATGCGCCTTTCCTTTTCATCTTGTTTTTTTTTTTTTTTTTTTTTTTTGGAGATTTGGAGGGGGTAAGGAAGCTTTGTGTTGTCGAAGTTCAAAAGTTCGTTTTGTTTGGTTTCACTTTTTCTTTTTCTTCTTCTAATTTTTAATTCTTTCTTTCTGTTTTAAGTAGTTCCGGCCTACGTACGTACTCCTACATATAACTTTGTATATGACGCTATATAATACAATATTTTTGTCCCATATTTTGTTTTATGTTCTTGGCATTATCTTTCATGTATATATTTTGTTTGTATGTTTCGTTATCTTCGTTATCTTTCTGCCCTTCTGTTTCTTGTTCTTGCTGTTCGGCTAAAAATTGTTACAATAAAACTGTTTGCGATCATAAAAATGCCTATTATCAAAAAGAATATACTTAATATCGTGTATATATGTATATATATATATATGTTTAGTATAAGTGTGTGTGTGTTTGTGTGTGTGTAGTAGTAGTTAGGATCTGTTTTAAGTGTGTTTGTATATATACAAAAAGTCCAGTTGTGGGTTCTTTTTCCATTTCAGTTTCAAGTATTTCTCGTTTGGCTAATTGCGTTGGGAAAACCTAAATTGGGCTTAGAGGATTGGGATGCGAAGTGCGAAATCAAGAACCAAGGAACACTCAAATATGCTAATAAATGCCGTATCTGTGAATCGTGGATCTGAGCCGGAGCTGCGCTTACAGCTCGGTCACCGCATAATTGCTCTCGTCGGTTATCGCCGGCGGCGGCGGTGGCAGATCATCGTCGTCGTCCAGGACACCCGGGTTGCCCACATTGGCGCCAGCAGCTGCTGCTGCTGCTGCTGCTGCTGCTGCTCCACCGGCGCCACCGCCACCGCCGCCTCCTGCTCCGTTGAGCAGGACGAGCCCGTTGCCAGCCTTGCCGTTGGCAGCTTGGAGACGCGGCTTGGGCGGCGCATTGTCCACGCTGCTGCCGAGATGCGTTTGTGCCTCCATCGGAGGCGGTGGCAATGAGGCATCATCGTTGTTGACGCCACCGCCGCCATTCTGGAGCACTGCATCCGCTTGCGCTGTGGGCGGCGGCGGCGAGGTGGGCGTGCCAATGCGCGGCGGCGGTATGGCCTTCATCTGGGGCGGCAGCTTCATCGGGGGCCGTTGCAAGGTCCTAAACAAGGGGGGGGGGAAGATTGAACGGAATCGGAAGGTTTGAGATGCGGCGCCCGCATCAAGCGATCAACTTACTTGGAATAGTTCTGCGTCTGGTGCTGCTGCTGATGCTGCTGCTGCTGCTGCTGATAGATGGACTCCACCTTGGGCTGTTCCGCATCCTTGGGTATCTCTGGCAGGGGGCAATTCAGTATCGACGGCTTGTACTTGGGATCGAACTTGCCGCCCTGCCGCAGCGTCGAGCACTTGTATATCTGCTTATCCCGATCATATATGGCCGAGTCCATGGCGGTGCTAATGGGCACCACCTCCGTTTCGGGCACCTGCTGCTGCTGCTGCTGCTGCTGCTGCAGCTGCTGTTGCTGTTGCTGCGGCGACTTCAGCTGATGCTGTAGCATCTGCTGCTGTTGCTGCTGCGAAGGCGGCGGCGGCTGCTGCTGCTGCTGCTGCTGCTGTGCATGCTGTGGGTGGGCGTGGGGATTGGGCTGCTGCTGCTGCTGCTGGTGGTGGGGATTCGGCGGTGGCTGCGCCTGCACCGGCTGCTGGTGATGATGGGCCGGTATCTGCGGTCCACCCTGGCTATTCTGGCGCCGCATGGTCGCCAGATTGGAGACATAAATGGAGCCCTGGCTAACCGCCACCAGCGGCTGATAAATGGAATGAGGATTGCCATTGGGCGCCAGCTGGCCGGCCAGATGGGCCGGAATCTGCTGATAGATCTGACTCTGGCCCGGCGGCGGCATATGATGCTGTTGGGCATGATGTGCCGCCGCAGCTGTCGTATAGGTGCCATACTGCTGCGCCTGGGCCTGGGCCTGGGCCTGAGCCTGCTGCTGATGGTAAATGGCGTGCTGATGCTGCACGGCGGCCGCTACGGCTGCCGAGTGCGAATGGGGATGGGCGTGTGGATGAGCGTGCGGATGCTGATGTGGATGATGGCAGTAGATTGGCTGTGGACCCAACTGTTGTTGTTGTTGTTGCTGCTGTTGCTGCTGCTGCGCCTGGGCGTGCGCATGGGCCTGGGCCACCTGGGCCTGGGTGGTGGGCGGTAGGGAGGAAGCGGCTGCGGCGGCGGCGGCGACGGCGGCGGCTGGCGACGATTTTCAGTAAAAGTCATTGGCTTCCAAAGTTTTGCATTGTTTGCTTAGGGTTGCATATTTACCGTTATTGGGACCTAAAATGTACACACAATTAGCAAGGCGGATGAGGATACGGAATGCGGATGCGGATGCGGATGTGACGGATTAATGGAGATGGACGAACATCAGACGCATGGAACGAGAATGAGGTAAGTAAATGAGCAGAAAACGGAAAACGGAAAGTTCAATAACTCCAAATGCGAACCGGTTCGAAAAGAGAGGGTCTCACGTAGTGTCAAGAAGGATCAACTGCTTCTGGGAATGTCTTAATGCCAACTCAAATTCATATATGTAGTTTTAAGTTGTTATTTTATATATGTACATATGTATATGTTTGATAATATCTTCTAATATATAGATATAATCAAAAATATCGTATATAGAATCTATCATTAGAACTTGAGAGATGTTTTTAGTTAAGGCTTAAAAGGCCTAAGACGCTTAAAGGGAGTTAGCAAGATGGAGAGATTACAGCAAATTATGATTACTAAATTGAATTATATTCTTAGTATTATCATAAGATAACAACGGAAAATTAAGTAACTCCAAATGCGAACCAGTTCAAAAAGAGAAGGTTTACATAGCGTCGGGTAGGATCAACTTTTTTGGGAATGTCTTAATTCCAAATCCAATTTTTAAGATATTATTTTTTGTACATATATGAAGATATTATATAAATATAGATCCCATTTTTTAAATCAAAAGATTTCGTGGAGAAGAGATTTAGTTGTTAAAGTCAAGAAGGCCTCAGAAAAGCTAAAATGCTTGAAAGATTATATTAATTTAGGATAAATGAATCGAATTCTATTCACTAAGAATAATAATGTATTATTAGTTGAATAAATTTTCACTTTCATTTAAAACTGTAGAAAGAAGCTTGTATTCTCCCTATCTTTCAGTCTAAATTTGGAAAAAAAAAACTTTGATTTATTCTATCAGAAAAGCTTTCAACAAACGTCCTCAAACTAAGGTTCTGTTAGAATCAGATTTCTCGATTACTATATACTATATAAATCTATAAAAATCCAAATGAAAATTTCATATTTAAATTTCGGTTTGTTCAGTTCTCTTTGCTCATAGACAAGTTTAGCTTATTTAAAAAGGGATTATAGAAAGAGATCTAGGTACAGCTTATATTAAGATAGGATTAGTATCCTTATGTAAGCAGATACGATTAGTATCTTAATATAAACTGTACTTAGCTCTCAGGCTGTAAACTTGTAGCCCCTTCTTGAAATAAGTAAACTTGTCTATGATCAAAGAGAGACAAGATACAAAATGAAATTGAAATATAAAACTTTCACTTCGGCTAATTAATTGAATCTGTGAACTATGATTAAACCAAGCCAATTACTCAATAGATAAAGGGGATACAGCGAGAGACAGTGAGGTAGAAAGAGAGGTGAGAGAGAGAAAGAGAGAGTTGGGATAGTGCAGGTGATGCTAATAGTGCTACTGATGGCATTTGCTATGATTGTGTTAGGGGTGTGTTGTGGGTGCTGGGTGCTTGGTGTTTGGTGTGGTGTTGGTGTTGATGCTGCCATTTGTTGTTGGTGTTCAGGTAACGGCACTTGGACTTACCAGTCATGTGGGTGGGGCTGTGGTTGTGCGAGGGCAGTCTGCCCAGCGTGTGGGTGCCCATTGCCCGCATGTTCTGCTGGATGTGCGCGTGGGCCATCATCTCGTGCTGCTGTCGCTTATTGGGATGCTGGAGGGTGTGGGAGCCACTGATCACCGGCGGACTGAAGTGCCTGCAATGAGAGCGGTTTTGCCGAGCTGCAATGGGATCAGTCTAGGGATCAATTAACACCTACCCGTTATGGTTGCGTGGCAATGTGCGTGCCGCATTCATCATCTGCTGATGGTTCTGTGGTGCCGGATGCGATATATACGATGGCTCATCCACCTGGGCGTAGTCGTTGCGCTTGCGTATGTAGATCCATGTGTGCGAATCAACCCACACCATGATCGTCAGCAAAATGGCCGCTATGAAGCTGGCGATGAGCATCAGCACCAGGCCCAACAGGCCGCCCTCGCAGAGGCCACGTGCCGCGGCCAGAAAATTGTGATGCACCGCCTTGCAGTCGACCAGGGCGGTCAGCTGGGTGAGCAGACGTTCGCTGCTGTTCAAATCGGCATTGACCGCACCCAATTTCGGCTGCAGGCCCGAGCTCTTGAAGAGCACCAGTGAGATCTTCATGACGGTGGCCATGGCGCTGCGGGCGTTGTTCAACGAGTTCTGCGACTCACGCAACCGCTGGGTGAACGGATTCGTGTGCCCCGGCTCGCATTGGGTGTAGTGCAGCAGGACATTGGTGGGCAGATCCCTGGGCGCTGTCGAAACCAAAAAGTCGGCTGGACTAATGCACAAATCGCCCACGGCCACCGACGACGACAGATAGAGGCCGGACATGAGCCAGGAGCCGGTGACGGCGAGCAGGCCGCAGACGCTAAACAGTATTAGGGCGCAGCGCGAATGCCGTGCCACGCCCACTAGCAAAACAGCACAGAGCACAAGGAGCAGAGCCAGGGTGGCCACCGTGCCGGGCCAGCGGATCAGCTCCCATTGATCGCCGCGCTGTGCAATGAGATTAGAAATGGTTTTAAGGATACCAGGGATTAGGCCAGGGAGATCAGGGAGATCAGGGAGATCCGGGGGGGATCAGGCAAGGGAGCAGCTAATGATTATAGATAGCACAGCTAGCTAACGGTACTACTCACGGTCAGAAAGTGCGTCATCGAGATGCCCATCAACGGACGCCGGATATCGCTGGCCGCATTGGTGGCCAACGTCACGTTGCCCTGAACAATATTGAGCGAGACAAAGAGCTTGGAGAGAGCCGTCTGATTGGACACCGGCTGATCGAAGATATCCGCCAGCTCCACCAGCTGCGGCCGTATGCGATTGGTCAGCGTATTCTCCAATATGTGCGTCTGATTGCGTATGGTCGTCACCAGATTGTCCACCTTCCGGCCGGCGGTCAGCACCTCCAGCAGTCCGTTGTGCAAGTCGTCGTTCCCATAGAGACCCAGTCCAATTGCCGCACAGCACATCACCGTGACTATCGAGAGGGCCACCTTCAGGCTGGTTATCGAGTGGGCTGGGCGTGGCTTCCGGTCGCAGCAGCGCGTCATCAGATAGAACAACAGTCCCAGCAGCGAGACAATCAGCAGTGCTGCCGGCACCGATCCCAATATGCCCAGGCTCTGATCGTGTGCGAGAGAGAATCAGTTATTCAAATTTGATGTACAGTGCGCATTAGCCATGATGGTCGGGTCAATAAAGGTTGGGCTGGCTTAGACTTAGAGTTAGAGTTTAGGCTTAGATTAGTGTATATCTGACATTGGTTTGGAATATAAAACTACAGCTGAAGAGCAAATTAGAGGCAAATCAGCTATTATCGATCATTATCGATAATATAATCGATACCAATAATATATGCAATCTTAGCAAATTTTATTAAAATACAATTTTGACGCCTTAACGCTAAGAACTAAATTATAAATATTTTATCAATACGATATCGATAACTTAACGATCATTAAATTAAGAAAAAACTTTTTTTTTTTAATCAATGTTTTGTTTATGGTCACAGAATATATTACAGTTACGCCTAGACTATCAAGAACTTATTGATAAGCAATTGTTCATTATAAAAAATATTAGAGGACATCATCTTATGCCTAAGACTTTTAACTAAAACTAAACAATAAATTAGATCTATTTCATCAGTATGTCTTGATAAGTTATAAAATACGCAATATAATTTAAAAAAGTTTTGTGTAGAATATAATTGAATGTTTATGAAGTTAAGACGCTTAGAATATAATACAGTAGAATATAATGAGATGTTAAGACGCAAAACAGTAAATTGAAGATGGAGAATTCATAACTTATCAATACCGTGCATTATATTATTTAGATATTTCGTCGAATCAAAGGATTAATCATTATATTATTATATGCATATATATTATTATAATGCATTATATTATTTAGATATTTCGTCGAATCAGAGGATTAATTTTTTGATCAACATATGCAGCAGCGTCTATATATATAAATATATACATATGTATATGTTTTTTTTATATTAACTAATTTATATGTTTTTAAGCTTTTTAAGTGTGAAACTTTAAAAGAGTTTGCCTTTATATGATATATTATAATTTAATAACTCAATATAGGTTTAACTATATGCAAAAAAAATTTGTTTGTACATATTTTTAGTGACTTAAAAAATATATATAGCAGAAATAATTCAAATTAAATTCTATATTTTTCTACATTTATTATTCAGTTTTTATATTTATTGCTTCATTGCTTTCTTCTTTCTCTCTGTCCCTATCTTTGATTTCATTTTAGGTGAGTAACTGTCAGTCCCAATAAGGACTCATTATAATACCTAGCGGGCGGCTTCTCCCGACTCAATCATGTTTTAATTTTTATCTATTAATAAATTATAATAATTATTATATTTTTATTATAATTAAATTATTGTTACAATCAAAGTCTTCTAATCAATAAGACCATCTATTGGATCGATGTATTTAAATTAGTTTAGAGGAATATAAAAATTGAGAAATTAATGCATTGTTGTGGTTATAATAAATAGAACATTTATACTCTTTGATAGCTCTGAGCTTTATGAGATATACATATATAGATACATACATATGTATATATACATTTATGTATATCTATAGATATAGTTGAAGCTAACTAAACTCTTGACATAATTTACATTCAAAGCATTAAAACTATAAGCCGTTTATTCTATTTGGCATTAGTGCCTGGAACGTGAGGGATGAATGCGGATAAGGCTTACCTCCAGGTAGATCTCATCGTTGGGCCGGAACGTGCTGTTGATCTTGTGGAACGTGATGTTGTAGTGGGGCAGTGCGTGCAGCAGCTTGGCTATCACCGGCACTTTGTACTGATCCGTAAACTCATGATAGTCGCCCATCCTGGATTCGGGACTGGCCGTCGAGTGCTCGGACCGCGTTTACCCAAGTGACCCGGTTTCTAAAGCAATGGAGTTTGGAAATGGTAATGAAGGCGCTGTGGGGGCGTGCAAAAGCTCCTGCAGGTGTCGACCTCGTCCTCGTCCTCGTCCACGTCCACGTCCTCTACTTCGTCACTGTGCTTCGTGCTCTCGGTGCAGAGTTTTAAACTCTTGACATCAAACTGTCGCACACTGTGTGGGAAAGAAGCAACATGGTAACACAATTAGTTCATAAGGCTCGTCAAGGATGTAGCTCATTCGAAAAAAGAAAAGAAAATGTTAGGCGTGGTTTGGCACGTTCCAAACGCTGTTCAGATATCTATAGTGTGGTAAGTATATATAAGTGGGTACACACATACAATCTCGCACAGATGTGTATATGTGGAATATGGAGCGTACCGATGGGCTTAGATATGGTATGTATGCAAAACTAGGTAGATTCTATATGTATGCTATACAGACCTATGTATGATGAACTAGTAAAATGACGAACTTTACACCTTTCTAACTGAAGCACTTTTTCTGGTACGTAAAAGTATCAAATGAAATACATACATAAATAATGACAGGAAAAAAATCTGGATCTAGTATTGTCCAATTGACTTTTGCTATATTATGAAATTTTTATCACATACTTTGCAACTCAAGCAGATTTTTAAAAAAGTAATTTGAATGAATCACAAATTTCGCTCAAAAGTCATTTGGAATTTTTTAGGTTCTTTCTTTCATCTCGCACAGAAGAAGAAGAAGATCTTGTACACATTTTGCAATTTAAACAAAACACAGACGATTATCCGGCTGGGCAGGGTATGAGATGCTGTATGTGTGTGTGGGGTATATACATCTGTGTGTGTGTGTTTGTTGTGTGGGCATGGCCTTTTATTATTTAATAAGCATGTGGGCGAACGCTGGCCGCCCAAAATGAGCCATGTTGCAGCACTTTAATTAAAAATTGTCTGTGCAACGTTCTTGTTTTTCCTTTTTTTTTTTTTTTTTTTTTTTTTTTGCCCAGTGCTACTTCCTTATGCGAACACTGACACAAACTTCACACACACACACACATACAAAGTCACAGGCACAGTCACATTCACACACGTACACTGAAAGAGAAACGCACACGCACACCCTTAAATCTCTGCTTTGTCGAAAGCCCGCACACACTCAGCTCTTGAGCGCTCTGTTATTGACGCTGCGGCTGCCCAGCGCAATAGCAATTTTGTTCACTTGTCTTCCTCTTGCTCTGCTCCTCTGCTCTGTGCCAACCGAGTGGCGAATACACGAGTAGCGGTAAAAAGGTATCAACCAGGCGCTCACTCACTCATTGACTCGCGCTTACTCTCTTGCTGTGTCAGTCTAACTCTCTCCGTCTATCTGTCTCTCTCTACCGCTCTTGCACTCGCTCTCTTTTGGCAAGCTACTTGCGCGCTCACGCTGTTATACTTTTCTTTGTTGTTGTTGTTGTTGGTGCTGCTGCTGCTGGTGGTATTCCCGTTATTGTTGCTTTTGTCGTCGTCGTTCGTTCGTATGGGTGTGTGCATATGTATGTGTTTGTATATACATGTATTGATTAAAAGTTCGCACTGTTTCCTTATTCCTTATTCCTTATGTTCGGTCTCGCGCTGTGCTCGTGCCACGCACTCGTAATTGCTGCGCTCCTCACCCACCTTCCTTCCTTACACGCCCCCACCCGCCCACATGCCAAGTGCAGCGCAGCATCTTGCGCTTAGTTAGTTATTGTTGTTGTTACGGCTTTGTGCCTTTAGCCAATTGGGCACCGTTACAAATGCGACCACAGCAGCCCGCAGCCCACAGCCCACAATCCACATATCCGCAAATCCAACTTACACGCCCACTGCACACGGAGGCCGCAGCACGAGCGCATGTGTGCGTGCATGTACATATATATGCATACACATATACATACATATATGTATACAATTTACATATGTATGTATATACATACATATTTATATTGCTGGCTTTTTGGGACACGCATAATCAGGAGCACACCCACTCTCATCTCTGGTCACTGCAAGCTTCCCATTAACAACGGACAGAACATGCCTGCTACATACACTTATACACATACATACATACATATGTAAATCTATATGTATGCATGTAAGAATGTACATATTTTTACATATTTCTAACTGCATTTGCATAGTTTGCTTGTTCGCATTGCGTGCAGAGTGCGGCACAGGACATTACAACAAAAACACTCCCTTTTGCAAAATGGGTACACAATTTTTCCACAACAAACAAAGCTTGGGGAACACTGGGAGCTTAGCTGCCGAGCCTCGACGTTCGCCGCATTCGCGTTCAGCTTACTTTTCAATTTGATTTTCGCCAGGCACAAGACCACGGATACGTTTATTTAGACGGGAACGGAGCACTTAGCTGGACAAGTTTTTAGCATTTTCACTGCAGTTGTTTTTGTTATTATTCAGTTGCGTTCGTTTTTATTTAACTCTTTTATTTTTTTTTTTTTAGATTTTTTTATTATTCCTATTTTTTTTAGTTTTTATCGCAACGTCGTTGAGGCAAACGTCCTGCAGGAACTTTACATTCCGAAGACTGAGCAAAGTATGAAAAGTTTTTCTCGTCCAACTTGGTCACACCCTCTACAATACGCATACGATGTTGATGATGTGCCATAGGCGACACGCTTAACAGTTACAGGATAACAGGAGACTGAAGTCCTTACGGCGCTCTTGCGCTCCGTGCGCATTTTCCCACCCCCTCCGAGCAGCACACACGCATTGCCAGTGTGTACCCATGAATACGCATGAAAACTGCCATATTACAGCTGTGTGTACACATTGGTCAAACTGCTAACTAATAAGATAATTCGAAAAATAGACAAAAAAATTCAATAAAAAAAACAAATTCAATAAAGCAAAGTATTGTCTTTGAGGAATGAATGAACCATCATTGAGTTAACATTTGAATGTTCTCTCTAGTATTCTCCCTCTCTTTTGCTCTCAGTTGATGATCTTGAAAAAATCTTAGCTAAGCTCACTGTTAGTTCGATCTTTTCAATGTCAGTGATGTGCATACACAGCAGTATTTGACCCGCGCTTGATAAGAATGTTTCTGACCTGTTGACATCAGTGCGATATACATATGTATGCATTTTAAACAATATCATCCTGTATATGTATATTCATTCCGAATATCAATAGAATATGCACATTCATACATAAATGTATATACATACATAGATGTATGTTATTATGTTTGTTAAAACTTACAATATTCAAATGCTGTATACATGAATTAGATTTGACATCAACAATAAGTTTTTTGTACTTTATTTGTATTTTATTATTTATTACAATTATTATTTTTGCATCATATCAAATCTTGTGTTTTATTTATTAATATTCACACATTATAAGTCAAAAAGAGAAATGACTGAGCCAAAGATGTTTAATGCGCACATTTAAAAAAAAAACATATAAAATATCGATATGTTAGCTATGGCGCTATCGCATAAGTCGTGCTGTTTTTATCGTTTTTTTTTTCATATTTCAAATATCGCACGTGAGTAATCGATTGGATGGTCATATCGATAGTAATACCATCGCTAGAATAGGAACAGGCACATATTCATTGAAATAGCAATAACAAGAACGGGCTCACAGCCGTTTTCGCCGTCCGTCTCCGTGTCCGTGACGCAAAATTATTAGTTTTATGCTACTCTCCGCTCCCACACAAGAAGCAGCAGCAGAGTGCTTAGCATATACAGGATGAGTGTTTTACCGTTTGTGCGCGGCGTTGATTTTACGAAAAATGATTTCAGCGTAAGTATTGTGTGTGTTGTTGTTGTTGCTGCTGCTGCCGTTGCTGTTGTTGTTGTTGTGGAGCTAAATGCGGAATGTAAATGCAAATGCTAAATTAAGTGCTGATCGCTAGCTGCTAGCTGATGACTGTTTCACCTGCGCAAGCGGGTCAGCCCCAGTCCTAGATTAGTGCTTCAGTCATTGCTCCAAATAAAAAAGAAGAAGAAAAAGAAAAAAAATTATAACCATTCACGGCGAATTTGTCATCGCACAGCGCACAGCTGCTGCAGCTGCTGACGTTGACGTCGACGTCGACGCCGGCGTTGAAGTTGACGGCAACGTTAGCTGCACAATTCGGCTTTTGTTTACAATTGACAGTTGGTTACAGTTACTATTATTTACTATTATTATTTTTGGCCTTGCAGAAAACATTCCCCAGCTCCATGCGGCAAATGTCGCGCGTCCAGTGGCTAACACTGGACCACACGCACCTACAGCAAATACCCGAGGAGCTGGGCCATTTACAGAAGCTAGAGCACCTCTCCCTCAATCACAATAAGCTGGAGAAGCTCTTCGGCGAACTGACGGAGCTGCCATGCCTGCGTTCGTTGGATCTGCGCCACAATCAGCTGAAGAACAGCGGCATACCGCCGGAGCTGTTCCAATTGGAGGAGCTGACCACATTGGATTTGTCGCACAATCGCCTCAAGGAGGTGCCCGAGGGCCTGGAGCGTGCCAAAAATCTGATAGTGCTCAATCTGAGCTACAATCAAATCGAGAGCATACCCACAGCGCTGTTCATCCACCTGACGGATCTGCTCTTTCTCGATCTATCGCACAATCGGCTGGAGACGCTGCCGCCGCAGACGCGCCGCCTGATCAATCTGAAGACGCTGGATTTGTCCCACAATCCGCTGGAGCTGTTTCAGCTGCGCCAGCTGCCATCGCTTCAGAGCCTCGAGGTGCTCAACATGAGCGGCACCCAGCGGACGCTGCTCAACTTTCCCACCAGCATCGACAGTCTGGCCAATCTGGTGGAGTTGGATTTATCGCACAATGCACTGCCCAAGCTGCCCGACTGCGTCTACAATGTGGCCACCTTGGTGCGCCTCAATCTCAGCGACAATGAGATTACCGAGCTCAGCTCCAGCCTGGAGCAGTGGCAGCGACTCGAGTCCCTGAATCTGTCCCGCAACCAGCTGACCATCCTGCCCGCCGCCCTCTGCAAGCTGGCGCGGCTGCGTCGCCTGTTCGTCAACGATAACAAGCTGAATTTCGAGGGCATCCCGTCGGGCATTGGCAAACTGGGCGCCCTCGAGTGCTTCTCGGCGGCCAACAATCTGCTCGAGATGGTGCCCGAGGGCTTGTGTCGCTGCGGTGCCCTCAAGCAGCTCAACCTGAGCAGCAATCGGCTGATCACGCTGCCCGATGCCATTCACCTGCTGGAGGGCCTGGATCAGCTGGATTTGCGCGACAATCCGGAGCTGGTGATGCCACCGAAACCCAGTGAGGCCAGCAATGCGACCAGCCTGGAGTTCTACAACATTGACTTCTCGCTGCAGACGCAGCTACGTCTGGCCGGAGCAGCTGTGCCGCCCTCGATACCAACGGCGCCGACGCCGAAGGATGCGACGGCTAGGAAAATTCGGCTGCGTCGAGGGCCGCGTGTCGATGGTGGGCAGGATGGGGGCCAGGATGCGGCCAAGGTGCTCAAGGGCATGAAGGATGTGGCCAAGGATAAGCACAAGGATGACAGTGATATGATGGCCACTGAATCCCTAAAGCCCAAGCGCTGGGACGAATCGCTGGAGAAACCCCAGCTGGACTACTCCAAGTTCTTTGAGAAGGAGGACGGCCAGCAGCCGGGCCTGACCATCTGGGAGATCGAGAACTTTCTGCCCAACAAAATCGACGAAGTGGTGCACGGCAAATTCTACGAGGGCGACTGCTACATCGTGCTCAAGACCAAGTTCGATGAGCTGCACACGCTCAACTGGGAGATCTACTTCTGGATTGGCAACGAGGCGACGCTGGACAAGCGCGCCTGTGCCGCCATCCATGCGGTCAACTTGCGCAACTATCTCGGTGCTCGCTGTCGCACAATACGCGAGGAGCAGGGCGATGAGTCCGATGAGTTCCTGGCGCTGTTCGAGACGGAGGTGATCTACATTGAGGGCGGACGCACTGCGACCGGCTTCTACACCATCGAGGAGATGATACACATCACGCGGCTGTATCTGGTGCATGCGTACGGGGCCAGCATACACCTGGAGCCGATGGCCGTGGCGGTGGCGTCACTGGATCCACGGCACGCCTTCGTCCTGGACGTGGGCACACGCATACATATCTGGTTGGGCAAGCGCTCCAAGAATACGCTCAACTCCAAGGCTCGCCTCATGGCCGAGAAGATTAACAAGACGGAGCGCAAGAACAAGTGTGAGATCCTGGTGGATATGCAGGGTGCGGAAAGTCCCGAGTTCTGGGAGGCATTCGATGTGCTGCCCGAGGAGGTGGCCCAGCTGCCGCCGCCCAAGGAGCACATCGCCGACGACTATACGCCAGTGCAGCCACGCCTCTACCAGGTGCAGCTGGGCATGGGCTACCTGGAGCTGCCGCAGGTGGAGCTGCCGGAACAGAAGCTCAGCCACACGCTGCTGAACAGCAAGCACGTCTACATCCTCGACTGCTACACGGATCTGTTTGTCTGGTTTGGCAAGAAGTCCACCCGCCTGGTGCGCGCCGCCGCCGTCAAGCTGAGCCGCGAGCTCTTCAATATGCTGGAGCGGCCGGACTGTGCGCTGGTCATGCGCGTCCCGGAGGGCAATGAGATGCAAATCTTTCGCACCAAATTCCCCGGCTGGGATGAGGTGATGGCGGTGGACTTCACACGCACCGCCAAGTCCGTGGCCAAGACGGGCGCCAACCTGACGCAGTGGGCCCGCCAGCAGGAGACGCGCACGGATCTGGCGGCGCTGTTCATGCCACGGCAGAGCGCCATGCCGCTGGCCGAGGCCGAGCAGCTGGAGGAGGAGTGGAACTACGATCTCGAGATGATGGAGGCCTTCGTGCTCGAGAACAAGAAGTTTGTCCGGCTGCCCGAGGAGGAGCTCGGACATTTCTATACGGGCGAGTGCTATGTCTTTCTCTGCCGCTACTGCATACCTGTGGACGATGTGGATGCGGGCGAGGGTGGCGCCGAGGCCAATGGGGATGACAGCAAGTCGTCGACGGCGCCGCCGGAGGATGAGATCGAGTGCGTCGTCTACTTCTGGCAGGGTCGCAATGCCGGCAACATGGGCTGGCTAACGTTCACGTTCACCCTGCAGAAGAAGTTCAAGGCCATGTTCGGTGAGGAGCTGGAGGTGATGCGCATCTTCCAGCAGCAGGAGAACCTCAAGTTCATGTCCCACTTCAAGCGCAAGTTCATCATCCACACGGGCAAGCGCAAGGACAAAGCCCTCACGCCCGACGGCAAGCCAGCTGTGCAGTTCTTCCACTTGCGTTCCAATGGCGGTGCTCTGACCACACGGCTCATACAAATCCAGCCGGATGCAATACACCTCAACTCGGCATTCTGGTGAGTATAGGAGTTTCATAAATTTGAGAGATCCCTTATTGATCTCATACCTCTCTACCTTTCTTCATTCCTCTCTCGCTTAGCTATATTCTCCATGTGCCATTTGAAACGGAGGATGCCTCCCAGTCGGGCATTGTGTACGTTTGGCTGGGCAGCAAGGCGTGTCCCGAGGAATCCAAGCTGGTGCAGGACATTGCCGAGCAGATGTTCAACAGTCCCTGGGTGAGCCTGCAGGTGAGTTGACCCACAATGCTGAATGATCATTGTTGATCAGTCCATTGACTCTGACATTGCATCCTCAGATACTCAACGAGGGCGATGAGCCGGAGAACTTCTTCTGGGTGGCGTTAGGTGGCCGCAAACCCTATGACACCAATGCGGATTACATGAACTATACGCGTCTCTTCCGCTGCTCCAATGAGCGTGGCTATTATACGGTGGCCGAGAAGTGTGCCGACTTCTGCCAGGATGATCTGGCCGATGACGATATTATGATACTCGACAATGGGGAGCATGTCTTCCTTTGGATGGGGCCGCGTTGCAGTGAGGTCGAGGTGAAGCTGGCCTACAAATCGGCCCAGGTCTACATACAGCACATGCGCATTAAGCAGCCGGAGCGGCCGCGCAAGCTGTTCCTCACCATGAAGAACAAGGAGTCGAGACGATTCACAAAGTGCTTCCACGGCTGGAGCGCTTTCAAGGTGTACATTTAAGGGACGTGCGGACGGACGTGCGGTGCCGTGACAGAGTATCCGCCGTACATGACAATTTACGACTGCAATATACACACAAACAAACAAACACACACACACACACGCATGCATACACGACACATAAACGCCAGCAAATGTTTGTACTTTTATAATGTATTTAATTGTTTATATTATTATTTTTTATTTAGAGCCGTTGTTTATTTTTTTTTTTTATATATTTCGCCGCCCAATTAATTAATTAACTTACCACTCGCCCCCCCTCTGTCTACGCAAAGTATTCTTTTAATCTTGAGATATGTTTACATAGCTTTTGTATGTACTACTTATACACATATACATATACATATACATATTTATATGCTGAGCCGGCGAACTTTTTGTGCTAGTCTTTGAAGGTGTTATCCTCAGAAATCGAAATGTTAACGAAACGTAATCCAAACAATTGCTAATTTGCACAATGTCTTGCTGCCTGCAAAAATTCGCCAACTAATTGTACAAAATCATATTTATTGCAATTAACCAATTATACAAAACAAAAAAATAAATAAATAAAACAAAAAAAGAAAGTGAATAAAAATGCCAATTGAAAAATTAAATAATTCCGATTTTCATTTATTGTCGCGCGCAACGCATTCCACAGCTGGGGTGGTGCCAGATCACTCAAGTCATCCATTAGAATTGACGAAATAGCATCCAAAATCTGTAACTATTTGAATTTGATGCAGTCGATAGACAATTAGTTCACAATTTAAGCAATTAATAGAAGAACATTCCAGAACGATATTTTAAATTTCAATGGGAGTCCAGTCAATCATATGGGTTTCACTCGCTATTGTTAATTGTTTTGTAATTTCTCTGAGATTTAGAATTTTCTCAGTATTTAGGTTTCGCTAGATTTGATTGGTTTTGCATTTGATTAACCAACCGCTATTATTCGCTACATTATCGATATAAATTACCATATATCGATATACCGATGGTCTGATTTACATCACTACACAACGGCGTCTCTGTCTTTTTGCGTTAGAGTCGGAATCCGCGTTATTTCGTTTTGCCTCTCAATTTTTGTAAAAGAAAATTGTTGCAGCTGCGGTAAGTGAATTAAAAAGTTGCATACATAAGCGACATTTATCGTGCTCCAACTAGATCGAGAATCAATTATTTTCTAATTGCGCCACTTTGTGTGCTTGTTATTTTATTTTTTTCTTTTGCGTGTGGTTTTCGCGCTTCGTTCGTGTTTTGTGCCAAAAGTTGAGGCGGCTCGGGTAAAATCTGTGGATGTGCTTGTGTCAGTGCCTGTGCTTGTGGTTGAGGACTCTGTCAAGTATCTAAGAAGCAACAATTGGATACATTCAACACACATACACAACACACACACAACACACACACAACACACACACAACACGCACACAACACGCACACTCACACACATACACAAAATAAAAAATAAAAATGGATCTGTTCGACATGGTGCGCGCTGCACCACCACCACCCACAACACCAGAGGAAGACAATGAAGCTGATGTGGGATCAGATGCAACCCCAAAAGTAAAACTCTTCACGTCGCCATCGTCGTCGCCGATGCCAATGTCGTCATTGTTCAATTTAGGTACATTTTGCAACAAAATCCAAATTCAATTCAATTTGAAATTTTATAAATTATTTGCAGAAGATTCCGACACTGAGACGATTCCACGTTCGCCACCACCACTTATCATATCTCTTGATTTAGGCTAGTTAGAACTAATGTCCAAGTGTGCCACAATAATTAAGTCTTCTTTTCACAACAGAGGATGAAAACTCCGAAGAGGACGAAACTAGCGATAAAGAGGAAACCAAGTTACAGGAACCTACACGTACAACAGCCAAAAAGAACGCTAAAGACACTGACGAGGAAGACATCGACGAGGACGTTACTGACGATGCCGAGGAAGAGGAGGGTGAGCAAAAGGACGCTGAGGCAGAGGAGGGTGAGAAAGTGGACGGCGGTGGCAGTGACACCGACCAAGCTGATGAGGAGGAGGAGGAGGAGGACGATGACCAAGATTTGCTGCAGATGCAGCCGCGCAAAACAAAGGCTGAGCAAAAAATGTTCACAGATGCAACAGCAGCAAAGAAGCAGGCAGGCAAACGTGTCAGCACTGCTGGCACTTCTGGCATCAGGCGTTGCTTGGTGCGCATCAAGCGCTTGACGCAGTCCGAGATTGACCATCATATCAAGGCCAATGCCAAAGGCAAGGGCAAAGGCAAAGGCATTGTTGCTGCCAATGGCAAAGGTAAAGGCAAAGGCAAAGGCAAAGCCAAAGCCCAAGCCAAAGACAACAAGCCCAAGAAGTCTCGCAAGCGTCAAGCGAGCATTTCCGATAGCTCATCTCGCGATTCATCTCCGTCGCCGGCCAAGAAGCCAAAGTCGAGCAATGCCAGGGTGCACGTCAAGGTGCCCTTTCAGCAGAACGGCTCCAAGCCGCGTTCATCGCTCAATTTGTCACGCGTTCACACACCGCCGCCAAATCTAAAGAAATCGCCCAAGAAACTCCGACCATTGCATGCTACCAAGGCCATGATCAAGAAGTATGGCTCGCGTTTCTTCAATTGCTATGTGAAGATGAAGCTCTTGAAGGATCCGGATGTCGTCGGCACATCCAAGCGTGCTAAACGCAAATCTAAATCAAAGCTCACTGTTTCATTCAGTGAGGCCGTCGAAATCCTCGGCAGCAAACCGCGCAAGTCGTCGTCGAGCTTGGTTAAGCTGAATAGTTCGGTGCCAACGCGTTTGCAGCGTGTCGATGCCACGGGCAACGTGCTCGAGGACATCGAACTGAAGCCGGATACCGTATTGAAGTCGTCCATCAGCTCGGGTGGACGTAAGAAGCGTGGACGTCCGCCAGCTTGTAATGGCGGCAAGCGGAGCAGCAGCAGCAGCAGCAAGCTCAAGCGTCCAGCTGTGAGTGTTCCGGTCACTGATTTGGCTAGTCTGCGCATCGATGACAGCAACGATGAGGAGGAGCAGGCAGCGGACAACGATCCCGGTGAGGAATATATTGGTAAGTTGGATCCAATATTTCGGTAGTCCCTGAACAGTTAGACTAAACCATTTCTCCTGTTAATAGTGCCCAACGATATGCCCGTTTATCCAAATATGGGCGTGAGCCGCCTTGGAACACCGACGCCACAGCAGCCACAGCAGTCACAGCAGCCACAGCAGCCACAGAAGTCGCAGAAGCCACAGAAGCCGCAGAAGCGAGTGGCCGAGGTAACAACAACAATTAGTGATGATGACGACGATGAAGATGGATCACCGCCAGAGTGTAAGATGATGAAGACAACTGCATCCGCTGATGCAGCTCAAGCTGAGCTTAAGGAACAGCAGACAGCTGTGCCAGAGGAAGCTGAGGATGAGTGCGAAGAGTTGGAGACATCGGATACGGAACTTGAGCTCATACAACCAGACCCAGAGCAGCCGACACAGCAGATCGAGGAGCCCGAGCTAAGCGATTCAACAAATAGTTCGCCTCTGCTGACAGTGCTAACGGATGAAGTGACCACCGATGACATATTGGAGATACAAACATCCATTGAGGATGTGCGTGAGTTGCACACACCACCATCCAGACAGGATACGCCAGTGTTGTCGCTGCCATCGTCAGCCACCACCAATCGTGACCAGCGCTCCGAGTCGCCGGACTCGGATGGCAGCTTCAAGTCAGCCGATGATCTAGAGAGTAGCGTCGCCATCGAACGTACATCATCAGTGCAGTCATCGTCGCCAGGGCGCCAAGTCAGTGCATCCCACTCATTTGTCGATGACCAGCCAACACCACCTGTTATTACAGCCAACTCACTTCAACACCCGATGTACTCATCGATAATTGATATGCCGAGTCTAGATGATCTCGGTCCTATTATAGGTGAGTAAACTAGATTTCTCTACCTCTAATTATTATTTAAATATACAGATGCGGTACAAAAAAATAGTAGTGCGAACACTGAACACTAAATGTTGGATAAAGAAATGTAAAGACTTAGTAAGCAGGGACCGCAAATAAGAGTTAGGAATTAAAAATAATTGAGGCACAAAGAAATCCCCAAGAAAATTGTGAAAAATAGACATAAGTAATTTTTTTACGGCAGATTCGGAAAATGGAAAAATTTGTTTGAAATTTTTTATTTTAAATTTATTTTGAATTATTGAAATTAATTTATATGACATAACTATTATTATTATAAAAGAGATAGATTATTTATAGACCTATATATATTACCTACGGATATATATGTATGTAAATATGTACATGTGTTTGTATGTATATTTAATGATTATTTATTTTTATTATCCAAAATAATTTTAGTAATTAAAAATAATTTTTTCATATAAATAATTTTAAAAATTAAAAATAATTTGTATCACATATAAATTAATTTTAATGACTAAAAATATTTTTTTAAATAACTCATAAAATAATAAATAAAAAAATCTTATTTCTAAATTTTTTCTCTAAAAATTATAATCGTTACAGGGACCGTTAGTAACTTAATATCAACATCTAAATTAATAACAATATATATATATATATATATATATATATATATATATATATATATATATATATATATATATATATATATATTATATTATTCTTAATATTGGTTTCAAAATATTCAGTTTATCACTAAGTTATTTTTGTCCAACAGTACTACTATTTTTTTTTACCACAGTTGTATATATATATGTGCATATATATATATATATATATATATATATATATATATATATATATATATATATATATATATATATATATATATATATATATATATATATATATATATATGCCTATATGTCTATATTATTAATGTAATTATTAATTTTTATAATTATGTTTGGGCCTTAATCTTCTATTGGTCTTTCGTGTATTATAGAGCCCGATTTTCAAATGGCCAACAGCCTTCATTCAAACTCTAGACTTACAATGGAGGATATTTTAACAGTGTTTGAAACTTAGACAAAAAAAGAACAAAAACATAAGAACAAACAACAACGAGATGAACGCGTCGCGTAGCAGGTTATTAACAGTGCCTTATTTTCTGTCTCGCTCTATGTGCTTCGCTGTACATATTTATGCGTACAGCCATGATTGCTATGTTCGTGTCTGTGTGTGTGTGAGTGTATGTTATTCTATCTTGCATGCGCATCGTTTGCCATCTCTTACTGCACGAAATGATTCTGTTTACCGTTGCTGTTACCGTTGCCTTTGCTGTTGTCATTGCAGTTGCTGTTAAGTCTCTAGTTAACATAGCTTTCAATAACATTTCGTAATAGAGATTTTCACACGTTTGCATTAGATTTGAATTTTGTGAACTAAAAGAAAATTAAAAAGTAATTAAATATTGAGTTGCAACAGTAAACGTTCTATTTCTTAGATTTTTCATATCATGCACATTTATCCGAAACTAGTAATGCTAGTATGCTAGTAACGATGCATTGGGCTACGTTACAGATTTTTTAACATCGTTGCGTTATCTTTGGCCTATATCTATATTTATACGGTTGCGGTTATAAAAATAGTAGTGGTGCACTACGCATACCAAAAACCGAATAAAACGATACTTTTCATGTTGAAAAATATGCAAATTTACTCTGTTGCAAATAAAAAAAATTATTTTTTAACTACTACTTCTGCTATTTTTATGATTGACTCAATTTTGTGAATTTTTCATTCTCAAGTTTTGAAACTCATATATCCTACATTTTGAGCCATATAAATATTTTAATTAATAGTAAATATGTTAATTTTTATATTAAACCAATTTACAAATTAAAAGTAATACCTGGATTTATCACTAAATTATGTTGTCCAAGATAAAGCGCTCAGTCGTACTACTATTTCAATGACCGCAGCAGTATATATATTTCTAAAAGAACCTTGGAATAATAGTTTATACTTTATATTTTGCAGAATCTTAAAAGTTATTGATATATCAATTTGAGCATGTCAATAACTTTTGAAATATAGTTTTCCATTTCTTGGATCTATTTTTTTTTTCTTCAATTAATTAAATTGTTTATTGAAATGCGTAGAGAAAAATCAAGGCAATCAAGATAACTATTTTGAATTTCTACAATATATTCTCCTTGATAGTTGATTCAAACTAAGAACAACAGCAAAACAAATTTAAAAGCTTTCACGCATTAGCTTTTATTGCATTCCATATAGAATTGTTTAGAGTCTCGAACCGATATTCATTATACATAAATGTAGGATTTCTCATCAATTAAGTTAAAGATTTTGTTTCAAAATCTTTATTTCATGTAAATTTAAATTCATTTTCATTCTTAACTCACGAACATATATATATATATAATTAAATTTTGTTGCTTGATTAAGCCTAAAACCTTTTTCATAACTTGTTAACTAATTAGTTTATTTCTTTTTTTTAGACAGATATAACTTGATGTGAATCCTCTCAACTATGTATGTTGTAAAATCTAAACGGAGGAGTCGAAGCAATGAAGCAACCTGACTACTACAACATTATAGTTTTTAATTGAGTTAATTTAAGAATTTCTGTTACTCTCACACACAAAAAAAAAAAAGAAGTTGAATGCTTAGTAACTAATAATATCCTTCCCTACTCGTTGGGTAATATACTCAAACACCTCCTAAGTATGTGCATCACATATGTATGTTTTTGGTAAAACTGTGCTTAAACCAAAACAAACAAAAACAAAAAAAAGAAAAGAAATAAAATTAAATTTTTTTTGTTTTTTTTTATTTTAAATTTAAATTCTTTTTTTTTTTTTTATGTATAGCATCTAGTTTAGATTATACGTATATAGCTCTAGTCATACGAGCTCCTAGTTGACATATTCTATGAATGAATTCTGAAATTAACATTAAATTAACATTAAGTTTGACATTTACGTTTAGGTGGCCTAAACTTCGTTATGTTAGTTAGTTAAGTGGATCAAGCATGTGGTAAAATTGCTCCATGAAAAACTTATATTTTTAAAATTTTTTTTAAGATGTAAAAGAAATGGATGTATTACAAAAATAAAAAAAATAATTAAAGTCTATGTGTAAGAGGCAAATGCAATTGCTTTCGTTGTAATATTAATATATATCCATATATATTAATATTATGTATGTCTATAATGATATAAATATGTGTCTATAAATGTAAAAGATCTTGATCATAGAATAGCTATCCAAATATTAGAGAAAATTATGAAAATTATGAGCATACATAATGTATGAGGGTAGTCTAAGCAACAATATATATGTATATATACCAAACTATATATATATATATATATATATATATATATATATTTATTTATTTATATATATGTATTACTCGACTCTCAAAACATTTTAGACTAACCCAATAAATAGTTGGATCCGTAGTTTGCTGTTGATTTCTTAGAACGTTCAGCATTAGCCCCTAAGTATTTAAACAACAATTTGATTGGAATTTTAAATATTCAATATTAAAAAAATATCAACGTCAATGAAAAGTCTTTTATTATTTGCAACAATGTTGTGGGTGTTTCAAGCTGCAGCTAATTGGGTCACTGTTAAGCTTAACAGCGCGCGCAGAAATGTTTAGCCAACATTCTGTTAGACTCAAAATGGCACAGTTAAGTCGCACACAGGGCTGTTAAACTCACAAATTTGCTGTGGCCGTTGCTCATACGCCTCGTTGGCCGTCGTCGAGTGCGGTTGGTTTTGCTTTGCCTTTGGCCTGTTCGCTGTTCGCTTCGGTTGCTTTCGCGACATTTCGCTTGGCGCGTATTTGAATAATATTGCCGCGCAGTGCAATTAATTGAAATTCATTAAAATAAAGAAAACAAAAACGAAAGCAAAAAGAAATTGAAATTGACTGCAATGGTGCGAGGTGCGAGTTTAAGTGGCAGGCGCTGGTCGCCGGCTAATTGATGGAAGGACCGCAGCGGAGCAGAGAAATCACACAGTGTGCTAATCGTGAATTTGAACAAGACGCATAGCGGCAAAGCGATGCCAGCCAAGGTACGGTCGCCAGCCGACTACGACTCGCAGGATGAGGCCAACACTGAGCTGCTGGAGAAGCTTAAGCATTTGGATCGTCGCGCCGAGGCCGTCGAGAGCGGCAATGGCATTTGCAGTCGCAGCTCCGCCTGCTGGCAATCGCTCAAATTGAAATCAGCTCTAAATCATATCGGACTGCTCGTCTCGCTGTCCATCTACTGTGGCGTGGGCGGATTGGTAAGCAACAAATACGACAACATATGAAACGCGCCTCGCAGACCAGCCAGACATAAAGACAGGCAGACAGGCGGGCAAACAAACAAAAGCAAAACAGACAAACAAACAAATCATTTGCATATTTTTTCCAAAAAAAAAAAAAAAATGTGAAATTATTTTAATGTAACAACAACAAAAAGAGCGAGATCAAGAGAGAGAGAGGGAGAGCGAGAACGAGAGAGAGCGAGATTTGCTGCATGAATAGTTTTCAAAAATCAGCTCATAATTAAGACATTAAACTATTCCATATACATGATTTAAGTGCCTAGCGTTACTGCCACGCCCACGCAAATACTGTAGCCGCCCCCTGCCTCTCCTTCTCCTTCTCCTTCTCCTCCTCCTTCTTCTTCTTCTTCTTCTCCTTTAAACGCCCACGCTCTGAAAATGCGCCCGATTGCCATGCAAATCGTATTCAGCTCCAGACGCCAGTCTGGATGCGCTGCATCGTTGACCGCCGCCACAGCCACAACCATGTGTGTGTGTGTGTGTGTAGACATTTAGACAAGTTTAAATACTTGTTGTCTAAACATTTACATTTTGGCCAATGACGTCGCCATTTATTGGCCCATAATATAGCCAAATATCCATTCATGACTGCATCGCCCGCAAGTGCAGCCACTCTCATTAGCTTCATTAATTGTTAGCTTCCGCAGCGCATACTCTGGGCCCAGTTGGCCCAGTTGACATATGGCCAATTGTCGTGTTCTTGTCACATTTCCGAATGGCCATCAATACTTAAGCCAGAGCCATAGTCCATAATAACAGTGTTGGTCTCTAAGAGTGGGCTGCCTGCTTGATTTCTTTTTTATGTTTTGCTCTTAACTATTTTTGTTTTTCCTTTGCTAGTCGATAATCTATTGCAGATATATGGGCATATGTAGATATGTATCTATCAGATATACTGTGTATATACTACATATCAATATATAATATGTGTTTATTGAGAGATATGTATCGAAGGCATAAATCTTATGTATATTCATTAAATTTCAATAAAATGAAAAAAAAATAGGTTTATTTATAGTATGAAATACTAAATACTATACTATATTATATTTATATATATTTTGTATTTTATATATTACATATATTTTACATACTGTTTACAAGGTATATGAATAGTTAAAAGCTAATAATAAAACATTCCATACTTTATACAGGTATATTTAAAAACATAGATTCTTGGAGTTATTTGAAGTTCTGAATTTTGAAACTAATTTAACTCTGACATTTTAAATTTTTTTTTTAATTTTTAGAATAACTATATTATATTTAAGAATAATTTTCAAAAATTTCAAAAATTTGTCATTGGGTTTTTCTGATTTTCTGTTTTTTTTTTTTTAATACAATCATTATAAATGTTGTTTAAATGTTACTACTTAAATCTACCAAAATTAACTCCCCAAAATTTTTAAAATTCTTATTTTTTAAGATGTTGTCTATCATGTTTACAAATTAGCTAGTCGAGTTTTAGATCTACTTTGTTTCCTAACGAATTATTAAATTTAAAAAAAAAAATGTTTATTTTATTAACTTTATAGCTATGCGGAGCATATATTTTCAAGTAATATATAGTAATATAGTAAAAATTGATTAACATGTGTGTAACATGCATTGGAATCTGTGGCTGTTATTTTAAGCTCATCGTTTTACCTGGCGAATAACGGATAATGACGGATAATCGCTAAAATAAATATTAAAAAAATAATTTGAAACGAATATTTATATTATTATATATTGTTATTAATTTAAACGTCGATATTAAGTTACCAAGTCTCTAAGTTCTTTTATCCAACAGCATTATATATCTATATAATTAAATCTACATACATATATTAACATTCTATGTAGGATATCTTCTAGTCGGACAACTTTAATCTTACTTGTTTTTATTTCTTTTAGCAGAACTTATCTTTCTCAATTGATAGAAATCCATATTTTTTTAAATAGATTTATAGTAATATATAATTGGCATTAATACTTAAATTATGTAAATTCAAGATTGTTCAATTTGCGGTTACTTCAGCTATGATTCTTAGGAAAAAGAAAAAGTTATTAATTGGGTTTTCGAATCTCTAGTTGGATAGAATTTGCGTCAGATTTGATTGTTTATTCGACCTTTGTTTTCTTCTTTAATTTTTTTTTTTTTTTTTTTTTGTTCTTTTTGGCTAACAAGAAATCATTTAATGCTGAACACTCAAACATGATTCATTTATCATTTGACTTTTAATTCGTGTGCAAATCGAGTACTTAACGCCTGATTCATGGGCAGACAATTAAACCTAAACTTTGGCCAGGTTTCAGCGAGCATAGATAATACCTCAGGGCCTCTTCTACATAGATGTTGTCCGGTGAGCAATTGCCGTGAATTAATCAAAAGACAGAGACGGAGAGAGGGAGAGGGAGAGGGAGAGGGCACCAGAGGCCGTCGAGCCACCCACAGCATATGTTAGCCAATTACGCGCACTTTGATGCCAAATTGATCGTCAAATTGCTGAAAATTTCAATTGAAATTTGAATTTCAATATGAAATACGGAATTGTGAGCATTTGTTTTATGTTTAGCTGGCCTTTTTGGAATTTCGCTCGAGCTATCCTCATTCGAGTCCATATAATGAACTGGCTGAGACAAGCCAAGTACCAAAAATAAAATGTGGCCTCATCATCAACAGCCAATGGCGGCGGCGGCGGAGGCGGCAGCAACTGCTGCTGTTGTTGCTGCTGCTGCTGTGGTTGAGCTGTTGCTGCTGCTGTTGTTGCTGCTGACGCTGCTGCTGTTGCTGAGAAGCCAAGTTGCTGATGCTGAGTTGTTGCTACTGAGTTGTTGCTGCTGCTGCTGCTGATGTTGCTGTTGCTGCTGCTGCTGCTGCTGTTGCTCCTGCTGTTGTTGCTGCTGCTGCTGCGGCTGTTGTCGCTGCTGTAGCTGTTGCTGCTGCTGCTGCTGCTGAGTTGATGCTGCCGAGTTGTTGCTGCTGCTGCTGAGAGGCCAAGTTGTTGATACTGAGCTGTTGCTGCTGTTAACATGCTGCTATAGATGCTGCAGCTGCTATTACTGCAGCTAAGTTGCTGCTGCTACTTTTGCAGCTATTGCTGTTGCTGCTGTTGCTGCTGCTGCTGTTGCTGCTGCTGCTGTTGCTGCTGCTGCTGTTGCTGCTGCTGCTGTTGCTGCTGCTGCTGTTGCTGCTGCTGCTGTTGCTGCTGCTGCTGTTGCTGCTGCTGCTGTTGCTGCTGCTGCTGTTGCTGCTGCTGCTGTTGCTGCTGCTGCTGTTGCTGCTGCTGCTGTTGCTGCTGCTGCTGTTGCTGCTGCTGCTGTTGCTGCTGTTGCTGCTGCTGCTGTTGCTGCTGCTGCTGTTGCTGCTGCTGCTGTTGCTGCTGCTGCTGTTGCTGCTGCTGCTGCTGCTGCTGCTGCTGCTGCTGCTGCTGCTGCTGCTGCTGCTGATGCTGTTGCTGCTGCTGTTTCTGCTGTTGCTGCTGCTGCTGTTGCTGCTGAGTTGTTGCTGCTGTTGCTGCTGCTGCTGTTGCTGCTGAGTTGTTGCTGCTGCTGCTGAGAGGCCAAGTTGTTGATGCTGAGCTGTTGCTGTTCTTGCTGCTGCAGCTGTTAACATGCTGCTGTTGATGCTGCAGCTGCTATTACTGCTGCTAAGTTGTTCCTGCAGTTGCTACTGCTGCTGATGCTGCTGCTGCTACTTTTGCAGCTATTGCTTATACTACTGCTGCTATTGCTGCTTCTGCTTTTACTACTGCTGCTGTTGTTGCTGTTGCTGTTGTTGTTGCTGCTGGGTGGTTGTTGCTGGTCGGTTGCGTATACGTAATATTTGGTAAATCATCGAGGCAAAAGCCATAAACGCTCCATTCACTGAGCTCCAGCTGTGCTGCTCGTTTGCTAACACTTGCAACGTCCGCCTCTTCCTTTTCTTCTTCTTCTTCTTCCCTCTTCTTCTGCTGCTCCATTCTTGTTGCCCTGTGCTGCATTCAGACTGCATTCGCTTAAGGTTAATCCTGCAGCTGTGGCAATTCGCACATTTGGTATAAATTTTTGCATTCACTTCTCGAATGCACCAAATGAAACGGAACTGAATGCCACACAGAGAAACAGATGCACACACACACACAGAGATACATTTACAAACATACATACATACATACATACATACATACACATATCAACACATCATACCGTTTGACTGCAGTTGACATCGGTTTCGTATTTTCAACATTTGTTAACTTGTGGAAGTTCGAAGGAACCAAAGCATGAAAAACTTTTGTCCCTGGTAGAGAAAATGAAATATCCTTTTACAAATACAGAGACAGAAAATAATAAAAACTTTTTATTTATAGATCCATATAAATCTATATAAATTTATATATGTATATAGCTCTAGCTATATAAAACTATTTCTACTTATTGCCATATTGATTATGTCTGGTAGAGTCAACAGTTGATTGATATGTGGAATGATTGGCTGACTCATTATTTGATTGATTGATTCATTGACAGATGAATTCTTTGTCTGATGAGATGATTCATTGATTGATAGCAGATAGCATCTTTGATTGACTGACTGGGATATTAATCTAGTGACTCATTGACAGATGACTGATTAAAAGAGTGTTTAATGTCTGAAGTAAGTTGGACTGATAGACAGATTTGACTGACTGACTGAGTAAGTGACCTAGTGACTGATTGACTGACTGATTGACACACTGACTGACACAATGAGTGATTATCTTACTTATTGACTGATTGGCTGGCAATTGATTGACTGATTGATGAGTAGATCCACTGATTAAACTAGTGACTAAGTAGACCACTTAATTTGTGACTGATTGACACACGAAGCCGATTGACCAGCCGACTGACTAGTTGACTGCTTGATGATTGAGTGGTGGACATATTGACTTAACTAGTAAAATACCTATTAACTGAATGATTGACTGATTGACTAACTTAGCGTCTGACTTTCCGACTAACTCGTTGTTTGATTGACTGATTAATGGACTGGCTGATTGAATGACTTACTGATTGATGACTGCTTGACTGGGTGACTGACTGCGATGACTGATTGATGGACTGGTTGAAAGACAGATTGTCTGACTTTCAGACCAACCGATTGATTGATTGACTGATTGATTGACTACTTGACTGACTGACTGAGTGAGGTTCTTGATAACTGATTAATTAATTGATTTGTTTAAATTTCTGACCTATTATTAGATTGATTGACTGGATGATTGAGTGAAGGTCTGAAAGTATATGTTTTACATCTATCTACGGAAATAGTTTGTGTCAGCTATATACGAGTATATGTAGATATTAACGGAACTTGACAATCTATATATCACTTATTTATGTATCGTAGTCAACTTTAAAGCTAAAACTCCCTTTGCACGAAAGGGCATGAAGCAGGTCAAATGTCGTCCTTGAATGCGTTGCTTCTACATCAAAGTGTTTCGTTTAATGCGTTCGGTTTTAAATCCACCCATAATCGCTTAACAACTTTCTTAAGTTCTCTACAAGCTCCAATTGATTTCAAGTGCATTAATGTGGCAATCGTTACACGGAACCCGCTGACTGAGCTCTTGATTGCCCTTTGGGTTCTCTGGGACAATCGTCTACTTATCTGTCTGTTTAATGCTCGCACTTTTTAGTGGCTGTCAACGGTGCGAGTCGAAAGTTGATTTATTAATTAAACTCAAGCCAAAAGGATTGTCTACGAAATGTTTTTTGGCCAATTCAAGTGGGAATCCCGGGTGCTTGAAGTCTGTCATTATGCCTGGGGAATCTGCCTATAAATCATTTTAATTAGCATATATATTTGTAGGTTGAGGCGTTGCTATTGTAAATCGCGCAGCTTTATCGATTCGCATCACGTAAAAAAGGTAAAAGAAGGGAAAAAATGAATTTCACTTTATCAAAAATGCTCGAGTCACCTTAGCAGCTACTGCCAAAAGCGAGGCCAAATAAATTAAGTTGTTGGCCACCAAAAAAAAAAAAAAAAAGAAGGCAATTAGACAGGCGTGTGTGTGTGTGCGTTTGTTATCTGATTAAGTGAGCCATCCAGGCGCAGACATACATGATTTTATATTAAGCCAATTTCTTGGCCATAAATGAGAGCAGGAACTAGGCACGGCCATGCTTCGGATGTTTACGTTTTGATTTTGACCAAAACTCAACTTGCTAAGAGACACACGCACACACACACACACACACACACACACATGCACACGCACACACAGACAGAGACAGGAAATCACGCCAGACGCGCATTAAGCGTGTGACAAGCGGACATTTGATTGTGCCCTGTCGCTTTGTTTGAGCCTTAATTTTGCCTTCCTGGCCAATTTCTGCTGCCTGCTTTCTGGCGAGGCGCGTCTCGAAATTGAAATACATCCGCTGGCTGACTTTAAATGGCCAAATTATGTTGAATAAGTCGACGGCCCAACGACGAATGAAACCGCAAATGGCTCTATCAGAAACATTCGTTGAGTCAAAAAATGTGATATGCTTTAAAGTCTAGAATATTTGCTACATTTAAATAGCTTGCCGAGCATATAGGAACTATAGACATACAGATATTTAAGGCTAATATATATAGTCTTTGTATCTATATATTTATATATCTATATATCAATATATCTATATATCTATATGTATATATATCTATATATCTATATATCTATATGTATATATATCTATATATCTATATATATATCAATATATCTATATATCTATCTATGTATATATCTACATATCTATATATCTATATTTCTATATATCTATATATATATATATTTTTATATCTCTATATATCTATATATCTTTATATGATTTGTATGACTTCAAATTAGATTCTTTAAACTGACTTCAGATATAAGATAAAGTCAGCTTTTGGATTTTCAGCAATTATACCCATTAATGAAACAAAATAAGCATATTGGTTTTGTGCCATATCCGTTTTACTCTGCGTTCAATTGAGCTCTTCAAAATGGAATTATTTTTCCAAATTTTTGCTCAACTTATAAAGTGTTACATATTTTTGGTCTAGATTCTTTACAGAAGAGATATCTGAAATACATATATGTATACTTATATAAACCTATGCCAGATATGAATATATATAAATATATATGTATAAATATAATTATTTACAACAAATATGAAGATATCATCTACCATAGTGGAAAAAGGCTATCAAATTTATAAAAAGTCTGAGTAATATTTTATGGAAGTATACCAATCTATATATTTCGTGCAATTCAATTGACAAGTGGAACATTTTTCACAAAATTTCTCTATTTTTATAATTATGTTAATTTACCAAGCTTTTAAGGGCCATAAACATTGTATACAAAATGCATCTATTTTGATCTCATCTATTCATCTATTTTTAAAAATCGGTCAAACTTTGTCCCTTTGGTTTATTACCTGCCCGATGGCATAAAAAAAAAACAAAACAATAAAATCGGTTTTCATCATTTTCTGCCGGCAGAGGCTCCACTGTGCGTAGTCCGTTCTGGGACCGTTTCAAGGGGGACAAGGTCTGGGAATTATGGTAGCTACGACATCATTTGAGTATTGCTTATGGCCAAGCCTTTTACACAGATTCTTTGACAAGAGAAAAAAGTTGGGATGTCGAATATGCGTCACCCGAGGAAATTTAATATTCGCAGCATACTTTTGAGTAGACCTAGTAAAAAACTAACATATAACATCTAAATTATATAGAATTTGGGTTACATCTTCAACTTCTTTGCTTTGTTTTTGATAAAGTATCTTCCATACGAAAGTATCTTCTATCTCTGTTTAGTTCTTCTTTGTGTTTGGGATAATTGAGTTAGCGCAAATCCATTCATACTTCATTAAGAATACAACTATTCTTATAATTATGAATGAAGGCAGGGCAAAGCTCACTTATGCTAATACGAATGCATATAGAGATCAGTTAATTTTATTGCATTGGGTATTGAGTTCGAATTAAAATGGATTGCTTTGGGCCTAACCCTGACCTAATGGGAGGTATTCCATTTGTTGTTGCCTGACAATTGCTTTTGCATGAGATTTAATGAAACAATTCGGCTGTGACGCCTGGCACTATGCAACACTTTGTGCTCTTTGCAAATTCCAATCATGTCAGTAGCCCCCAAGGCAGCCCACCCACAACAACAATATTGAGATTGCTATGCGTGCAAATGACTCAAGAATGACAAGCGAGACATAGCCGAAATTGCGAATGACAATCGCATCCATCGATGCCCGACGCATCAACGCAAATAGTTTGCAAAGTGTTTAAGTGTATTAGTGAGAGGCCACGAGAAGTATCCCTGTGTGTGTGTGTGTGTGTGTGTGTGCGGGCTACAGGTTATTGTGTGGGTTAGATGATGACCGTGACGCAAAGTTCGTCTCTTTTTTTTTTTATTCTAGCTGTTCCATTTGATTTTTGTGGGTCAGTCCCAGTCCGCAGTACGCATAAGGCATACAAATCGAGTGTCGAGCTGTCGGTTTGCTTATTTTCAATTTATTTACAACAAAAAACAAAAGCCAACAAATATCAGTGTATACATATGTGTATGTGTGTGTGTGTGTGTGTGTTTGTAAGTGTAAGTCATAAAATCACTTGGCTACAACAAAAGTAAAAACAACAAGGAAACGCGACTAGCTGACGGCATGCCGACTATTGAATGCCCTTCCCTTCAAGTTGATCTATTTATTTTTATATTTCAATATTATATTTCAAATAATGAGAAATGAACCGAAAAAATCATATTCACTCGCTCTCGCTCTGAGCTCTGAGCCTTCTTTCTTCTTCTCGTTTTGGGTTTCGCTTTTAGTTTTTTTTTACGAACATCATTTAGGGAGAGATGCATGATAGTGGGCAATAAGCTAAAAACCTCAATGCATACGCTCTTCTTCTTGAAGATGCATCGCAATCGGTGGCTCTCTGACTTTTTGCTCGCACTGTAAGTAAAAATTATTTATTTGAAGACTTTTAGCTTTTCGCCAATCTTATTTATTATATTCATTGCGCGATTAATTTACGTAAGGCACATTATATTTATTTATTTATTTATTTAATTATTCATAGAATTAATTCTAATTAACAATTGATTTAAGGCCAGAGCAACTTCAGGCAGACTTATTTTCTTCTATTTACATTAAGTACTTTATAGCTCTATGTTTAGCTCATCAATAATTTTTATAAAATTCTAAAATTCTAAATTCTGTTTATTAGGTTTTGAGATAAGGATGTTGAGTGTGGGAGAATTAAGGGATTTGCAGATGTTTAATACGTGTTGGCATTGGAGTTGTAGGTGTTCTGTTAGGCACATTATATATTTGATGTAAGATTAGTATTGTTGCCAGTTCTTGGCGATCATAGGATAAGTTTGCTTCAAAAGGCAAATTTTTATCAGAATAGAAAAGAAAAATATTTTTTAAAATTGCGTAAATGCTTTATTATGATTTCGTTAATGTGTCAATCAGTGCTCTTACACTATACTGCATAGAAGTTGTCCTGTCATAAGATCTAGAGTATTTCATTTGCGATTTGCGGCTTCCTCTTTTGCAGAATCAAAAGAACTTCTATGCTGGGTTGTAGTGCTACACACTTAATTATATTTAAGATTAACTGTATGTAGACCATTATCTATAAAAAGATTGAATAAAAACAACAGGCCATGCCCATGATATGAAAATTCAAGAATCTGCTGAGAGAGGTATTTTAGCGGATAGTGTTCAACTTCAAGTTCACTCGGCAAAATAGTAAACATTTTAAAAATTGAAACAACACAAAATATCTCTTTTCAATTTATATAATGTATCCAACATTTTTGTTTTATAACATAGAAAAACCTATGTTCCACATTTAATAATAGTTTTCTTTAGCTATAAGTCAAGTGACAATATGTGAAAGTCTTTTCTTCAATCTTATTTTCACTAAGCAGCTCAGCAGCTATCTTCTTTGCTTTACGTTTTAAATTGAATTCAATTAAATATTCTTCTTCTTCTTCTCCTAATGACATTCTAGTTGAGTATACATAGTTAACTATTGTGCTATCTACTTCAATCCCTATATGATATCTTAATAAGCAGCTAAACGAATTTCAATTCTAGTTTTCTCTGTGTTTCATGCTGCATCCCAGAGCTTATATACCCTTCTGACAGGGCATTCAAGCAAAATGACTTTGGCTATTTTGATATTCTTTTTGTTTTTGTTTTTTGATGCTGACGCTTTATAGGGGTCGGCCAAGAGCCGTCGAGCGATTTATTTACGCATTTTACACGCAACAAAAAACTTTATCAATTTCTACATATGCCACACACTCCCTCACACACACTCACACACACACACAGGCACTCATAGACTTTTCGGCTGGTGATGAACATTTTGCAGACGCCGTAGAGTCGATGACGCCCATTGGCTTTTGGCCAGCAACTGGCGCCTCGACGCTTTCTTTGTGTGCGTGTGTGTGTGTGTGTGTGTGTGTGTGTGTGTATTACGACAATATGATTTAACAAATTACCCGACGACAGCCAGGTGACAAAATTGGACAGATTTATGCGGCAGGCGCCATTAAAATTAAATCCCACAACAACAACACGAAATTATTCGAAACATTCGCTGAGATTTTCATCGCGTGCCATTTCCTAAAAATAGACGAAATAAAATCTTTTACCTCTCGCCTCGCGTCTGGCTGAACAAAAATTAATTCGGTTCCCATTTTCATCCGATGTCTGCGAAATTAAACGGATCATTGGCCTTTTAACTGTGCACATTTCCCGCCAGCAATAATAATATATATATTTAACAAGCAGCCTCTCTTCTCTCCACTTGCTTGGCTAATTGCTTTGCCCTTGTTAAGTTTTACATTGATCTCTGTAAATAGGCTCTAAGCTGATCGAATGCACATCGCAATCGCTGTGTACTACAAAGTTTGCCGATCTATAGAGGGACGTTCCTCTCAGAGCAATCAGACACTTAGGGCGGAAATTTAAACTTTCCGGTCGGTTGAATATATTCAACTGATTTAATGAAAAATTTTTTAATTAGGCCACTTTTTTTAATAGGTACATAGGTAAAAATGCTATATGCACCATCAGGCAGGTCACCTTCACCTTCTCTTTCTTGGGCTGCCCCACTCCTCGAAAACAGATGTTGTACGACATTGGGAATAAACTTTCTTGCAGATATACACATTATAGGAAGATAGGTTAATATTTTATCTGGTCCCGGATTCTTTTTATTCTTAAAGAAAAGAAGATCGGAGCTGCGCAGTAATAATGATGATAAATAATAATAATTAAAAAGAAATGTATATACAGCAACTTCTGAGGTCAGAAATATGTCCTCTTGTATATTCGGCACATATTTTTATACCCTGAACCCATTGAATATTGCACATCTGGGTATAATGGTTTTGTTAAATGTATGTAACAGGCAGAAGGAGGAGTGGCAGACCCCATAATGTATGTATATTCTTGATCAGGGCGACGAGCTAAGTAACTAGCCCCTTTTTTTTTGTTATCTATGAAAACCCATATCGAAAATCAGTTAAAAAATTATATTTCCTACATCTTTTGTTATTTTCTACGCCCTACTTACAAATCCACCCCTTCTCTAAGAATTCGCAAAAAGCGTATTTAAAATACTAGAGACTTGTGCTTTGGCATATACACACATTTGAATGATATTATCATGATCTGAAAGTTTTATGAAAATAGTTCATCTACAAGAAAAGTTATTAAGCAATTAAGTTCCCATAGTGCAGCCCATTCCTGCTTATATGTGCGTGCTTGTGTATGTAGAAAAGAAGCAACGAATTGTTGAAATATCAGTTCTCAAAAGGGTTCAGGAGATCTCATAGCAGAGCAATCTCCACTAGAGCTTTCTTAATTGTTTTCATCTATTTTGGTCAGGATGTGGCGTTTATTTCTAGCACTCAGTTTTGAGGGACAGTTTGATCTGGAAATATTACGCAAGACAGACGAAATATACATAAACTTATTTGGCATGCTTTTATCTAGTTTTGTCCATTTCTGTTGCATTAAATTGTAATAGAAGAGGAAACAAATTAATATATATATATATAATAGAAACTAATTATTTCATTTTCATATAATTTAAAGGGCGTTTTTAACAATTAATATTGAAGTAAGGAGTATACTTAAACTTTCATAGCTGACTGTATATTAGGAATTAATAATTTTGCATCTAATTCAGATGATTTCAGATATTGATTTGATCTAGATTCAGATGAGCCAAGGCTCCTATGCATTAATACATATATATTTTCATCAGCTGCTGATATATATATATATATACATATATGTATATATTTGTCACTTGACACTTAAAGTTCAACTGAGAAAAATAACTGTAAATTGCTTCATTGTGATGTAGTTGGTAAATCGAAAACTGGCGCTTCAAGTGTAAGTGTTCGTGCCACAATTTGTGGCGGCTTCAACAATTCCAATGCAAATTGAACGACTTTCATTTGCACAAACACACGTACACAGACCGACTGTCAGTGTGTGCGTGCGTGTGTGTGTGTGTGTGTATTTACCTTGCGGCGCTGTTTGCTTTCCTACCTTTTGCCAGCTGTCATTGTCCATGGCAAGATAAAGGCCATGGTAGATCTTTTAGCCAAGGCTCATATGCAAAAAAAAATCAAAAAAATAAAAAAAAGCCGCGGACAGATGAAACGGACGGATGCAACAATGGCGATTGCCGTGTTTGCTCCGTGCTACATGCTCTTTACTTTTTCCTCTGTTTGCTGTTTTTACCGTTGCTTTCTTTTTCCTTTTTATACACATTCGCGGTAGTAAATTGAGTATATTGGTTTAAAGCAATGTCCGTCTTGTTCGTCCATCCCTCTGTCCGCCCATCCATCTGTCCGTATTAATGCAATTTCTTTGTTTCCTTACGAGTATACTACATATACTCGTGTATACGCAGGGACGTGGCAAATCGGAAAATGCATTTTCCGGTATTTCAGAAACCGAGCTCGTTAAAGTGCTAGAGAGTTGAAATTTAGAATATATACTAGCATTGACAACATTAGCTCAAAATGATATGGTGTATTGGGGGCATGCAAATTACGTTAAACTATATCTTCTACAGTTTTATAACTATAAACTTAAGAGCTAACGACTAATTTACTGTTGACATTCTCTATTGACTTGCACAAAAATAAAATGTATACATATATACCAATTGGGGGTGCGGCCAATCGCAACATTTGGCAGCGTATGGGCAGCGAATGAGTGTTCTGCAGTCGGTAACGCCCAACTGCAACGTTCTTACTCGATTTTTTAAATTTTTTTTCTTATTCTGCTTTTGTGGCCTGCCGCACTTTGTTGTTGGCCGCAATGTTTCAGTTTACGGCAGCCGTCGCTTGTCCATTGCGGCGTATGAGTAATTTTTAACGCAGCTCACGGCAAACCACAAAAAAAAAAAAAAACAAAACAAATATCGTAAAATTATTTAACATATTTTACGTATAGGTAGTTGTTGTTATTGCTGTTGTTGTTGTTGTTGTTGTTCTCTTTAGCTAGCGAGCAAATAAATTTTTGGAAGAATTCTGCAGATGTTTCGATTTTTGGCTCGATTTTCGATTTAATTTGTATTTTTTTTTTCGCTCAGCGAATAAAACAAAATTAAAAATCATTTGTAAACTTTTGTAGTTGTTGTTGTTGTTGTTGCTATTTTCGATGCTCGGGTCAAAATAAACGATCTATTCAAAACTCGCATTAATAATTCTCGCAATTTATTATAAAATAATAAACTACGAAATGTGTGCTCGCAATTTGTTTATATGATTTATTTATTTATCGAACGTATTACACCCACACACACACACACACACACACACATATACACGCACGCTCTTTTTAAGAGAAACTAAAATCGAGATTTGAGTAAACTCAAAGCCAAAGCAGAAAAGTTTATGGAGAGTTGGCGTGTCAAGGTCGTTGTTTTTATATATATTTTTTCTTTTTGGGCATTATTAATGCTATTGTTGTTAGCCGCCGTAGTACGAGCAATTGTTGGCACTTAGCGGACAGGAAGTGGCCCATAACAAAACATTCGATGTATTAGCATAATTGAAATTTGAATTGGTAATTTATAACAAACATTAAAGTGCACTTTAATAATAATAATAATAAAAACATAAAAAAATTTATGAAAAAATGATGAACAAAATAGAAATGAAACAAGTTTGGCAAAAAAAAGAAGCTTTAAAAACAAGTTAAATATAAACGGAAATAAATATTGAGACGTGTTGACCTATAGAAATTGATCGAAGAACAAGTAAGAGTGCTCTAGTTGTGACTGGTCGACTAGGAGATACCCTGTACCCTACAAAGGCTGATATCATTCTATTTTTATACCCTGAACCCATTAAAAATGGGAAATCAGGGTATAATGGTTTTGTTAAAAGTATGTAACAGGCAGAAGGAGGCGTGGCAGACTCTATAAAGTATATATATTCTTGATCAGGGCGACAAGCTGAGTCGATTTAGCTCTATCCGTCTGTCTATCTGTCTGTCCGTCTGTCCGTATGTATGAACGCGTCGATCTCAGAAGTTATAAGAGTTATATAAAAGACCTAAAATTTTTTTTCGTAGATCCGTATATAGAGCGCGCATATCAAGTTTGTTTCTAAAAATCGATATCTACTCCCGTTATTTTGTTATCGGTTAAAAACCTTATCGAAAATCAGCTCAAAAATTATATCTCCTACATTTTTAGAGCCAGAGTCTCCAAATTTAAAATGAAGATTCATATGTATTTTTAGGATTTTCGGTTTTTGTCATTCTTATGATTATAATAGCTTTGGTAATTAAAAAACCTTTACTTAATCAAGTTCTTCAAGACGATAATTTTGAATATTCTGCCAATTATTGTATTTGTATGGCATATTATTGTAATACATAAAATCTTAATGCTCATTGACTTAATTATTACTCTCACAGTGACACCACAGCTACAAAAGCTTATATTTCTAATACTCACTATCATGATGACTACTTACTAAAAATAATTACCTTATCAACTATTATCATAATGACAATTTGACTAACCATGTTTTCTAACTCTTTGCTCTAAATCTGCCATGTTTTCTAAGTCTCTAAGTTTTCCTAATTTTCTAAGTCTTTCAAGTTTATTAGGCCTTTCCAGTTTACTAAGTCTTTCAAGTTTTCTGTCTTTCTAAGTGTTCCAAGTTTTCTAAGTCTACCATGTTTTCTCAGTCTTTCCTCTAAGTCTGCCAGGTTTTCTAAGTCTTCCCTCTAAGTCTGTCAAGTTCTCTAAGTCTGTAAAGTTTTCAAAGTCTTCCTAATTTTCTAAGTCTTTCAAGTTTCCTAAGTCTACCAAATTTTCAAAGTCTTTCAAGTTTTCTAAAGCGTTCCTAATTTCCTAAGTCTGTAAAGTAAAGTCTTTCAAGTTTCCTATGTCTGTAATGTTTTCTAAGTCTTCCTAATTTTCTAGGCCTTTCTAATTTTCTAAGTCTGCCAAATTTTCTAAGTCTGCCAAATTTTCTAAGTCTGCCAAATTTTCTAAGTCTTTCAAGTTTTCTAAGCGTCTTCCTTATTTTCTAAGTCTTTCAAGTTTTTTAAGTCTTTCAAATTTTCAATGTCTTTCTAGTTTTCTAAGTCTTTCCTCTAAGTCTAAGCCTAAGCTCAAGTCTTTAAACGATCACTAACATTATGTCTAAAGTTGTCCTTATAATTAATATTTAAACAATTCTTAAGAATTATTTATAACTATTACAATTCTGCTTAAAGTACTTAGCATTATTAACAAAATAAAATATTTACTTCATCTCTCTTCTCTTCACTTCACTTTCACTTTCACTTTCACTTTTACTTTCACTTCACTGCACTGCACAATTGACCCCCACCGGGCCTGGACGACTGAAGAAATGCTGCAGCTGCTGCTCTTTATATAGGGCGACTTTCACTCAACCTCCAAGGCGAGCTCAAATGTTGAGCCTGCGTCGAGTTGCGGTCGCTGCAGTCGATCGTGAAGTGAGCAATGAGAACACTCTTTGCTGCTTCAAGCATTCTAAATGAGTTTAACTTAAATGTAAATGTAAGCAAATATTGCTGAATACATAAAGACAACAGAAATGATCTTCTGCAGCTCATTTTCGTTGCTTGCTATGGTTAAGCAGACAGACAGATAGACGCAGAGACAGACTGAGAGATAGACAGAGAGACAGACATACAGACATACAGATATACATATGGTATATAGATCGGTTAATAGACATAGTTAATTCTCTTTATATATTTTATATACATATATATATATATATATATATATATATATATATATATCCCATATATATTCCTAATTCTGTCTCATTCTGTGTGATCTATCAAGGTTGGCTAAATGTTGTTATTTTTAATAGCTTATTTACTTAAATATTTATAGTTATTAGAGTTATAATAGTTATTCTGTTCTCTAGTTCTCTTAAGGACTAAGATTCCTGCAAAGGCTCCCTCAATTTCTGGCTCTTCCATTCAATACACATGAATTTGGATGAATTTATTATCATGAGCTGACATTTTTAAGCGTCAGCCATAAATTAACTGTTTTTTTTATTTTTTTCCAACAATTTTACAATATTTATTTATTTATTATTATTATTTTATAAAAAATACGTAATAATAACATTAAAATTCCAATTAAGCTCAAGAAACGAAGTCAAATTATCGATTATTATCGGTAGTAAGGAAATGGAATGAGCTATGGAGAAAATATGATATATTCGAGCTGCATATTGATACCTGTGAAATTTCACGTCTCTAGCTTTTGTGGTTTACGAGATCCCAGCGCTCATACGCATGTGTGCATGTATATAGAGCTGTCCACTGTAATATACCGATATTTGCTGAACTCAAATGATTCTAGTTACAAACAAACATTAATTTTCCTTAAAAAAACATACCTATCAATCTGAACTTATCTACTTTAACTAAACGTTTCAAATGAAACAATAATTCTCTATAAAAGCAAAAGCAAGTGAAACTAAAATCGACAGTGCTGTGAGCTAGTTCGGCTAAGGATATGTTTTCAGCATTCATTATATGTAGAACCCACCGAAAGGTCCAATTAAAATGCTGTAAAATAAATACCTTTCCGAAATGCGCTGCAATTACGAAAATTGTGGCAAAAAAAAAAAGTCGCAAAAAATGGAAAACAAAATAACAACGTGAAACTCTATTTTGGGGGCAATGGGGCAACATGACGACCGCTTTGACCGAAAACAACGTTTGCGTGCACTGCATATCCTAGCAGGAGTAGAAGGAGGAGCGGAAGGAGGAGCAGGAGTAGCAGGACGCGGGCAGAGCCTGATGTTTAGCTGATGGCTGCTAGCTGGTGGCTGGTTGGATTGACTTGCACAAAGCGACAGGGCAGCAGTTTAGCCACATGCCAAGCCATTCGCATGTCTTGGCGTTCCTCTGATTGTTTGCAGTAACCAATCGTTAGCTTTCAGCGTTTTACTACCCTAATAGAGAGTTACACGAATCAGTTGTGGAGTGTGGCTAATGAGTAGAGGGAGAAATTCAGTAAATAGTTACTATATTGAAGTCGAACAGATTGAACTACTTAATCTGTTAGCTTCCATTGAATCAATTGAGATTCCCCATATTGATTCCTATAGCTGCATAGCATATACAATGTTCGATCTTTTGCAGAGTATTGTGTTTTCCTTTTGGCTCATGTTTTGGGTATTGCTCGACACGCAAACAACTTTGGCAATTCAATTTGGAGTTGGCAGGACATTTAGCTGAGTTCCTTAAAATCCTTGCCATGCTGAATTGCGTGCAGAATTTTGCATGTCAAAATCGCGCTGATTGATGATACGCGCGTCTACAAGTGTGAGTGTGAGTGAGTATGAGTGTGAGTGAGTGTGAATGAGTGTGAATGTGTGTAAGTGTCTTACTTAAATGCGCATACGCAACGTGGCAGCAAGCCAAGCAATGTCAATCATTGGCTGCAACGCTTGACTTCATCACAGGCGTCAAACAACATAAAAGCGTCTATCAGCACACGCACACGCACACACACACACACACACAAATCCACACACACACACATACTCATAGCGTAAAAACTTTTGTGACTTGCATTGCAACATGGTGCATGAAAGTCGCTGATTGATTTCAACTAGCAAAACAATAAATCAAACAACAGCATGACTAAAGTTTAAACTGTCAATTCATATATATACATAAATATTTATATATGTATATTAATAAATATGTACATTTATATACATATATATTTATATTTAAGATATATTTGCGTGCATAAATCATTGCTTTATAGCTTCAACCCATTGAAATGGGAAATCAGGCTCTAATAGCTTTGCGAAAATTGATGTAACAAGCAGAAGAAGGCGTGGCAAAGCCCATAAAATATATATATTCTTGATCAGGATGACGAGCTGAGTTGATTTATGGTGTGTAGTATATAGTTTATATTGTATATTAGTTTTGTGCAATTGGTTGCCTTAATATCCTAGTCTAGTCTGTTTCATATAAAGCTAGAGACTTGAAGTTTAGTACGTACTTATTTTCGCTGGTGGCCTTGCATATATGTATAAAAAGTGTTATTACGCCAATACGCCCACTACGGATGTGTAATTTCCTTAAAGGTGCTAGAGACATAAAATTTGGAATGTATATTACCGTGTTGGCAACATTCTTATAAAAAAAATACAATATATATTTTTACGAGCACAGGAGTAGGGCTGTTAAATTGTTAAAAAAAAAAAACAAAGTATTGAAGCTGAAGTTAAAGAAGTAAGAGTTTTTGAGTCGACATATTTGTAATATAAAGTAAAAAAAAGTTATTCACATGAGGTAGGCAAATATGCATAAAAATCGACATAGGTATATAACTACATATAAAATGTTTAATGTTTCCATGCTTCAATGCTTCTTTATGCCTAAATGATACTTTTGTTAATGTATCTGAATCGAAATCCAAATCGCGTCAGGCTATTGAAACATTCTAAGCATCTATAGAAATATTTGCCAAAAGAAGTTTAACAACAGCTGAAAGCACTTAAAGTGAAAGTTCATTTTACTTGAACTCAAATTTCGTTGACCAGTGTAAATAGTCAGAATTAAAATGTGTTTTGTCAACTTTTTATATTATTTTATATAATTATATTATTTATTTATTTCCAAAGGGAAAGAATTACATCGTGTAAAACTTTATCTTTAACAGTTTGAAAGCTAGAACGCTGAGACGTGAGTTAATGTTACGATCCTACAATATAAAGATCGATGAAAAAATTATATGTACACGCTCACTGGAGGCGGGGATAATCGGATTTGAATATATAGTGATTTTGTATACCCAGAACCCATAAAAAATGGGAAATTAAGGTATAATAGTTCTGTTAAATGTATGTACCAGGCAGCAGGAGGCGTGGCAGATCCCATAAAGTATATATATTCTTGATCAGAGCGACGATCAGAGCTGCGTTGATTTAGCCCTATCCATGTTCAAGCATACAGACAGCTTGAACGCGTCTATCTCAGAAGATATAAGAGCTAGTTTTAATCTGCCATATTTTAAGCTTTATAAATGCTATAGTCTTGAAATTTGGTATACATACCCGAGTTGACAATTTAAGATCAAAAAGATATGGCGAAGCTCATATCTCTTACAGTGCTTTAAAATTGGCCATCAATTATATGTCTACGCCCACTGGTGGCGAAGCAAACTCATATGCCACCCACATTTTTCCATTTTCAATGGCTTCAGTAGTGAAGACAAAGTATCACCGACAATGTTTATTTTAAATTAGTCAAACTATATTAGAGCTATATATGTATAGTAGATCAGTTTATTATTAATTTATGATATATTTGTATTCAATAATAGCTCTGCTCTAGCAACGTATGAATATGGTCAAATCTACCTACCTGTTAGCCAAAAAATATAATAGGCTAAGTAAATTTTGTGGCTCTCTCATTGTGGCTGCGATGGCATCACCTTTGACCATATGAGATATGGCAGACGCATCCGGCAGCTGTTCACAATACAATGTCAATCAGTCTGTCTATCATGTAGCCACGCCCCTGCCGCTGCCGCTGCCGCTCCTCCCTCTCCAATTGGGTCGAGGGCTGCTCAAGAGCTGTAAAACACGCGCACATAATTAAAACCAAATATGTTAGCTGTCTGAAATTGTTGTTTGAAATAAATACACGTCAAATATTTCTTGTTGCTGTTGTTGTTGTTGCTTTTTCCCATTCGTAATTCAGTGATTTTTGTTTAAAATTTATTTATTTATTTTGTTTTTGGCAGTTTAATAATTCAATTTGCTCGGCTCATTAAAATCGCTGAGTCGAAACAACTGGACATTGCGTCGACTCGTATTTCTCTTTTGGCCATGTCATGTGGCACGCAAGCCAGCGGAAATCCTTTTGGCAGCTCCAATCTCTGGCTACCGTTACGCATGCCCCCAGCCAACAACCCCCCTCCCCTCCCCTTCCTTCTCTGCCCCCACTAAAACTGGCACCTGCCATGTTTGGCTTGCACGCGTCAAATTGTGAAAAACGCAAAGCAGCTCAAAACTGAATAAATGTTTATACAAAAAAAAAAAAAAAAGAAAAAATGAAAAGAAGAAGGGAGTGACCGACTAGGTGATACCCTACATCTGCAGTGATCTGCGTTTTCAAGTCTACAGCCACACCCCCTCTTGCCTTTTGCATACATTAAATTGAGGAACAATTTTAATAGGTTCAGGGCATAAAAGGAATGGGCTTATTAATAATAAAGAAATATTATTTGGCATGCTGAAACCAGAATACGCATTAGCTAAAGCATTTTTTACAAATCAAAGCTTGCATAGGTCTCATATGATCCTTGGTTAAAATGTAATGGACTTATGGACTTTGCAGATATTTCGAAGTTTGGGACTAAGCTTGCAAAGCAGGAAACATAATCTTCCATGGAGCTATAGTATTCAAATAACTAATCAATTGGTGTGGTTGAATTCATTGCGAGTATTTGCAAATAAAAGCAAATTATAGTGCGCTTATAGGGTATTTCTGCGGTATGCTGAATCGCTAAGCAGATCTGACTTCAAGAGTTTTTGTATACAGACTTTTTTATATATTACTATACTATTTGAAATAAGTCTTTGTCACGCTTGTTAGAAAGTGAAGAAATTTGTTTCAGTTCCGAAATATATGTAATCTATATCTATAGCATAGAAAAAATCTGTAGGTTTAAAGAACATTAAACTTTTAATACAGAGTCAACTCATATTATCGATAATTATCGATAAGTGTAAAATAACAATATTATATACTATTTTGGAGTTTAAGTGTTTAGCTTTTGTGGCTTACAAGCTAGCTACATTTAAATGGATGCATAGATAGACAGAAAGCAAAGAGATATGCAAAGAAACAGAAAGAGAAGAAAAATGCGATGGGCAAGCAGACAGACAAACAAACATATAGACAGATAAGCACAAAGTTCTCGTAATCAAAAATATATAAATATTTGGTAATTCGTCTGCCAAGCCTGCTCTTACTATCAGCTACATTCATTTGCACAAAACGATATACCATCAACCATCTATAAGAATTTTCAGTGTGCTATATATATATACATATATACATATATGTATATATGTATCCTAGCAAAATTTCGTTACTTCTTCCACCTCATAAAAATGTAAATACGGAGTATATATGTATGTATGTGGTCGCATATAATAACAAAAACGTGTTTTGTACAGAAAAAAAATGTACTTTATAAGTTATGTAAACTAAATCGGTCAAAATAAACTCTTATTAGTTGGTTTTTTATGCGGCTGACCTGATTTGCTGTACTTACTTGTTGTTGCATGCAAATCGGGCTTAATCGTAGTTGAGTTTATTTAATGTCCTCGTGACACGGCCAAATGGCTGTCACGTGCGACAGGACACGCGACACGGGTCAATGGGATTAGTGAAAGTAAGAGTGAAAGTGAGTGTGAGTGAGAGAGTGAGAGTGTGAGAGTGAAAGTGAAAGTTAAGCTGTGACCGGGATTCGCTTGAATTTCAATATTGAAGACGCATTTTAATTGAGCTGCCTTCTGGCTGCCTGCCATAGACCACAAAAAAAGAGGCGAAAACACAGCCTAAGCAAGGCGAACAGCTCCCTTGACGACCGCCGTGGCTAGGCCGTAGTCTATGTCTATGGGGAAATCAACAGCACTTGCGAGAGATGAGTAGGGTAAATGGCAAAATTCAACTATAAAATATCCTGTAAAAAATATAATGCGAGTACAACTTGTATTTATATGGCTAGAGGTGAAGCTGATACTTTGTGGCTTGAAATTTGAGTCTTGAAACTGATAAAATTAAAGCTAAAAGTTCTAAAAACTTTTTGGAATACATCAAAGTAGTAAGTAAGTAGCCCAGTTCTTAATATACCACATATACGATCATAAAAATAGTAGTGCGACTGAGCATTAAATGTTGAACGAAAAAATTTAGTTGCTTAGTAACTCAATATCAGCATCTACATTATTAAGTAATAATCTTAATATTAATTTAAAATTCTTTTCAAAATAATGAGTTTATCACTTTATTTTTGTCTAGCACTACGACTACTACTATTTTTTGACCGCAGCTGTATATGCTAAAACTAATCGAAGTCTTTTCGATTCATACTATAAAGTTTTGTTGTGTTAGCTAAATCATTTATGAAATAATTTCTGTTTATGCTAATAATAATATCACAACTTGCCCTCCCCTGTCTATTATACCACTCTTTGGCAACTCTTGCCAGTACAGGGTATCTAACGACACAGTATCTCTGTGTTTGTCCAGCTGCTTATTATATCGGACGCCGCTCATTATCCGACACTCATCAAGGGGCGAACGTCAACCTTTGACAGCTGCCGTCTCGTGTCTGATCTCTGATGAGTGCCTCCTTTATTTTCGACACTTTCTATCGCATCAATTGTCAATTTGCATACCCTATGAGTAGATATAATAGTGTGTATATTGTATTATATATATTATAATAACTATGTGTTTATATTTATTTTGGGTTTGCATCAGCAGCTGAGCCTTTCATTTGACCAGGAAAATTACTGTTTTTGTTTGATTTAGTTTGTCAAAGATGATGACTATATTATTTATCTATTGCTGATTGACTTGAACTATGTAAATTGTCAGTTACGAGTCACGGGCAGTATATAAGGATATTCATAGGGTATTCAAATCTTCTAATTACTCTTTGGTTTGGGTAATTGCCGCCAGACTGTGGGATTGGTTTTTGGATTATGAGTGCTGTATTTGCATAAAATAAACATACAATGGCACTTAGGAGTGGGGCTAATGGGGGCTGACAAAAAAAGGAGAATCCAAAATAACAACAACAACAACAGCAACATCTGTATAGATCTGTTAATTAGCAAGGGTGCAGGTGGGGCGCTCACATTATTAATTATGTTTATTATTTTGGGCTTTCGCCCTCAGATATATGTGGGGCATCTTCCCTGTATGTGGCCTTGGCCATGGCATGATGCATAAATACATATGTGCAGACTATATATCCATGTCAAGTGCGAATATATGGAAAATGTGCTGCTGCTGCTGCTGCGAGTGGCCATAAAAATGCGAGATAAACTTGTTTATTTATAATTTAATGGGCTTTGGCAACACTTCAACTGCAGCAGAAGGACGAGGACTATAAACAGAAGTTGGCTGGAAAATGTCCCAAAATTGTGTTAAGCACTGTAATATATAAATTGCAACACAAATTGCGATTATGAGGCTGCGGATGTATATATTTATATATAATATATATAAAGAGGTGGAAATATATAAAAGCTTAAAACATATAATATAAACGAAATACCTTGAATTGTGAATTATTGTACATTATAAGAAAGTAACACTGTATAGAGCAGCAATTGATGTCGTAGTAGTGGTGAGAACGGAAGTTTCGGTCTCCCTATGATCGCTCTCCTTATGATCGCTCTCCCTATGATCGCTCTCCCTATAATCGCTCTCCCTATGAATGCTCTCTCACTGCTCTTTCTTCTCCTCTCGAGCTCCGATTGTGTAGAGCAACAATTGATGGCATAGTAGTGGTGAGAACGGAAATGTCGATCTGCCTATGATCGCTCTCCCTATGATCGCTCTCCCTATGATCGCTCTCCCTATGATCGCTCTCCCTATGATCACCCTTCCTATGATCGACCTCTTTATGATGGCTCTCCCTATGATCGCTCTCCCAATGATCGCTCTCCTTACTATTGCTCTCCCACTGCTCACTTTTCTATGCTCGCCCTTTCGAGCTGCGCTTAATGTTAACGTATGTGCTGCTGCTGCTAAAGTAGTACAAATTTGAAGCTCGTTGCGTGAGCAAGTGCGTGAAGAGACTCCAAGTTGCAGTAATTTATTCTGAACCCAGTTTGGACTGGACTGCAAATTACTCAATGCTTTTCCGCAGTCCAGGTAATAGTTTTAGAAGAAATCAAATTTTTGAGAGCGACGCTTTTAATTTGAATTTACATTTACATTTTTACATTTACTATCAAATTATTATATTACAGAATATTACAGATAAACATTTATTTTTTATCATGTCTTTAGAGTTGATTGTTGCTAGAAATTAATTTGTTCTATTAAGGAGGTAATCCACTTTATATTTTTATACTCATTATCGAAATGAAATGGGTATATTTGTTTTGTGCAATGTCCGTTTTGCGAGGCTAATTAATTTTAACTATTACATTTGAAATCTTAAGTGCCTAACTTCTTAAAGCTCTCTCTCTCTCTCTCTCTCTCTCTCTCTCTCTCTCTCTCTCTTAAGTCCAACGAATATTCCACCAAAAGGCCAATACTCTTTTCATTTTGTAAACATGCCCAAAAGCATAACAGTCTGGACGCGTTGGCTGGTTTTTGGGTATTCAAGGCAAACCATCTTTGCATATTTTTCAGTGGCATGGCAAAATCATGGCAAATTCGCACGATTCGCTAATTGTTAATAAATAAGACAAAGCACCACTTAGATTTAATGAGCTGGCAGCGATTTATGTAGAACAGCAACAACAACCAGCGGCAGCAACAGCCATAATAATAAATTTATATCTAATTTGGTATCAAATCATAAGCTTATGAAATCATAAATTTAAGAACGGCAAATGTAAGAACAACAAAGTTCAAGTACATGAAAATTTGTAGCCATAGTATAATAAAAACGCCCCGCTGCTAGACGGGCGCACGACTCGAGTGTCGAGAAAAGCGCATCAATATGGCGAGTGGAAAATGGGGGGAAAATGGGGAAAATTGAAAATGAAAACGCTTGTATTCTCTATAAACAAAGCTGACTGACTAACAACAACAATAACAATATTCATAGTTCTCACTCAAATGTAATTAACATTCAACTTCAAGTTTTATGTTATTATTGCACTAGACATTTGCAACACACAAAATGATCGACCAGACTATACCCTGTAGTGTATTTTCTTGTTGTTATGATTAAATTCATGAGTAGAAATTAGGTGTACTATAAACAAGTGCAGTACATAAAAATTCTGTCCATGGAAATGATCGAATAGAATATACCCTATTTATGATTTTGTTTTTTTAATTTTTTTTTTTTTTTTTGGTAATTACGGGAATTTCCTTGCTTTCGACTAGAAACTATCATATCCTGTATAAAGTCGATTCAGTAGAAGAAATCTTGGGTATTTTTTATATTAATAAAAGTATTGATTGAGAATTGTGCTCTAGGTGGAAGTATCCGACTAGCAGCTATTCTATCTTGCCTGAAGTCAATTCAGTAGAGGATATCTTGTGTACTTTAAGGAATTTCCATAGAAGTATTTATTGAGAATTGTGCTCTACTTAGAAGTATCCGACTAGCTACTACTCTATCTTGCCTAAAGTCAATTCAGTAGAGGAAATCTTTTGAACTTTAAGGAATTTCATAAGAAGTATTGATTAAGAATTATGCTCTACGTGAAAGTATCCCACTAGCATTTAATCTATCTTGCCTAAAGTCAGTTCAGTAGAAAAAATCTTATAAAATGTAACGAATTTCTGTTGAAGTATAACATGCGAATATCTGGTAGATACCCTACTTTTTAATGGATTTCACTAAGGCCTAAAATTTATAGCGTATAATGAAAGTCAAGTATATTCTACATCTAAAAGAATTCTAAACTAAGCTAAGTTAATAATTATATAATAATAATAATAACAAAATCTTCAACTTTTACTCTTCTTGAATATTCAAAAATACTATTGAAAATACCAATAGATATTGCTTAAACAAAGAAAATATATTTCACATGTTTAGTTTCCAGCTTTTACTGTGTAGATCCAGTTTCCTGAGTAGAGAGTATCCAGAGCAATCTAGCTGATGATAGAAATAGCATTATTAAATTCAATAAAAATAATTTTCTTAGACCAAGAACAAAGAGCTGTTAGAAACCAGCCGAAAATGCTAAAGAGTAGAAAAGTAAAAATCATGAACAAATATTTCTATAGGCATGATTAAAGCGAAGCCATTTCGTGGCGCCCTTCGGACGCAGCTAATAATTTTCGCATTTACACCGCGCTTCCGTTTTGGCAGTCGACCCGATAAAGTTTCAGTCGCTCGGGGGGCACCTAGATCCAGATTCAGACTCAGAATGAGCCGAAAACTCCACCCAGACCCAAAAAGTCATCTCAGTTTGCGGCCAGTGAAGGTCGTGATTTGTCATGTCTTGCGGCCAAGGCCCGTTCAGCTACTGAAGGCCGCTATAACTAGCCCAGAAGGTCAACAACACCCGGAACTAATTTGTAATAAACAACAACAGTGCTTTAATCGGAAATGCTCGACTAAGACATACCCTCAACGGAGCGTAGAGGCAGCTTAATGGTTCTTTTTGTTCCACTTCCCACTATTAAAATTTAATGATTGAATAGTTTTTGTGAGATAAAGGTTTTTTTTTTTAATTATCAGAGCGTAAACTCAGAGTAAACTCAATATGTAATTACTTGAAATTATTTTGCTTTAACTTTTGGGCTAAGGAGAAGAGATATCGGAAATATGAAATATTTGTATTCTGAATTTAGGAATATACCAAATTCAATGTAGCATAGTTTTAATATACTTCCAATTGTATAAAAGAAAAACAAGTTATCGAGATCGATATTTATCGATACGTAGAAAAGGAGATGAGCTGGGGAAAAAGAGAACTTATATAAAAGTGTTCTGCTCAAGTCTTTCGCTTTGTTAATTTGAAAAAAAAAAAACTCTTCACTAATACATATACTTTATAAACTTAGTCACGCCCTCTTCTGCCCGAACATACATTTGAACAAAGGGTATTATACACTTAAGTTGCACTTTTAATGAATGTAGGGTATACAAATATCAACTTATATAACTTTATACCGAATTTGTAGCTGCGAGGCAACTATACGTGTCCAGTCGAATTAAAGTTATCAAAGTACACAAATTACTTCTAAGAATGGCTCGAAGTGAAAACAATATTAAGATTGTGTCTATTGTTAAAGTTTTTTGTTTAGAAAATATTATTAAAGCTAATATAAAAATTTATTCAATAAATTTGCATTGAGAAAATGTGACAAAGAAATTTTTTTTAAATAATATATTATTTTATATACATATACATATATATATGTACATAAAATTATATAAACTTAAAAAATGTATTTCTTAAAAAAGTTTGACAAAATTGAATGTTTTTATTATACCCATTGAAAATGAGAAGTCAGGGTATAATTTTTTCGTAAAATGTATGTAACACGCAGAAGAAGGCGTGGCAGACTTTCTTTGTGAGTCCCTATATACCACACGCAGATTATATAATATACATATATATATATATATATATATATATATATATATATATATATATAAATCGATAAATTTTTAGTGTAATCGATTGAAAACCTTATGAAAAATTAGCTATAAAATCATACCTCCTACATCTAGAGTCTCCAAATTTGTCATATAGATTCATATATACATATTTTATACAATTTTTTTGTTATATTTTGGATACCCCTTGTTGTTGTTTGTGATTTATGCATACAAGAAGCGATGAATGCTTGGAATATCAGCTCTTCGAAGGGTTCAGAGGGATTTTGTAGTCAATCAGTCTCGATTAGAATACTCTTACCTGTTTTTCAATAGTTCTTTAGGCAAATAAGTTTAAAGTCAAAGAATTCAAAAAGCTTTGGTAATTTCATAGTATTTATCATATCTTATACTTCACATCATATCATATAATCTAACACCTTTAGCTGCATTTTCTTATTGCTAAAATTTCAGTTCAAATATACCATGATATAGAGGCGTATTCATCTATCTGAATATAGGCATTTATCTATATGAATATATTCTGTGTGTTATTGAAAGCATATATCAGTGGCTGCTAAATTGTGGTTCTTCAACAATATGGACACAGCACACATACACATATGCATGCATAGCTATACACACTCACACACTCCCACAAGTCATATATAATATTGGGTGTTGCCCGCTTTTGGGCGGCCGGAGACAAGGCCGGAAATGAATAATCGCATGCTAAATGGGCGGCACATCATTAGAAGAGTAACAGCAGCGAAAACATTTACAGGATTCTATTTTGGTTTTTACAAATGAAGAAAAATTGCGCTGCAGATAATTATTATTGTTGTTGTTGTTGTTGCTGCTGTCGCTTATGATTAAAAACAAGCCAAATGAACCGAATGGCCAAATGAAAATTAATAACAACACAATATGAAGCGTAAGTAAAGCAGGTAGAGATAGGAGGGCACGGTGTGTGCGCCCAGCTAACTATGCCAGGCAGCCCACCTGTTCGGTAAGCCACTAAGTAGCTGTAAATAGCCAGGTGAGAGCTCAGAGCACTTTGTGGACGCCCCGATGTTGCTGTTGTTGTTGTTGTTGTTGGCAATTGTTGCGCATAGAGAAGCACTGCGTGCGGCTTGTGATTTATGTTGTGCAAATGGTCTGACACTTGCCCTGACAAGTCCTCTAAGTCCATTCAGAGAAGAAGGACACAGCCGCTGTTATGGACTGTCGGGCTGTCCCAGCTTGGAGCTCATAAATTTGCCATTTGTTTCACCTCAACTGGGTATAATAAGTCTTGTATATCCAAAATACACACATTCGAATGATTATATATAAATATATCTATATGTATAACTATATATATATATATATATAGTATATATATATATATATGTTCGTATATATATTTATCTATAGACGTTCATAAATAACCTGCATATGCGACTCTGATCTAGAGAGGACAAAAACACAATTATGAGTGCTCTATTTGGATATGCTCGACTAAAAGATACTCTGCACCTTGGCCGATGTAGATAACTTGCTCTAATAATAAATGAATATTTTATAACTATATCCCAAAGAGGACAAAAATAAAATTTGGATGTGCTCGACTGCACCGATATAGTTTTTCAAATATTCTAGCTGGTAGCTCTACAAACTTACACTAATATATATTTAAGTTTTACTATTAACTAAAATAAAATACAATATAAAAAATAAAATAATTAAACAATAAAAATAAAACTAGAAGACACTTTGAACACCGGCCAAGCTGCGCCTTTAAGTATATTAGCATCTATCTAGGTTGACATAGTATAGATAACTTGAAATAATATTTGACTGACAAACAAAATTTTACCTGTTAGATTTCAGCTCTCATCTTCCCCATAAAAAACTTTGTTACCATCAAAAATACAATTATATATAAAAAAAAAGTGTTTTTAAAAACAAAATTAACTTCCATCAGCACTTGAACCTTATTCTCTAGCGACCATATGATACATGGTCAGCACCGCCTCTAACACCCTCACATTTACAATGGCTGCTTGTGAAATGATAAATCTATAGCTAAAGTAACAGTTGACAAGTCAAACATTATTCATGGACCAAATCTGAATCTGCTTATTGATTTTGAAAATAATATTAATTCCAACAAAGCTTTGTTCGTTGACAATAATTTTCTTTAATAACTACTGTGTCAACTGATGGATATAATTAAATTTGTAGCATATGATCTGCATATTCTATTGAGCTATGAAATAGCACAAAAACTCTTTCACATATTTGCCTTAAACATTAAATTTCATCATCATATTTCAAATCATATTGTAAAAATTTAAAACTAAAAATTAAAATTAAAAATTAAAATTTAAAAATATGAAGACTCTAGCTCCAAATATTTAAAAGACATGAATGAATAACTTAAGTTCAACAACGGGCAAAAGTTCTTTAAACAAACTTCATCTGGGTGGGCTTAGCTATATCAGCTGGGTAGGATTCCCTACTCGTCCTTCTGCCTGTCACATACACTTCAATAGAATCAGGTCAACCCCAAACTCACAGCTTCAGTGCAGTGCAGGGTATAAAGAAAACAAATCTCGAATAATTATAATTTATGCGCAAGCACAAAAATAACCCAGAACTCAGTGACAACAGAGAGATTGTTATAAATATTGCGCATACGCCGCAATGTACACAGAGAGTAGCTGAAGTACGGGCACCGGTCACAAGCTCTAAAATTGATTTAACGCCTTGTCTGCTGCGTGCTGCTGCTGTCCATGCTCATGTCCATGTCCATGTCCATGTCGATGTCTGTATCCATGTCGATGTCTGTATCCATGTCCTTGTCCATGACTGGCACTTAAGCAACTCATAGATCTGTGTGAATAAGTTTTCGAAACTTGGACAAGTTGTCGCCATCATTTGGCCGAGCGAACCAAAGCTAATTACGCAAATGCGTAGCTCTGCAAGCAAATTGTGACACAATATTATCATAAGCCAGAACGCAAGGACATCCAGAAGTAGTGCAAGCAGCAACAGCCAAATTTAATTGCTAATGTTATGGCAGAGGAAACTCGAAACTATACAATCTCTTCTGGAATGGAATTTTATTAATTATTATTTTAAGATGACTTTTAAAACTAGAGCTTTTCCCTTCTTTCATGACATTTTAAATAGGGTAAATTACTTTTCGGGTTTTTCTTTTTTAATTTGGCAACAATTTCGATTGCTTCAAATTACTTTCAAACCAAGCAAGAGTGCTCCAGTCGACTTATTTTTGCAATAACTTTTCTTGTAGACGGAGTTGGGTAACCAAATTTTCAGAATGTGATAATGAGATTGATATGTGTATATTTGCCACACCATAAGTCTATTGAAATACATTTTTTTTTTTTTTGCAAATATGAGGAAGGAAGGTAGAGTAGCCTAAATATAACAAAAATCAAAATTGCAAAAAATACACATGAAAATATATGCAACATTTGAAGACTCTAGCTCTAAAAAGAAACGATATATAATTTTACGATTTTCCACAAAGTTTTTAATCAAGCTTTTAAAGGAAAATAGTTATCGAGATTTTGATAAATAAATAAACTAGATCTGCACATACAAACAAAGTTGTCTCCAGCTCTTATAGGTTCTGGGATCAACACTTACGGACAGATAGACAGAAAAGGCTAAATCAACTCAGCTCGTCGCCCTGATCAAGAATATATATACTTTCTGCCACGCCTCCTTCTGCCTGTTACATACATTTAACAAAACCAATATACCCTAATTTCCTATTTTCGATGTGTTAAAATAATTATTATTTAATACATATGTTGGATTAACTAATGTAAGAGTATTCTATTATGTAAGCTGCCAAGCTAAAATTAAAAACTAAAATTCGAACTAAAATATATATAGTAGAATATATGTTTTAAGAACTGAAACCGATTTCATCTAGAGCTATAAATGATTCATAGAATACTTTTTATATTCCCAATGTTCTTAAAAAAAAGCTAAAATTTTTATATAAAAATTCTGAAGAAATAAAAGAAATAAAAATTCTGAATTAAAATAATAATATGTATAGAAAATACCTATTCCACAGAAAACTTTTGCTAATAATATTTCGATATATAGAATATAATATAAATATTTATAAACAAAGTTGCTATGCTTAGTTGAGGTTTTCTTATAGAGAATATTTGAGCTGAAATCTAAGATTTTTATAAAATATATGCAAATCGATTATATTAGAAATATCGATGCTGATAGCACTCATAATAGTTCTCAACCAATTTAATATGATACAGAGTCGAAATATCTGCGAGTCTTCCAAGTGCGACTTGCATAATTTTGTTGTGCTATTGACTTAAGAAGAAAAATGCAAAGATGCAGCTGCTGTCAAAGTGCCTGAAAGAAGGGTTGCACAATAGGGGGTGGGGGGTAGGTTGAAATGAAAGTGGGGGAGGGTTGGGGTATGGGCTAAGAACACTTAATACAAGTCGCTCGGCGCGAATAAGAGAAATTGCTGACACATTTCAATTGAATTTCAAATGCGAATTCGTTTCTATATGTATGATGTATATGTATGTATGTATGTATGTATGTATGTGTACACATGCCAGACATATCGTAAATAGATATAAACACATATGAATATATGTTATTGTTGTTTGTTATTTTTTTGGTGTTGTTGAAAGTTAAACACAAATCAATTTGTAAAACTATTTTTATAACAAGAAACAAACAGAGTCCGCACTATATTTCAACAAATTTATTGCCAAGATGTGCGAAAAAAATTGAAAGCATATTTTGTGTTTTATGTTTTATTTTTAATAGCTTTTTTTTTTTGTTGGTTTTGTTTGTTTGGCATATTAAGGTGAAAAGCTTCATCAAATATTCATATTTAATGTTCGCAACAATTACGAAAAAATTTCCAAGTATTTAGTAGAAATGCTAAAGGTTGAGAGTATTATTATAAATTGTATATATATAGAATATATAGCAGACATATAACTATTTATATTATCTAGAGTATATAAAGTAGAACTTATTCCTAGTTACACATAAACATTTTTATTCATGTGGATTCACTGAGCTGTGGCATTAAAATTAGATTCCCTCCACTCGAGAGAGTTAATGAACCTATTGCAAATGCCACTTACTTCACTTAATGATGCTCGCCTGCAACGACAATGACATTGAAAATTGAATCGTGGCTATGAAATACCCTACATTTGGCCAATCATGTTTCATATATGAATTTTAAAATATATGTAAAATATTTATTTATAAAAAATTCGATAGCTATTCTCGTTTTAATGTTATCGATTAGAAATCTTATCATTATTCAAAATATCTTATCTTTATGTATTACAGATCTGAATGTATTCATTTCCAAAACTATAGTACTGTACAGTAGTAAAATGTGTTTAACAATTCTGTACTCATTCCTTGCTGTACAGTATATTCAGTAGGAAAAAAACGTTCACTATTACTTAAAAAAGTGTGCTCATTTTCATAATGAATGATTCAAAAGCCCCTTTGGATGAATCCATGCAGATATATATTATGTATTGAAACACGAACATGGAATTTACATTTATTCCCAGTCAATGCTCATCTATTTGGAACAAAAAATATGCCCCTTAGTTTAACAACTAACTGCAATACTGCATTAGACAGTTTGGAGCATTGTGAATTCCAAAATTGAAACATTTATTGAAATGTTTATAGTGAACGGGTATTGTGCAGTTGGTTGTGCTCGACTAAAATCTACTTTCAATTTCATTTTATCGATCATCAGATCAGAGATTTGAGCATTTAAAAAAACGAAGCAAACGAAATCTGCTGATCATCGCGCCTATTAAATGATTACAGGGTATAATTACAACAACAACAACAGCAGCAAAGAGAACTTTGAGTGGAATAGCTATGTGCATAGTGGCCTGGCCATCAATCAAATGCCAATAAATTGCACATAGCTGCCTTAGCACACAGTCATAGCCCTGGTGATGCCATCAAAGCCCCCTCTCCCCCGCCTGCCTAAGCCCCTCTGCCCTTGGCGCCCGCCATGGCCACCATGGCCTTCATCTCGGTGGCAGTCTGCCCCCGGTCTGCTGGTGCCAGCCATTTATTATGCGGCGCACTTTAATTAAATGCTAATGCAGCGTTGCCTTTCAATTTGCAATAGTTTTTCATTTCTCACATTGTTGACGCAGATCTTTCGCCATCTGGAGCGACCCGCTGAGGTGGCGCGCCTCACCCAGCTGAAGGATGTGGTCAAGACGCAGCGGGAGCGCTTCATGAGCACCATATTGAACAACACCGAAGTGAACAATCTCAATGAGCTGCTCTCCTTTGAACTGGCCAAATATGAAGCGGTAAGTGCAATAGAAATCGAATGTGAAATAGAAATAGTGTTTGCAAATTTGTTGCATACTTTTTGGCATATTTTAGTGATGAGTAATATATGTAATTATAATATTCAAATATATAATAGACTATTAATAATATTTTATACTCTCTAACAAAAATATTGTTTAAGCAGACATCTAAGTACAATATATTGATCAGTGCAGCTTAGACTACATATACTATATATATTTCTTATACTCATTCACGAAAGTGAAATGTCCGTCTTGCTCTCCGTCCGTTCGTCCGTCCGTTCGTCCATCCGTACGTACGTGCGTCCGTCTGTCCATCTGTCCGTCCGTTCGTATAAATGCAAACCATTAAGACGCTATTGAAGCTGGAGACTTGAAATTTAGAGCATATATATGCTCGTGTATACTCTCGAATTATAAAACGGCGTGGCAAATCGGAAAATGCATTTTCCGCCATCACAGTGAAAGTTAAAAATTTATACTCGCGTTGACAACACAAGTTTAAAAAAATCTGGTGAATATATCAACGCCTATTGGGGGCGTGGCAAATAGGGTAATACTGTATCTTCTACAGTTTTAGTGCTAGAGGGCCCCAATTTGGAACGTGAGCTACTGCTACGATCCTAAAGATCGAATTGAAAATGAGTTATAAACGCCCAGTTTTGGCGTGGCAAATCGGATCTGCAATCTGGGAAAATTGATCGGTAACGCCCGACTGCAATGTTATTACTTTTTTTTACAATTTTTATATCCGGAACCTATTGAAAATGGGAAATCGTTTTCTTAAAACGTATGAAACAGGCAAAAGTAGGCGTGTCAGACTCCATAAAGTATAGTCAATATAGCCATGTCATTTCGTCAGCCAAAAAAGTTGGGGGTTTTTAATTAAAAATATATTTAGTCGTGTATACTAAACACAGAACGAATTTAAAGTTTTGTAAGCGAAAAAAATCGACTTGACTTTGACTTTGTTTTTTAAGCATGACCTGAATGATGATGAAGCATGACTTAAAGTATACTTGGAATATATCCATATCATTGGTCCCAAGGTATCTCCTAGTCGGGCAGTGTTCTCTAAAGAACTCGTACTCTTGTATCACATATCTAGAGCAACAAGAAACTATGACACACTTGACGTAAGGCTTTTGTGTTTTATGATTTATTTTCAACTACAGCAATACAATAAAAAATTTAATTATTTCGAACTATTTTCATTGGATTTTGATTAGGCAGCTCGTGTACATTATAGATATCTATTGAGAAAGTCATAAATACATCATTAAATACACGTTATTTTTAATGGCTAATCTATTCTCCGTCTTTTCTTCAATAGGCCGTACAACAGGCGGCCGAGGGCGGGCTGCTAATCGTAGCCGATAAAGACTTTCCAGAGCCCTATGAGCGCTGGAGCATACTGCAAGCTGTGTTCTTCTCATCAACTGTGTTAACCACTATAGGTAAGTGATCAGCTATAAATTGAATGAAACTTAAATTGCAGTAGATGATGCCTGACTAGAAGATACCTTGAACTCAGTTCAATGCGGCTGTTTTTATACCCTGGATCCATAGAAAATAGGATATCAGGGTATAATGGTTTTATCAAATGAATGTAAAAGGCAGAAAAGACGTGATGGACCCCATAAAGTATATACATTTTTGATCAGGATGATGAGCTGCGATGATCTAGCTATGTCCATCTGTCCGTCCGTCTGTCCGTCCGTATGAGCGCCGACATCTGGCAAGCCACAAAAGCTAGAGACTTGAAGCTTTACTTGTATACTCGTGTCTACCATACTCAGTTCGAATTTTTCATATTTTTTGATAGCACTTCCCATTTTTGTATCGATAATAATCAATAATTTCACATTACCTCTAAAATTAAGAATAAGTAGAGTTTCGATATATCCGAAAAAATTTGTATATATATGTAATTTTAATAAAAGATAAAGACATCTTTGACGAAGGTGGGAATATGGTATAAACTACTATATATATAATATATAATTATAATAATAATTATAATTAGCTATTATATAGATATGAAAATTATAATTAAATATAGTGTTTTGTTTGGGACAGATACCACTTCCAGTGGAATAATTTAATCATTCCTTTCGCTCAGTCTTACTCGTTCTCTCTCTCTGTCTCTCTGTCTCTCACTCTCAAACTCTCCCTCTCTCTCTCTCTCTCTCTCTCTCTCTCTCTCTGTCTCTGTCTCTCTGTCTCTCACTGTCACACTCTCTCTCTCTCTCTCTCTCTCTTTCACTTTCCATCTCATGTTTTTCGTCTCTCTCTTGCTCTTACAGGCTATGGCAATATAGTGCCGGTAACGACCAGCGGTCGTGTCTTCTGCATTTGTTTCGCACTCATTGGAATACCCTTCACATTGACTGTCATTGCCGACTGGGGTCGACTCTTTGCCAGCGCTGTGTCCGTCTTTGGCAAGCACATGCCAAGTAAGTAGAATCTTTTAAAGTGTAATCAAGATTACGATTGCATGTTTATCGATTGCAGCAAAGCCAAAGTTCACCAACTTCATCGGCAAGACCTGGTTCTATGCCATTCTGGCAGTGGGATTTCTGGGCGTTTATCTGGCAGCTGGCGCCGGGCTCTTGCTACTCTGGGAGGATGACTGGACATTCTTTGATGGCTTCTACTTCTGCTTCATAACAATGACAACAATTGGATTTGGTGATCTGGTGCCCAGTGCGTTAGTCGCTTGCAATTCATTTCTATAGCTAATCGAACTCTCTCTCTCAGAGAAACCCAACTATATGCTGCTGTGCACGCTCTATATACTGATTGGCCTGGCGCTCACCTCGACCATCATTGAGCTGGTGCGTCGCCAGTACGCGACCAGCTGGGCCAAGCTGCAGGTAAGTGTGCTACCCCCCAACCGCCCAACTAACCCACTGAATGCACTCAATCCTTGCCTTGCCTTGCCTTGCCTTTCAGGAGCTATCGGGTCCAATGGCAGAGACACTGCGACGCCTGGGCGAAACGGCGGGCACGGGCCTGGACTACACCACTTTGCAAAAAGTTTTAACTGTAAGTTAAGTCAACACTGCTGCTGCTAATGGAAGTGTGCTGAATAATAGATGCTTAATGCGCCCCCAGGTCTCTATGCCCAAGTGGAATACCAATAAGAAGAACCAGCACAATTCAGACATTGCTGCACTGGAGGCCATCACGAATGCCATACTCAAGGAGGTGAAGGAGGCGCAGAACAGCAAGCCCAAGGTGCTGCAAATCGTCATCTACGAGTCGTCCGTCTAAACGCATTATCAGCATGGATAACACTTAGTACTATAGCATACTTTTAGACCTAGGCACATAAAAACCCAAGAAATATCATATGTTAGAGATCTTTGTATTTAGTTAGGCTTTGCATAATATCTCTATATAGTTGTTTCCATTTACTGTTCATGTGTGTGTGTGTGTATGTGTGTGACTGTGTGTGAGTTTGTGTGACTGTGTGTGTGTGCGTGTGTTTAGTTTTATCTTTATCAATGGGCAGCAATATGAGAGCTCAGTGCCCCTGTTGTCCAGTGTTGTCCAGCCAACGACTTCCATAAGCTAATTTCTAAATCTAATTAATTGTAAATGTCTGGGCAATAGTATTGCTCATACGTACTGTGGTCACATCTATACACGAGTGACGATCAATAAGTTGTTACTATGATAATGTTCATATGCATTCAAGCGAAAGTTCAGCTAGTAGTTTAAAAAAAAACTTGAGAAACGACATTATTAGCTATATATATTCAAAAACTGTTTAGTTAAATAGATTTTATACCCTTGTAGACTGAGCTGAAATGAATGAATGTAGGAATGTAAATGTGTGTAATGTGCAGAAGAAGGCGTGTCATATATACATATATAAATATATATTTTTTATCAAGCTGAAGAAAGCTGAGCTTTATCCATATTCATGAACTCAGCCTGCAATAGGTAGAAATTTTAAAGCTAAGCATGTTTTTTTTTTTTGTTGGGCTGTCATTAGGTTATTACTCTGATCGATATGTCTAACTGCACTACTGCTTACCGACTAAAAAGCCTCCTATTTCAAGGGCTGTTCCCCACCTTGGCATCAGAAGTAATACCTCACAAAGGTAGAGCCCTTGTATTTGTTCTATCTGTGTTCCTGCTTCAAGGTCAAGGTTACTTTGATTGTTCCTCCAATTTTCATAGTATCGATAAAAATCGATATTTTCACAGGGTAACTTGAAGACGAAAAAGAAGCAAAGCATAAAGTTTAATATGTAGGCTCTTGCAATAAATATTAAAATAAATATGAATTTAGCTTACTTTGGATACTTTTCAATATCAAAAAGTTTTGCCTTTTCATTTGACACGTCCTTAAAATTAGATGGCATATTTAATTAAGGGTATTCTCCAGTCAAACACTCCCAAAAAAACTACTTTTTTACGATTTTATATGATTTTTAACTAGATCTGGTTCAAATAACTTTGCGTTAAGAGCTCATGTACCATTTGACCTTTTCATTTATATGGAATTATAGACTCGTCTGTTGATCAACATATATACAATCCAAATTCCAAGCATAATCTACAAGGGTCACAAAAATAGAACGCTTTCTAGTCTCAGCCAATGACAACTTATTGATCGCGCCTCGCTTTATTTATTATGGCAAAAAGTGATGGAATATCTATATATAGATATATACATATATATTAATAATTTTTTTTGTTTAGCTTTAGGTAACAAATACTAAAAATAATCATGCATAAATGTCCAAATCAAAATAAACAAAATAAAAAAGACTTAAACTAAGCGCAAATCAGCTCTGAACAAATGCAGTTGAAACTGAGACAGAGACAGAGACAGAGAAAGAGACAGAGATAGGGACAGCGACTGAGACAGCGACTGGGACAAAGACAGAGACAGCGACTGAGACTGGGACTGCGACTAAGACAGAGACAGAGACAGAGACAAAGACAGAGACAGCGACTGAGACTGCGACTAAGACTGAGACTGAACTTGAATAAAGCTTTTGCGAAATGGGTAGACGAGCTTTTAATATACTTATTCACGAAAGTGAAATGTGTATATAGGTTTTGTTCCGTCCGTCTGTCCGTATAAATGCAAACCATCTCAAGCTTGAGACCTGAAATTTGGAACATATGCTCGTGTATACCCTCGAATCACAATTGGTCTAGATTTTTCCGATCCGCCTACTGGGGGCGTGTCAAATCGGAAAATGCTAGAGATAAAACTTGGAATATATACTCGGGTGTTGTCACCCGTTCAAAAACATATGGTTGTCACCCGTTCAAAAACATATGGTGAACGCCCATTTGGGGGCATGGCAAATCTGTTAAAAATGTATTTTCTACAGTTTTAGTGCTGAGAGCCTAAATTTGGAAAGCGATTTACTGCTACTATCCCAAAAACATGGAATTACATTTTTTTTAAATTATATCAACGCCCACTTTGGGCGTGGCTAATTGGATCTAACAATATAGTGATTTCAGCAAATCCTTATATATCTCGAGAGTTATTAATGCTAGAGACTTGAAATTCGGAATACATGCTCTGGTTGACAGCCCAAGACCAAAACGGATATATCTACGCCCATTGGGGGCGTGGCAAATCGAAAAATGGAACTGACTGTGTTAAGGCCGTGAATGAGTATTCTGCAGTCGGTAACGCCCGACTGCTACGCTTTTTCTTGTTTTCAGCTGCGAGTGAGCGAGACGGGGCGATGCGCGCCACAATTTGAATGAATGGAATTGATGGAGAGTGCGCTGAGGCTGAGGCTGAGGCTGAGGCAGAGGCTGTCGATCGGCGTCAGTTCGTCAATTGGTCAATTCGGCAGTTTGCCGTTTCGCCAATTTGCCAATTCGCTTACGGCTTGCCACATTGTTGGCTATAAAAGTCGGGCGCACTGGCGGCGGCGGCTAGTCACCAGCCACTAGTCACAGCGCGGAGCGTGGAGCGTGCAACGTCGGGCGACCATTTCCCATTCCATTTCATTTCAAACAGTTTTTTGTTTGCTCTCTGTGAATTTTTCACTGGATACGCGATTTTTTTGTTCTTTTTTTGCTTTCTTTTCAATAAGAATAGTTGTGTTATTATTACTATTATTATTATTATTATTATTGTTATTGTTGCTACTGTTATTTTGTGTGCTGCATCGCTCGACGCTTGGCTGGCAATTGTCTCAGTATCGCGGCGGACAGGCAGCGACGAGCATCCGCAGCATCCGGAACAAAACAAGAGATAAATAAATAACAAAAAAAAAAAAAGCAAAAACCAAGCAAAAACCAAAAAAAAAAAAAAAAAAGGAAAATATATTGCGAATAAAAAAAAAAAAAGAGTGTTTTAAGCTGAGCGCTTTGAGTTCGTCTCCGCTTACCGTGGCATCCGCCTACGCTCAGTGCTCTCAGTGTCTCGCATCCCGGTTGTGCGTGCGTGTGCGTGTGCGTGTGCGTGTGTGTGTGTGTGAGTGTCTGTGTCTATACACTACTTTTTTTTGTTGTTGATATATTTTTTTGCGTTTGCCCGTATCGACTAGTTGGCTAGTTGTGAGTGTGTGCTCCACCTCAATGGAGGTGCTGAAGAAAGATGCTGCTGTGGGCTCGCCCAGCAGCGTCTTCTACCTGCTGCTGCTGCCCACCTTGGTGCTCTGGTACATCTATTGGCGATTGTCTCGCGCCCATCTCTATAAGCTGGCCGCCCGGCTGCCGGGACCGCGTGGCCTGCCGATTGTGGGGCATCTGTTCGATGTGATTGGACCCGCTTCGTGTAGGTTCAATGCAATTCACTGAAGCCGCATCAATTCTGTAGCCTGTATCCTGTATCCTGTTTTTCCAGCTGTTTTCAAAACAGTCATACGCAAGAGCTCACCCTTCGAGCACATTGCCAAAATGTGGATCGGGCCCAAGCTGGTGGTCTTCATCTATGATCCGCGCGATGTCGAACTGCTCCTGAGCAGCCATGTCTACATTGACAAAGCATCCGAGTACAAGTTCTTCAAGCCATGGCTGGGCGATGGCCTCCTAATCAGCACAGGTGAGTCTCTGTGTGTGTGTGTGTGTGTGTATATCTATTGCTAGCTAAGTGGAAGGGGCTTGCTTCACTCTATCTCTATCTGCCTCTCTTTCTCTCTCTTTCTGTCTCGACTAGCTAATGCAATTTAAATTGCGTTTATGGATTCATAAATTAATAAAACGATTTGTAAGCCTGACAGTTGGCACAACAACGCCGCACAAATGGCGGCTATAAATAAACGAAACAAAGAACAGCACAGAAAGAGTAAAAAGGGACAGACACAAAAAAAAGAGAGAGAGGGAAGAAGGGAGGGCGAGTGTGAGAGATGAACGATCTGATATGCAATTGTCATCCCAATCTAACTCTGACTAGCTAGCTTCTGCTACCACTCTCTTTCTCTCTCAGTTTCTTTCCCTTCTCTCTCTCTCTATCGTTGTCATGATCTTTAAGTTTTTGATGTCTGTCACATATATCCATATAGTGATCAAATTGCATACGTCTACACCAATCTGAATAAATTATCTCGAATTTTCTATTTATATCCACTTTTTAAGCTAAACTTTTTCATTCTTATTCAACTTTGTAATTCGTCAGATCTAAAGATATATATAGACTATAGATATATATACAATTTGAGCATTACAATTTTCGTATATATCAATTTTTCTATATATTGTAATGTGTTGCTATATAATTTAGTATATCTATATTTAGCTAAAGATTTAACTATTTAACTAAATATGTTTGTAGTTAGTAAGATCTTAGGTAAAGTTCATTTGGTATATAGACTGTAGATATATATACAATTTGAGTATTATATAAAATCTTCTACATATCATATTATACTTGCTATACAATATAGTATATCCATATTTAGGTAAACCTTTTCCTTCTCTTTTAGCTTAAAGCTAAATATGTTTGTATTTAGTAAGATCTAAAGTAAAGATCAATAGGTATATAGACTATATATATATTCAATTCATGCATTTTCGTATATATCAATTTATCTAAATATCATATAATATTTTTAATATCATATAATATTTTTAATGAATTTTAAAACAAATATATATATATATATATATAAAATATTTGCTATATAATATAATATATCCCTTGATCTCTTAGCTTAACTTTTGCTCACCTTCCATCTCTTTCTTCTAATTTGTCTTGTCTTATATATTTCTATTCGATCAGGTCAAAAATGGCGGGCTCATCGCAAACTAATCGCACCCACATTCCATTTGAATGTCTTAAAGAGTTTCATTGAATTGTTTAACGAGAACTCGCGCAATGTGGTGCGGAAGCTGCGTGCGGAGGATGGACGCACGTTTGATTGTCATGATTATATGAGTGAGGCAACTGTGGAGATTCTATTGGGTAAGTGACATACACACACAGACACTCTCACACTCTCACTCACACACACTCACACACACACACTGAGACACACTCATCTACTTAGTTAAACGGTACAGTCCACTCACACGCACTCATTCTACGAATTTTTCTACAGTTTCACATTCAAATTCCTATTCGCGTTTTTTTTTTCTTGTGCGTACACACACAGAGACTACATATATATCTATATATCTGTCAGATACATGAGATTACCTTCTACATACATACATATACACACATATATACACATATATGCTACAATTGAGCACAGACCTATTTCCCTATATACTCGCACAAATCAAAATTTTGTTTTTTGTTGTCCATTTGCCGCTTTTGTCTGTGTAGACAATGAGCCACAGCATAGAGAGAGACGAATTATATCAAACATACAACTACATATACATATATACATATGAACCATATACATATATGCACACACCTATACATACATACATACATACATACACACAACTGCTACTGCTAAACCGTATAGTTAAGATAATGAGCCGCCACAAACTGGCGTACACCGATTTCCACAAGCATCACAATATATGTACATATACATATATATGTATGTATGTGCAATGTACCAGGACTAATCAAACATAAATCATCTATACAGTGACAACAACAAAAAGTTGTTTAAAATCTGAAATGTGCAAAAAGAGGTTTAACAATTTGACGATTTTTTAATTTGGTATACTCTAAACTCATTGAAAATTGGAAATCGGGGTATAATGGTTTTGTCAAAATGTATGTAACAGGCAGAGGGAGGCATGGCAGACACCATATATTATATGTATATATTCTTGAACAAACTGAGCCGGTTTAGCCTTGCCTGTCTATCTTTACGTCCGTTCGTCTATTCGAATGTTTGAACGCGTCGATCTCAGAGCCTATAAAAGCTAGAGACTTGCAATTTGTGAGTAACTGTATAGTATGCGCAGTTCGAGTTTAATTATTTATCAACAAACCGATAGCTTTGTTTAAGTGTAATCAATTAAAAAACGTATCAAAAATTTGTTATAAAAATTTTTTTTTTCGTTCATCTTTAGAGCGAGAGTCTCCAAATTATGCATACAGATTCATGTGTGCTTTATACAGCTTTGATTTTTGTTATATTTTGGATACCGACCCTAAATCCACCCTTTAGCTGCAAATTTGCAAGAAACGTATTTCAAGTACTAAAGACTTGTGCAAGGCAATACAAAAATTTAAATGTTATCACATTCTGAAAGTTTGATTATAAAAGTCCATCTACAAGAAAAGTTATTCATTCCATAACATAGCCCAAATTGCAGAAAAAAAGCGAAGAATTATTGGAAAATCAGTTCTTCCAAGAATTCAGGAGATCTCTACAATTGAGCAGTCTTGACTAGAGCTTTCTTACTTGTTTATTTTTTTTTAACAAATTTTTTTTTTAATTTTTAAATTTTTTTTCTTCATGTTTTTGAAACTGAAATTTCATATTTCACAAAGAACTCGCTTTAGTTATTATTTTCTTTATTTAAAATTTTTTTAGAATCTATTGAAAGACAGTTTCTGATTTAATTTTTCAACTAGTAAAATCTCTAACTATACTGAGATAAAAAAAAAACACACATATGCACATATAGTGTTTTAGTAGGAAATCGCCTTCACCTTGTTTCCATGTCGACTTTCACTTGGTGCTGTTCGAAGGCTTCTCGAAGCGAGCGTAGAGGATTATATCATAAATGCAATTAACTATTAGCCACGCTGTGGTTGGCCATAATGCATTCAAGCCAAAAGCGAATTAACTGTGCCACCCCAAAGTGCCCGTCGTTTATTTAAGGCCAAACACGTTTTGGCTTAAAAGTGAAAACAGCTCAAAATTCGTGGATCGCTTTTGCATCCAGTTGGTTTTTGGCCGTTAGCCAGGCTCTCGAGTTAATGACATTGCCGCCCATATATACAATATAGAAATATAGACATAAACATAAATGTTTAATTGCCTTTATCTATGTCTGTCTGTTAATAATGCACGGCCTATTGATTTCTAGGCCGTTGCATAACGCAGACGCGCTTACCTTCGCCCATAATTGAAGTGCTGCCAAAAGTGCGCATTTTACTGCAAATTGCCAGCTCGAAGCCAAGCAAAGCTAAGCAAAGCCAAGCCAAGCACGGCTGGCCCAAGCGCAGCAATTAAAATCACGTCGCATTCCCATTAAGCGCTTAATCCGGAAAATTTGAATGCAATTGCAGATCGCGAAACGACCCCAGGCCCCGGCCCCAGGCCCCAGGCCCCAGACCCAGCCCCAGACCCAGCCCCAGGCCTAGCTATACAGACCCAGACTCAGAGCCAGACTGAGGTCGGGCTGACGTAAACATGCAATTAGCAATTAAGAGTGAAAATACAAATTAGAAAAAATTGATAAAGTGTGCAAATCATTTCTTCTTCTTCTCTCTTTATCTGTAGTATATAAAGTATATAGCATATATATATATATATATATATATATGTACCATATTATATGACGCATCAGGCGAACAACTGATATAAAGCAAAACCAAATTTAAATGTCATTTTGAAGATTGCATAACCGTCTCGAGGCATCATAATCACAAGGAGCTGCAACAGGTGCAACGAGTTTTTACCTGTCTGCCTGCCAGCCTACCTGGCCAGTGGGCCACCAAGTGAAATGCTGAAAATGGCAAGTGGAAAAGCAGCATTTTCACGCTGGTGCTGGCGCTGATGTCGACGTTGGCGCTTGCGCAATGTCGTTTTCAAATTTCACACGCAACAAATTTGGCGGAAGAAATCTGTATGCGCAATCTATCGACGTAATTCGGCCAAAATGAATTGGCCAATTCGGCTAGAAAAGTCAAGCAAAATGGAAAATGGCCAAGATCCAATCAGACTGCTTTGAGTCCTCACACGAGCTTCCCCTCTGGGCCTGATGTCTGTTGACAGTTTGTTAAAATTTGAAATATAGTCGAAATTTTTAAGAACATATCAATATTGCCAAAATTATAAATTTTAAATTTGACTTTTAATTAAATTAGAATTTATATACATTTACAATCAATTAAGAATGATTAAATATATTTTCATATACTTAAAACTGATTAAAAACATGTCTCGAAATAGTTGATAGATTTCTTAAGAAATCTATCGATCTATCAGAAGATTATCGATTTTTGGCAATACATATATATATTTATTTATTCATTTCTATACCCCCAACACATTGAAATTATGTCTTTTTTTTAATGTGTATAACATGCAGAAGGAGGCGTGGCAGACTCCATAAAATACATATATTCTTGATCAGGTTTGAAGATCTGAATCGATTTAACCCTGTCCGTCCGTCTGTTTTAATTGTTTTGTTTTCTTTGTTTTATTTTTTTCAATTTTGCTAGATTGGAGGTTTAAATTTCTTAATTGTTAGAATTCTAGGTATTATTTCAAAATGTTTTTAATTACATTTTCCAAGAAAAACATTAATAAATATTTATATTCATTCATGAAAGTAAAATGAGTATATTGTAATGTCCGTCTAGATGTCTGTCCGTCTGCTAGCTAGAGACTTCGGTTCGTGTGTACCCTCGAATTACAAAGTGCTAAGATTTTTTCGATCCACCCACTAGGGACGTGGCAAATCGGAAAATACATTTTCCGGTGTCTCTCTACCCAAGGTAGTTGAAGTGCTAGAGAGTTGAAATTTTGAATATATACTTGGGTCAACAACACAAGTTCGAAAAGAGATGGCGGATATATTTACGTCTATTGAGGGTGTGGCAATTTTTGCAATTTACCACGTCCTAATTGACAAATCCATTTAAATGATAGCCCTTGTCTTTAAAGAAAGTCAAAAGTGCTTCATATACAAAACTCCTCAACTGTAGAAGTTGCAGTTCCTTTATGATTTGACACTCCCATAATCTTTAGATTGTATTCGGTCCGAGCGTATACTCGATCTTATAAAACAAATTTTAAGCTTATCTCAAATTTTGCATTCATATGGACAGACGGGCGAAGTGACGCAAGCGTCATATAACCAATATTCGCCTTTCACTTTGTGAAAAATCTTTTATAAGTAATCTACATCATTTATGAAAGGCGATTTTAAACAGATATTTGTAACTGATTTCTGTAAGTTGTATACATACATGTTTATGATTATATAAAGTGTTAGATATTCATAGAAATAAGAGAAATGCAAGGAGTTTTGTTGACGAAATTGATCATACAGAAATATCTATATATATTGTATATGGACACTACCGGTATTTTTATAGATATTCAACTCACAGAAAACGAATATATAATATCTTCTTTTCATTCGTCTTTAGTCTAGACATTGTCTTTACAGTACAGTTTAGGATTAACATTATTGAACATTTATTTTGTATTATTCAGTTAAGGATTAACATATTCGCATATTTATTAACCCTCCCTTTTTATCATAACTAGTAGTCGTAATAATAAGTACAGTCAACTATACATAGCTTACTCAATGCATATAAAGATATGCAAATATTGTTTTTGGCAATTTATCAAAAAGCTGAAAAATTAATTTATAAATCGAGATTTTCAATTAAGATTAAAATACAAAATATTATTTATGCAAATATTCGTTTCTTATAAAAAATATAACAAACTTTAAACGAGCAAAACATTGAAAATATACAAGAGCATTGTAGTCGGGCGTTACCGACTATAGAATGCTCATTCACAGGCCAAACGCTGCCGAATTCATTTTCCCGATTAGACATGCCCCTAATGGGGGTAGGTATATTAGCAATATCTAAATAAATATTTTGGGCAGTCAACCCAAGTATATATTCCAAGTTTCAACTGTATAGCAATTCAACTTCCATGGTTTCTGCTATACTGGAAAATGCATTTTCCTATTTACCACGCCCCTAGGGGCAGATCGTGAAAATTGAGGGTATACACGAGTATATGTCCCGAATTTCAAGTTTCTAGCTTCAATAGCGTTGAAATGGTTTGCATTCGTACCGGCAGACAGACATTACATAAAACCAATATACTCATTTTACTTTCGTGAATGAGTATAATATATAAAACTAATACAAATATATATATTTTCTAATTTAAATTAACATTTTTTATAATATTTTTTTTAATATGTCATATTCATATTAGTTTATCTATTAACCATAATTGAGGATATAAAAAAAAAAAGAATTTTCATACGACCCGTTGGCCAGTGATCAACGTTATGGCATATGGAACATAGAATGTGTGTGTGTTGGTGTGCGTGTGTGTGAGTGCAAATATGTTGCACATCTAAAACGATTGCTATTTATGCATTGTATCTACAATTAGTCAAGCGGCCGAGTGCTCCGTTGTATGTTTGTTAAGTTCAATTGGCGCTTGGGTCAGTCGAGTGCATTCCACTTCCAATCTCAATCTCAATCTCAATCTCATCTCATGCTAAATCCTCTTCCGTCTCTCTCTTCCACCGACGCACAGAGACCGCAATGGGCGTATCGAAGAAGACGCAAGACAAGTCCGGCTTTGAGTATGCCATGGCCGTGATGAGGATGTGCGATATACTTCATGCCCGGCATCGCAGCATCTTTTTGCGCAACGAGTTCATCTTCACGCTGACCCGCTACTACAAGGAGCAGGGTCGATTGCTGAACATCATACACGGTCTGACCACAAAGGTCATACGCAGCAAGAAGGCGGCCTTCGAGCAGGGCACACGCGGCTCTCTGGCCCAGAGCGAGCTGAAGGCCGCCGCCCTCGAGCAGGAGGAGCGCGATCTGCGCGAACAGCGGGAGCGACAGATGTCGAAGGGAAGCCAGCCCAAGCAGGAACAGAGTGCTCCTATTGGTGGCCTCTCCTACGGCCAGTCGGTGGGTCTCAAAGACGACTTGGACGTGGAGGACAACGACATTGGCGAGAAGAAGCGCTTGGCCTTCCTCGACCTAATGCTGGAGAGTGCCCAGAATGGAGCACTCATTACGGACACCGAGATCAAGGAGCAAGTGGACACGATTATGTTTGAGGGACACGATACTACGGCAGCCGGATCCTCGTTCTTCTTATCGCTAATGGGCATACATCAGAACATCCAGGATCGCGTGATTGCCGAACTGGACGGCATCTTTGGGGATTCGCAGCGTCCGGCCACATTTCAGGATACGCTAGAGATGAAATATCTGGAACGCTGCCTGATGGAAACGTTGCGCATGTTTCCACCAGTGCCGCTCATTGCTCGCGAGCTTCAAGAGGATCTGCAGCTGAACTCTGGACCCTATGTTATACCCCGTGGCGCTACAGTGACCGTGGCCACCATCCTGTTGCACCGCAATCCCAAGGTCTACGCCAATCCCAATGTCTTCGATCCGGACAACTTTCTGCCCGAACGCCAGGCGAATCGACACTATTATGCCTTTGTGCCCTTCTCAGCAGGACCCCGCAGCTGTGTGGGTGAGTACCGTACGTGTCCTTGTAGAGATTCCATTGCTGACATATGTATGTATTTGCTAAGGTCGAAAATATGCCATGCTGAAACTGAAGATTCTGCTGTCGACCATCATGCGCAACTATCGTGTCTATTCGGACCTCAGCGAATCGGACTTCAGGCTACAGGCGGACATCATACTGAAGCGGGAGGAGGGCTTTCGTGTCCGCCTACAGCCTCGACAGCCGGGACAGGCGACCACAGCTGGCAGCACGGCAGCATCATAAACTTATGCATATCTTTTCTTGCAAGTGATAGTCCCGGTCTATACAGTAATACTACATACATACCTAATACAAGCAGAATACAAATTGGTGGTATATAAACACACGCACACACGCACACACACACACACAACGAGTGAAATATGTATTTTTATGGATATTTGGTAACAATTTGTTTATCGTGGCAATTTTCAAGCGCTGCATTTAACATTTAACAACAGACACACACACACACACACAACAACAAATAATAATTATTTCCTTTTTTTTTTGTGTATTTAATAATAATATGTGTAATGTTTTGACAATATATTTGGTGTAATATTTTCGAATTTCGCGGCAATTTTATTTGTGGGCATGGGCAACGCTTTGTTCTAGAGATGGGCATGAGCTAAACTTTAAGGCGGGAATTCTGTTATGGATAACAGAAAGAGAGTAAAGTGAAAATGTAAGGACATTACAATAGTTTTTATACACATCACTAGAACGACGTCGCGATCAATTCAGTTCCACATGAAGGTTATTTGTTAATGAGATAGATTTAATTTAAAGATCAGATAAATCAAACACAATGCCGTAGATAATATTATAAAATGAAAGTGATAACAAATTCGAAAACATTCACATATCTAAAGAGTTTTAAAATTTAGTTCATATAAACATTTAATTATGAACTTCATGTTTCGAAACACTAAAATTGGTTCTACAAAAACTTATCATATGATCATTTAATAAAGAACCTTATGTTCTGAAACATTACTTTTTCACTTTTCTGCTACATATCCACGTAAATGAATCATTTTTATATATTTGATATTTCGTGCTTCGCGCCTGAAGCCCAGCTCGAAAGCGCTTGCGTTATCGATAGTAATCGTTGGGTACGCAAAAGATCTGGCAACGCCGCACAGCTGTTCCAGCGAAAGTGACACGACGACAGCCCTCAATAGTTATTAGGATTTCAGGGCTAGTTAGTCAGTTTTGTTTTCTTTTTTTTTTGTGTGGAGTACATTCCGTTCCGAAGATGTCCACCGCCATCGATGAGCTGCAGGCAATCATTGCCGAGCTGAAAACAGAGCTTGAAGAGCAGAAGACTTCAACGCGCATAGCACGCGAACGTATTGAACGCATGTCCGCCGAAGTTGTTGACTCCAATCCCTACAGCCGTCTCATGGCGCTGCAGCGCATGAACATTGTCAAGGACTATGAGCGCATACGTGACAAGGCGGTGGCGATTGTGGGCGTCGGAGGCGTGGGCAGCGTAACAGCTGATATGCTGACGCGGTTAGTGAAATGGATATAGTATAAATTGAAGCAACATTTAAGTAACGTTTCCCTTAACAGCTGCGGCATTGGCAAGCTAATCCTGTTCGACTACGACAAGGTGGAGCTGGCGAATATGAATCGACTGTTCTTCACACCCGACCAAGCTGGCCTGTCCAAGGTGGAGGCAGCCGCGCGCACCTTGAGCTTCATCAATCCAGATGTTCTCATCGAGACGCACAACTATAATATCACCACCGTGGACAACTTTGATAAGTTCCTGACCACGATCTCGGAGAGCGGCATGCAGAAGCGTCAGCCCGTCGATCTGGTGCTCAGCTGCGTCGACAACTTCGAGGCTCGCATGGCCATCAATGCAGCCTGCAATGAGAACAATTTGAATTGGTTCGAGTCCGGAGTATCGGAAAATGCCGTCTCCGGCCACATACAGTTTATACGTCCCGGCGACACGGCCTGTTTTGCGTGCGCTCCTCCATTGGTGGTCGCCGAGAACATTGATGAGCGTACCCTGAAGAGGGAGGGCGTCTGCGCTGCTTCGCTGCCCACGACGATGGGCATTACGGCCGGATTGCTGGTCCAGAATGCGCTCAAATATTTGCTCAACTTTGGCGAGGTCTCTGATTACCTGGGCTACAATGCCCTGAACGACTTCTTCCCCAAGATGACACTAAAGCCGAATGCCGAGTGCGACGATCGGTATTGTTTGCAGCGTCAGAAGGAGTTCCAGGCACGTCCGCAGCCCAAGGAGCAGCAGGTGGATGAGGTGGTGTCCAATGAACCGTTGCACGCCAGCAACGATTGGGGCATTGAGCTTGTGGCCGAGGATGCGCCAGTGGAACAACAGACGTCGAACACAACGAACGTGGCCTCCGGCTTGCGGTTGGCCTATGAAGCGCCCGACAAAGAGGCCGTTAAACCGCCGGAAAATGCAGCTGCTGCGGACGCGGGCGTGCCGGATACAAGCTTGGAGGATCTAATGGCGCAGATGAAGTCGATGTAACAAAACCAATTCCATACTCCACACTCTGTTATTTATAAATATATATATATATACATATATATATATTTACACTTTTTTTTACAACCAGCAAAATTTAAAGCTTGAAAAATAAAAATTATTTGAAACGAATTGTCATTGTTATCGATAATAAATGTTAACCAGCAGAATAGTTTGACAGCAGCAATAACGTTTAATACCAAAAATGTTAAACATACTTTTCTTGGATTATTGTTATTGTTAATTTAAAACTACTTTTAAAATATTGCAACCAAACATTGCTGCCATTTCAGCTTTTTTCTCGTCAAGACCAGGCTTTTTTTTAAGTTCGATTGCGGGAAGAATTAGAAATCAGCGGGAATTGTAGCTTTTCAAAAATTTAAAAAAGTTATTTTTCAGTGTTATCGATAAGAAAATGCATTTAGAAAAATAAAAAAATACCAAACATGAAAAAGCCAAAGAATAAAATACATTTGGCTATGCGGTCACGCTGCATCAAACATACAATATCTGTCGCGTTGTCAAATAGTTAGAAAAAGTTGTTTTTTTATTATTTGTTTCATTCTTGCCAGGCAAGTTAAATAGGAATTGATTTAAATAAAGCAAGCACAATGACTAAGAAGGACGATAAAACACAGGCCGCCGAGGAGGTGAGTTAAGAACAGCGCTTACCGGCTTCCATTGGAATCCATTGAACACGTCAGTAGCCAGCAGTGCCTAATGTAAAATTTAAAATGTAAATGCTTTGCAGCTGGTTAAGGTGAACAAGTGGGACGGCTCGGCAGTGAAGCACGCTCTGGACGATGCCGTGAAGACCTGCCTGCTGGGCGACCGCCCCCAACTGAAGGAACAATTCGGCCTGGTCAACACTCGCCTAGTGCTTTGCGCCCTGGCCGTTGGTGTTGCCATAATGGCCCACGCCTGGGACTTTACCCATCCGTTTCCCCAGTCGAAGCCGGTGCTGCTATTCAGCGTGCTGGCCTATTTTGCGCTCATGGGCGTGCTAACGCTGCACACCACATTCCGTGAGAAGGGCACCTTTGTTGTGGCCATCCAGAAGGATGCCGGCACCAAGACGCCACGCATCTGGGAGGCGAGCTCGGATATGAAGAAATACGATGACAAATACATGCTGACACTCGCTGTGCGAGATGGGCGTGGCCAGCGTGAACAGACGAGCACCAAGTCGTGTGCCGCCTTCATCGACACCAACGGCATCATTCTCGAGAATCTGGTGGCCAACGAGGTGAATAGACTCTACAACTCGCTCGCAGCCGAGAAGAAGGACAAGTAGCTTCTAGAGACGCCACCAACGACGCCGACGTCGTTGCTGATGCCGCCGTCATCCACCCAATCGCTGATTGTCTGAATAATTTGCTGCTTTTCAACGATTTTTATGTGTTTTTTTCCATTCTCATTAAATTAATTATAGTAAATACACTAATCTTTAACTTATGTTTCTTTGTAGTTACTGAGAGGCGGAGAGGAAGAATAGCAACTATAGAGCTGTTCAATGGGATCGGCATAGCTGGGAATGAATCGTGTTATATATATGTTCTCTGAGAGAGAAGTGGGAACGTTTGGCAAAACGACAAAGATAGGAGAGAGGTTTTTTGTTTGTATCAGACTTAGATCAAAATGATATAGTTGTATGTAAAGATATCCTTTCTACTCATGGAGACATTAGGATATATATGAAAGTTAACTCATCTATATATTGCTTCTATGTGTAACTATATAAGCTATTATGCGCTTTAATGTAAATGTAGATTATATTTCATTATGATGAAGGGACATTGTATATAACCAAATTGATTGAAGGCTGATAACCAAAACCAAACCTTATCAAAGGTTTTCAATATGTTGATAAAGCTGTTATATAACTGATAGGCAATGATATTGGTTACAATAGAGCAATAAACAAATAGATTTCGTGCATATAGCATAGATTAGAAAAAAACAAGTTCTAGCAGCTGAGGCGTAATCTAATACCTAATACTAATATAGCCATATCAGGGTTTTGAGATACGTATGCAATCCTATATTGAATTATTTTTCTTTCTATACCCTGAACCCATTGGAAATGGGAAATCAGGAAATCATTGGAAATAGCAGACCCCATAAAGTACTCTTATATTCTTGATCAGCGTAACAAGCTGAGTCAATTTAGTCCTGTTTATCTGACCGTCCGTCTGTTCTGTGTGTATACGAACGCGTCGATCTCAGAACCATTAAGAGCTAAAGAGCAATTTTTTGCTCAAGTGTAGCTAAGAAATCTAAAACCATTGGGTCTACTCTTTAAGTACCTTTGTAAATTTTGAGAAAGTATTTTGTTTTTCCAAGAAATCGTCTGTTGCCATTGAGAAGCATAGGTAAGAGTGAGAGAGAAGCAGAGTAGTTATGTTATGGCGGATATGGATAGATATAGATATAGACGTTATATTTTTAAGTGGTCGATGTAATTTTTTGTTACAATATATTGCAACTTTGACCTGATACGGCTATATGTGATATATTTAACAATGCTCAGGTATTTGTTCAAGAAACTAGAAAGATGCCAGAGTTGCCAAGTCTCTAGCTCTTATAGGTCCTGAGATCGAGGCGTTCATACAGAAGGACGGAGGGACGGACGGACAGGCGGACAGGACTCAATCGACTCAGCTCATTCTGTTAGTTTTTGTGTATAGAATTTTATTGAATTGTGGACTTACCTCGTGCATTTGTAGATTTTACAAATTAATTTCTATAAATACATATATAATTGGGTTAGGCAATATTCTGTTTTTCCCGTTATATCTTCCTTTATTACCGAATTAAATCGATCTAAAAAAAAGGTCAACAAAGACTCTGAAAACTTGACTCACGATAGGTATTGCCAATGCACATCGGCCCAAAGATCTTGCAAAGGTTTTTATAACTTTTCTGATTTATGCTACGCTCTGCTGGTAGAGGCCCCTTATAGGTTCGCTCACATCCCTGGCCTAAGAGGATCAGATATAATTAGTCAGCCCATTCTAGCTAGCCATGATACCAGTTCCAGCTTTGGTAAAAAGTTGTGTCCTTTCGTTGAACTACTTCACCCACCATCACCTTCACCTTTTGTGCCTCTACCGCCTGCTGCCGCCTCTACATAGCTTTAGGCCAGCCTTGCTGAACAGTTCCTGAATGGACCAACGTTTCCGATAGGCTACCAAGTTATCCGACACTGTCCTGAACTGAACTCAGTCGATAGATGGAACTCCCAGTGCTACAGACCAGTTGAGTACTGCATAGCCTATGGCTGATGTTGATCAGGAGTCACGTGTGTGTTCTGTGTACACATGTGTGTGTACCGATCGCAGTTGGCATCATTTGTGAAAAAAATTTGTTTTGCTTTTAATTTTTGCTTGAAATTTGTTGTTTTCCCTTTTCGAAGCACTGAGAGACTGTGGAAGGAACCGCGAAGCAGCCACAGCATGCAGATGACAGAGCTAAATTAAGCAGTAAACAAAGCTACAAGCACTTTCGGTCAAATCAAATACAAAATTCAATTGTTCAAGGTAAACGAGTTGAGCAGGCAGGGGCTGGGCAGGGTAAGGCAGGGCAAGGCAGGGCAAGGCAGGGCAGGGCAAGGCGAAGGGCAAGCAGCTCGGCAGAGGGCTGATCCGGGATGCGCGAAATTGTGACGCTGCAGATTGGGGGCGCTGGCAATGCCATTGGCGATGCGGTGAGTATTTGTTGAAGTCTTCCTGCCTGATCTAACCAGAGTTACACCCACATCCATCCTCACCTCTACCCACAACTCTACCCTCAACTTTACCCACAACTCTGCTCACAACTTTACCCACACCTTTACCTACATGCTACTCCCACCTCTACCCACATCCTAATCACTCTTCTACCCACACCTCTACCCACACCGGCACCCCCACTTCTACCCATAACTCTACCCAAAACTTTACTACACCTCTACCCACAACTCCACCCACACCTCTACCCCCAACTTCACCCACACCGCTACCCACAACTCTACCCCCAACTTCACCCACACCGCTACCCACAACTCTACCCACACCGCTACCCACAACTCTACCCACACATCTACCCAAAAATCAACCCACAACTCTACCCTCACCTCTACCCTCACTGTAGTTCTGGCATGTGATCTCGCATGAGCACGGCGTGGACTATGCGTCCGGTCGCTTTGGTGGCACCAGCCAACTGCAACTGGAACGGATCAATGTGTTCTTCAATGCAACGGCCAGCAAGCGATTCTATGCCCGCTCCATACTCATCGACACTGAGGCGAGCACCGTACAGCGCCTGAGCGCCAGCAGCCAGCTGTACAGGCCGGAGAACTTTGTGGCCGGAAGCGAGAGTGCCGGCAATAATTTTGCACGCGGCTACCACACGGACGGAGCCGCGATTCTCGACCAGGTGCTGGACAATACGCGACGCGAGGTAGAGAACGTGGACTCGCTGCAGGGCTTCCAGCTGCTGCACTCGATTGGCGGCGGTACCGGCTCCGGTCTGACGTCCCTCATCATGGAGGCTCTCGTCCAGCAGTATCCGGACAATCTACTCTGTAACTATGTGACCATTCCCTCGCCGAACATGTCCCAGGTGGTGGTGGAGCCGTACAATGCGCTGCTCAGCATTCCGGCGCTGGTGAACAACTCCCATCTGACCTTCTGCCTGGACAACGAGGCACTCTTCCAGATCTGCAATCGCAATCTGAAGATCCAGATGTCCGGCCACGAGCACATCAATCACATTGTCGCCCTCACCATGTCGGGCATCACCACCTGCTTGCGCTTTCCCGGCCAGCTGAACGCCGGCCTGCGCAAGATCTATGTGAATATGGTGCCCTTTCCGCGTCTACACTTCCTCATACCGGGCTTCGCTCCGCTGGTCACCTGCAAGCAGCAACAGTTCAGCAAGGGCACCGTCTCCGAGCTGGTCCAGCAGATCTTCTCCAGCAACAATCTGCTCTGTGCCATCGATCTCCGCAAGGGCAAACTCCTGACGGCCGCCGGCATCTTCCGGGGCCGGATGTCGCCCCGCGAGGTCGACCAACTGATGACCGGTGTGCGCAACAAGAATCTCAACAACTTCGTCGACTGGATACCCAACAACATCAAGACGGCCATCTGTGACATACCGCCACGGGGCCTGAAGATGTCCGCCACCTTCATTGGCAACACGACGGCCATCCAGACGCTGTTCCAGCGCCTGCTCGATGGCTCCACCTCGATGATGCGCCGCAAGGCCCATCTGCATTGGTACACCGGCGAGGGCATGGAGGAGCGCGAGTTCACCGATGCCCAGGAGGAGCTCCAGAACATCATCGAGGACTATCGCGGCAGTGGCGACAGCGGCGAGAACGGCGGCGGAGGCGGAGGCGGCGGCGGCAATGATAACGAGAGCATCGACGATGCCGCTGCCAATGGACCCCAGTGCACCTACTGTGCGGAATGAGGATGGATGCGGATGCAGATGCGGATGCAGATGCGGATGCGGATGCGGTGGATCCATTGTTGTTGTTGCCAAGTTTTGGCATTCCACTGTGCTTGGGTCGAATCTCTTGGCTAACCACTTGGCAATTGGCCGTTGACTCGACATTTTCCATTACAATTCAATTCAAATGATGCACTGCATCCTATTTATAGCTGGGCAAAGTTCGATGCGTTTAGAGTTCAGCGCACCAGCCAAGTGCAGAGATAGATGTGTATTATATACATACATACATTTACATACATACATATAATATATGCTATATATTTATATAGATATATACATATTGATGTGTCCACATGCCGGCTAATGGGCAAAGGTGCTGCAAATTGTGCGACTCTCTATTAATAAAATGCATAAATACATATACATACACATATGCACATATGTATCTATATAAATGTATATGTATGTGTGTATCTATATATATGTATGAGTGTGCGAGGCGACACTAACAACTGATGTGCCCGGCTAATCCGGCTGACTGAAAAGGTTTTTGCACTTGGGGTTGGCTATTTTTGGTCCACATGCATTCCTGGGATGCCAGCGTCGTCGCTCCTCGCAAAGATGACAAAAAATAACTAAAAACAACAACAACAAATACGCTTTGCTTTGCATCGTTTAGTCAAGGCGGAGCAGGAGGCGGCGACGACGGTGGGGGCGGGGTTGCTCATGAAAATGCAGCGCAAGTGGAGCACGCAGACACAGACAGACGCATGCAGCATAAAACATGAATATAGATATATATATATATACACAGATATCTGTGTTGTGTGCACATCTAAACATAATGCGAATGCAAATGTCTAAATTAAGAATTTATAGGCGGCGCCTAAGCACTGAAGTGGCGGCTGCTATGTTTAGACCAGCGCCCAATGTCCATTGCGTGTCAAGATTCCGTCAAGTGTAGAGCGCGTTCACAGCTTGTTCTCCTTTTATTTATTTTTCCCTTTATTATTTTTCACTTTCAATTTTCGATATTCAATTTTTGAATTTCAAGCCGGGCCCGCGCAACTGTTTTGAAAGCGCAGAGTTGATAACTGTCCAGTCGAGCGGCCAAAGTGCAGCAGGTTGGCACGCATGCGTTCGTTCAGTTGTCGTTAAATGTATCGTTATCGCCCATGTCAGCTGAATAATAACAGTGCCACTACGAGCTCAACAGTATGCTGTTAAAACGATAATTTTTCATACCAGCCATTTATTTGCAAGATGTCATGATGCATATTAAAATTTTTAAATAAAAAAAAACATTGTTTATTACAGACTGTCATAAATTTCATGAAATCAATTGCAAAATTAACATAACATCTGCCATTTAACAGCAGCCTAACAGCTGCTAACGCTCTAGCTCTATCGATAATACGCGCCATTAAGAACCCGTAGGTCATCGATAATTCAGAAGCAATAACAAAGCCGAACGAGGCGGACGTGTGACGCTCGGTGCGCTTAATTGAAAATTGAATTCGTTGTCGCTTGGTTTATTTGTGCGCTGGGTTTGTGACTTTGTTATCTGTCGTTAACTAGCTGGACTCTACCGATTACCACGCGTGTATTTTTTTGTTTGTTTATGTGTGTGTGTGCGTGCATGTTTGTCTATGGCACAAATTCAAATAATTTAACAAATCTAATGTGCCTTGCAACACAACAATTTCTTTTTTTTCTATCGTTAATGCCGCGCTTCGACTTCAAATATAATTTGAAATATTTCGCCAGCGAATTGAATTAGTTAAATGCAACAGCATTTCAACTAATTGTTTCGTCTATTTTTTTTTGTTTTTGTGTATGTGAGTTATTTTACTATATTTCTACTTTTTTTGTGCAAAGTTTAACACACACATAAGCAAAGCAGCAGCAGCAGCAGCAAGCAAGAAGTTGCTGGTGAGCTGCGCTGCCTCAGCCGAAGTTGGCAGAACACGATGGTATACACCAACACAAGCAGCATTGAGCGTATACGTATACACACCTAGATATGGACACAGACACAGATACAGCAGCCAGAGCAGCATTGACAAAGTAACGTGAAACGTGTTGTGCGTGTGTGTTTGTGTGAGTGTGTGTGTGAATTTTGTTGTGCGTGTGCCGCGCGTTCAATTCAAATTTAAATGGTCTTAACATTTCAAGAAAACGAAAATAAAACACAAGACGACAAAAAAAAAAACACGCAAATCGAAAAGTACAAAAACAGCAAACGCAGAGCCAAGAAATTTCCGTGACTGTTGTTGTTGTTGTTGTTGGTGTTGTTGTTAGTGCATAGCATCCCTAGTGCTGTCACGTTTCAACTCACAGGCTGTTGCATTTGCGACGTCGACAGCGCAGCTCAAAAGGGCGCTGGAATTTCTCGGCTTCTGTTTTGCTGCCGCTGCCGCCGATGCTGCTGCTGCTGCTGCTGCGTACAGTGTGACCAAAACTTTGCCCGCGCCGCGGATCTTGTATTAATGAACGAATTTGCGTTTTTTTATTTTCCTTTTCCTTTTTGTTTTCGTTCTGTTTTTGTCAGTAAACACATTTATTTATTGTTGTTGTTCCATATATGTGCCACAGTTTGAATATCGCGCCGTCGTCTCAACGCATCCGCAACTACAGTACAGCCTCTCTCCGCCCCTGACACCACCCACCCAACCCAAGGAAAAACAAAGTTAAACTTAAAAAAAAAAACCCCAAACGAATAAAAGACGCAAGAAGATCTAAATAAAAGTAAAAAGTGTTTGTGTGTGTGTGTGTTTAGTTGAGTGAGAGCCAGAGAGAGAGAGGAGAGAGCAGAGAGCAGCTGCAGCTTGAAGAAACATGTTTACCGAGGAGGGCATCTTTCCCATAGGCGATGGCCTGCTGGACGTTGATGCCGAACGCTTGAAGGGATTACTTGTGTCGCATGACATCAACGAGATCTACGAGGTGGAACAGACGCCGTTTGCCAGGTGAGTGAGAAACCGGAGCACGAAACGTGTTTTTATTTGTCTTTGATTTTGCTTCTTCTTCTTCGTCTTTGAGTTTTTGCTGCGGCTCAAAAAGTTGCCAAAAAAGCGAAAACTGCGTCTGCAACATGTCCAGCAAGCAACAAGCACAAAAATGCTTAAAGAAAGTCAGTCAACAGTCAGTTGGCTTTTTTTTTTATTGTGTCTTTTTCCTTTTTTTTTATGTTGCTTGAAAACTGAAATCTTCTGCGCAGGCGCCGCAGCAGCAGCAACAGCAACAGCGAGCTAAAAACTTGTTTTTGTATTTTTCTGTGCGCAGTCGGATATCTCTTTGTTTGTGTGTGTGAAGTAGAAGCTTGCACACACATAAATATACATATAAACACACACAACACTCATGCACACATGCACAAACAAAACTTGCACTGGGCACTCTTTTGCGCCGCTATTACTGTTGTTGCTGCTATTGCTGTTGTTGTTGTTATTATTATTGTTCCTGTCTTTGCCTGCCCTTTGTGGCATTTGCTTTTGCGCATACACAAACAAAAGCAACAACAGCAACAGCTATAGCAACACCAATACCACAAAGCAGCTGTTCCCGTTTGCCGCCTTCGCCTTCGCCGACTGACCCCTCGCTTCATTTTGCATTAATTTCGCCGTGCATTTTGTACGATTCGCTTTTTCGCCCTTAGACTTCGACAACCGCTGCCGTCAATGTTGCCATTTATTCGAGAGCACAAAAAGCTAGATCTAAGCAAAAAAAAAGCTGAATCGGGATTTTAAAATATGTGAACTTTTTTTCATTTAATTCTGTAATTTCCATAGATAACTTGTTAATTTTGCATTGCAATACTCAAATTTGCTACAATAATCATACACAATTAACAAAACCCTTCATAAATACCAAAAACTTATGTTGGACTTAAAAAAAAAAAAAAATGGGCCAAGTGATATACAAAAATGCTAGATTTAAGGCATAAGCACTTTCATAATGTTTAAAAGCATTTCCGCTTTAAAAAAAGCTAGAAGTAGCCTTTAATAGGCCAAAATGGCAGCACTGCAGCCGTTGCCGTCCCTATCGCCGTCAACGTCGGAGTCGGGCAACCTTTTCTGCTAGATTTGCATTTTTGCTCGGTTTTTTATTTCATTATAATTTGTTTTGCATTTCGCTTTATGCCTTTTCCGCTTTCCGTTCCATCATCGGCAGTGGCAGTGGCAGCATTTTGCTCATTAGTTTTTTTCTTTTATTTGGTTTTTATTCAAAATCGTCTCGTCGCGTCTGCCCAACTCCAATTTGCATAAACATTTCGCCTGCTTTTTGTTTTTGCTTTTCATTTAGTTGCGCTTATGTTTCCGCAGCAGAAACAGCAACTTCCTAGATGCTGCTCCTGACCTTCTCTTTCCCTCGCTCGCGCTCTATTTTTAACTATTCTGGCAGTGGCAATAAGAGCAGGAGGCAGAGGGAGGGGAAGAGGGAGAGAGAACACTTGAGACGACGCCTGTCTCCATGTCAGTCTGTTTGCTTCGCTCCCGCACTTTTTTCTATGCACACTAGAAAATATCAGCAGCAGCAGCAGCAGCAGCAGAAGAAGAAGAGTGACTGTGAAGGTCGTTCGCTGGCTCCCTCACACGCTCACTCTCACACACTATTTCTCTTGTTCTTCTTTGTCTTGCTTAGAAGAACAGAGCTCAGAGACAATAGACGAAGAGGCGAGCCGCTTTTATCTGTAGCTCGTGCGGCTTTCAAGCTGCTGATAAGCGCTCTCCACGCATCAGCGTAGGCAAACAATTTTATCAGCTATCGATGGGCTGATTTCATAAATGCGCAACCGAATCACGAAACGCAATATAATATAAAACCCACACATATATATATATATATATATATAAACAGATACCCATACATATAAAGAATCGTATCAGCTCCTTTCTTTTTCTTTTTTTGGTCTTACTTAACTTAAACTGCAAGGCTTATCATATCATGTCGATTGTTATTGCTTTAAACACATTCTACAGGTGCGAAAATATATATGTATAAAGGTTTATTTATATATAAGGTTGCGTTAAAAAATATGGTAGTGATGAGCACTAAATGTTGGATATACAAATGAAGGGACTTAACTTGATATGAACATCAAAATTAATATACATATAGATTAATCTTAATATTCATTACTATAACTGGGTTATTTTTCGTCCGTCTTTTATCGGTGTATTCTTAGATTTGCCATAATCTAAAAACTTTTCATAATAGTCACATTACTCCAAAATGAAGATCTCTGAAACTTTGAATGACTCGAGGCTCGGGCATTCTTTGCCCAATTTAAGACTCAACTATACTTTTAGATTCGTAAGCAGCATTACTAACATTCGCAATTAAGAAATTTACATATTTCTTAGATCGCAATTAGATTAGTATTTCGTTTTAGAACTGAAATGAAACATTTTTGAAACAACTGTGTCTCGTTTGCGCACTTAACATTTGTTAATTATATTAAACAGCTGTGCGTTAATTGTTAATTACGCTAAATGCTAAATGAACAATATTTACACCTATTTCATGTTCCTAACTCACATTGCTGGCTGACAAACAGATATGCTTTTAAGTTTAACTACTTGAAAATTGAACGGAAAACAATTTTCACTTAGCCATTCATATATATTATACTCTTTGTTCTTGTCAGCTACAACTATTATATAGTTAGATAACTCATTGCAATCCACTTACTAAACTGAATTAAAATCTTAAATTGGTCTAGATAAATCATGCCTCAAGAACCATTAAAGCTGGAAGGCGAAAGCAATTCCAAGATAATATGTATATGATATATAGAGGTCTATCCGTAAGGGTCTTAGAGTATCTACTAGTCGAGCATTCGCGACTTCCTCACACCTCTACAGCTCTACCGTTCTTTCTCTTTCTTTTTTTTTTTCTTTTTTTGGGTCGTTGCTTATCAACACATTTTTGGAGCATATCTTCCATGCAAACAGAATTTTCGTTTGGGCCTTCGATTTTTCTTGGCTAATAGGTTGCGTTTGTTAAGTTTTGGGAGTTGTTCTTTTTTTTTTTTTTCATTTAGTCTAAACTTCTGGGACAGCTTTTTGTGTCAGTTTTTATCGCAGTTTTTTCATTTTCTTTGTTTTTTTTTTTTTATCATTTTCTGTAGATAAGCAGGCAAAAGGTTTTTTGTTTTTTGTTTAACGTTCTTCTGTTTTTCTGTATTCGTTGAATTTGTTTAGTCAAGTTTATTTACGAGTCTTGGCTTAAACTTTTTACGTCGAAACGGCCGATGCGTAGCCAAATAGATCGTAAATGCCCCAGATAAAGCACGATTAGCAAATACTAAAGAAGTAGCTGCAGAAGAAGAAGAAGAAGAAGAAGCAGAAGACGCTGATGATGAAATATCAGCGAAAATGTGAATACGATAATTACCTCTGAAAGCGATTGTGCCGCAAGCGGAAGTGTTTCTTCTTATAATACTTTTATTGTTATATAAATATATAAATAATTTTTGTTCGTTCTTGAGGGGAATTCGCAAAAAAAAAAAAAAAAAGAAAGAAAGATTAATCTAATGATTTGTGGTATGCGTCTGGTATTTGCAGTTTTTGGGGGCCAAAACAGGCAAGAATTAAGGGAAAAACTCATAGAATAATAAGATAAGATCATGTTGTTAGCATAATGAAGCATCTAAAAGCAGGCCATTCATTGAGGGCGTGATCGATAACTGAATCATAGTTATAAATGTTAAAGTCACTAAAAGTTGTGAAACTTAATATATATATACATATATGTGTGTGATAATGCCAACTTTTGCTTATCGATTTATACGCGTTCAATCGATAACTGATTCGTTTTCTGACTATATCTTATTAGACCAGCGGTATTTGATAGATTGATTTATTCAATGAAATAGAGATATTAATTATATTGATTAAATGTTAAATGTTTGTCGATCCACTAATCGATAATAAATCAATTTCTATAACTTAATTCGAAGTAGACTAAAATCTTTCGATTTTTGGTATGTTAACAGACTGCTGAAAGCTTTTCCCTATCGTTTCAACATTAATAGCATATTTGGGATCTATCAATCGATTTAATCGATTTATCTAATATCAAAAGAAGTAAACTAAAACCTTTCGATTTTTTCTTAACGTTTAGACATCAAAATGATAACATACTTATATATATATTAAAAACAACCTATCGATAATTAATCGATTTATCAGTTTTAAAGCCAGAAGTTCTTACCGAATTGATTTTTGGCAGTTAAGTTTTTATTAAAGATTTAAACTCTTGACAAATATTTGATTTACCAATTTATCGATAAGCTTTAATTTCTTAATCGATATATCAGTTAAATGAGCTCTTGGCAGTGCCACATTGAATATTCCTTGATTTATTAAAGAGCGCACTCATCGAGCCATAATTTCGAGCTGAAATCAATACACAAAAATACGGAATACAGACAGAGATGGAAAGAAAGAGAGATAGAGAGAGAGGGAGAGGGAGGCAGAGATGTTGTTTGACGTAGGGAAGGCGCAGAGTCGAGGTAGCCAAAAACTAGTTTCGTTGACGCTTTGGCTACTGAAGAGGCTCTTGAGGACGGACGTTTGAGGGCCATAGGAGCTATGACACTTTCCAAACTCAATTTGCTGAACCGGGGGAAGCAGGCAAAGGCGAAGATGTGTGTTTGTGTGTGTGCAAGGGGATACTTGAACAAAAGTTGGAGCACCCGCCGGGCGTCAAAGATTATTCAACGAATCCACTTTCGCTTGCCGAGCCGAAAACGAGCCATAAAACGAGGGTTGAATGACGTCGTTAGCCCAGGGCCCAGGGCGTGGGCTAAGCCTGTGAACCTCGCCCACGCACAAATTTGTTTGCCACGCAGCCACAAAATAGCTGTAGCAGCCGAGCAAGAAGAAGCAGCAGCAGCAGATGATGGTGAATAAACACAAACACAAACAACAACAACAACAACAGCACCACCCACGCGTCACCAGCAACAGCAACAGCAACAACAACAGCAACAGAAAATCGAGTGCGTCACAAAACATTTTGGTGGCATCAGCTGTTTGCATATTTTGGGGGTTGATTGACTGGGTTAAGCTACCTTTCCCAAGTGACATAGTTGCCTATGAGGTTATGTCCAATGTAAATATCTCAAATACAGACACACAAACGCATAAGCTGCAGCTGCAGCAGGTATGCTGTGTATAGAAACGTGTATCCAGAGCAAACTAATTGAATTGTAACTTTTGTTCGTATCAACAGTGGCATCATAGAGTTCACACACACACACACACACAGCTAGTGAAATATATAGTACGAGAAAACAAGTAAGAGTGCACTAGGCGAGACTGCTCGACTGGGAGATGCCCTGTACCCTTTGAAGAACTGATATTCCAATCATTCTACGCTTCTTTTATGCATGCATAACAAACAGCTTATGCACACACGCAGAAGCACTCGCTCTGCTAACTGCGCAGTTGACGCAGTGACTGCAATTTGGACTCTGTTATGGGAACTTTTTTGTGGAAAGACTTTTCTTCTAAATGGACTTTCGTAATCAAACTTTCAGAATGTAATCATAACATTCAAATGTGTGTATTTGTCAAAGCACAAGTCTTTAGTATTTGAAATACGTTTTTCGCAAGTTTTAGAGAAAAGAGAATGGATTTTGTATCCATTACCCAAAATACAACAAAAATCGAAATTTTATAAGATTCATATGAATACATATACGATATTTAGAGACTTTGGCTTCAAAGATGATTGAGATATAATCTTTGAACTGCATTTTGAGAAAGCTTTCAATCGATAACACTAGAACGATAATAGTTATCGAGTTTTTAAAATAAACTCAATCTGCGCGTGTTGTATAGGAACCTACAAACAAAATTTCAAGTCTTTAGCTCCTATAGGTGCTGAGATCGACAGGCAGACAGATGGACAGAGCTAAAGCGACTCAGCTCGTCGACTTGATCCATATACTTTCATATATACGATATATACTAAATATACTATATATATACTGGTCTGCCACGCCTCCTACTGCCTATTACATACATTTGAACGAAAAGCATTATACCCTTATTTCCCATTTTCAATGGGTTTGGGGTATACAAAAAAAAGGTGAGCATTATGCAAGCCTTATATATATACTCAGATACTCAATTCGAACAAAGGCAACAAGAAATCAAATCAAAAATAACTGGCCACAACTGGACATTATGCCAAGTCCAAGTCAAAGTCGTGCTCGAAGTGGGCTCAAAAGAAAAATAAGTAAGAAAAAAAGTATTACCTGCGAAACAGCTTTATTCACTGTTGCCATTTTTTTTTTTTGTGTGTTTTGTATAAATAAATTTGGGCCAACAGCAGCCGCAGCCGCAGCAGCAGCGAATGTTGACTACTTCAATACATCATTTATTCCATAATTTGTGGAAGACTTGCTTCAATTCCAATTGGAATTATTTTTTTTTTTTTACTTATGGTCCAATCCATTTGATTGACGTGTGCAATTGTCAAATGTGTTTCATTTGCAAAAGTTGTTAGCATCTGTGTGTGAGTGTGTGTGTGTGTGTTTGTGTGTGAGTCTGTGTATTGTTAGTGTTATGCATTCCATGACTTTGGCCAGCAAGATTATAGCCAGTACCCAAAAGCCCTGTTTGACTCGTAAATATTTCATAACTAGGTATTTCTATTTGGTACAGATTGTAATAAGGCTATTAGAGGGTATTATATCAATGAGAGACATACACATATATATATATATATATAGATATATATATATATATCAATATAAATATATACATACAAACAAATATATGTATACAGATTCTTGAACAGACTAAGACATATTTATCTGCCTCTCTTTCTCTCTCTCTCTCTCTCTCTCTCTCTCTCTCTCTGCTTATTTCTATAAAAACTTGTTTATATAGACATAGCTCCAGCTCTATCCCCCTCTCTTCTCATCTTGACCTCCCTCCCCCTCTCTTCTCATTTCTATCTCTCTTATCTCCATCTCCTTCCAACCCTCTCTTTCTTTCTCTGTTTTTCTCTCCCTCTCTCTTTGTTTCTCTCTCTCTCTCTCCCTCTCTCTCACTTAGCAAATCGAATCTCTATAGCATTTCTATAACTCTTATAGATATAGGATCATTGGGAAAAAAGCCAAAAACAAAATGTTATCAACTATAGCTCCATTGGCTGGATGTGTCGAAACTCTTTTGCGTGTGTTTATCAACATTTCAATTAGGCAGCCATCAGATTAGGGGCATTCCTTAATTGTTTAATTGATTTTGCTATAACTCGCTTTGATCTGCTCCCAGTCAATATATGTAAATATTTATTTAGAGCTGTTTCGCGTTCGCTATTTGCTTTTGTTGAAACGAGTAAAAACAAAACAAAAAATCGAAAGAAAAAAAACCAAAAACTAAAATGGAATGGAAAAAATGAATATAAACTCCAATCCACATTCCACATTTACACACGCGCCCTCCTCCCAGTTGGCACGCCCCCTTTGGCTTCCTATACTACGCATTCCACACGATCTCCATTCACATTCACATTCACATTCGCAATTTGTTTATTTGTTAGGGCCAACGATGGGTGCGTTTAAAAACGCGCTCGCGTCTTTTTGGCGCGTTTTGTGCGCGGTTGTTGTTGTTGTTGTTTGTGGCAAATTTGATGGGCACATTTGGAAATTGATGTGTTTACACTATTCTCGCCTCTTCTGGCCATTTTTCGTTTTTAACTGCCCCATTTGGTGGGCGTACCCTGCCGCCCCCAACCAGCCACGCCCGCGCCAAATGTTTGCATGACGAATGCCCGTTTTTTAACCAAATTCATTTTCAAATTGCCATTTGGCTAATTAACAACTTGGCAATATGAAAACAAACTATTTGTTGTTATCGATTTGTAAAATTTTGTTCTTCTTTTTATAGACTGATAATATTTGGCTAATTATTTTTAGAAAAGAGAGAGAGAGGGAGTTAGGAGGTGTGTGTGTAGATGGCATATAATTATATATGTATCAAAGAAAAGGAAAAATCTTTGCTAACTAATTAACGCGTCGACAACAAAAGCAACAACAAACGATATATATATATATATATATATATATAACATATATATAACAATGTTGCGCGACGCGCCGCTTGAGCAGCAGAAGAAAGTGTAATCAACAATTGTTGCTGTTGTTGTTGTTGTCGTCAGCAGCAACAGCAGCATATCAAATGGCATGCAGAGATATCAGACAACAGTAACACAACAAGTGCAGCAACAACAACAACAACATCAGCAGCAACAACAACAACAATAATAGTAGCAGCATCAGGCGCATCGTCAGCATTTGAGGTTGAAAATCTCGCTCGCTCGAGACTTATCAAAATGTAAACATTTCCTTGTTGTTTTGACGCTTGTGCAGCGCATGTATTTGCTCTCTATACCCTGTAGTTATTTGTAGAAAAAGGGGTACGCTGATTGGTTCTCAGATGCAAAGATGAATAGATAAAGATGATGACAGATGGGAGATGACCAATATATAAGAAAATAGATTTTGCCATGAAGTATATCATAGTAATAATATCGATAAATATCGATTTGCAGCATAAATCGAACATTATAAATAACTAATTCTTGTAGAATATCAGATAAGCTAAACTATATTTATCATTGAATACATAGAATTCGCTAATTGAGATTACTTTCAAGTGCATGAGGAATTATAGTAATAATATCGATAAATATCGATTTGCATAATAAATGGAATATTATAACTAGCACTAATCTGCTCTGTTTTATCATTAAAGACAAAATATCCGCAAATCGAGCTTACTTTCAAGTGAATAGAGAAATACACGAATAGCATCGATAAATATCGATTTGAAGTATTAATCAAACATAAGTGGCAAATTTTTTTAGATCAGTTTAGCTAAACTTCATTTAATCAGCTCATACAGAGTATACGTTAGTCGAGTTTACAAGTCAAGTAAATCTCTTCTATATCTATATAATTGTATGTTCGATTAGAAGTTCAATTTGGCTAAATCCCAATTGTATTCTATTCTATCCTATGCAATTCCCGCGACTCCAAAGTTTTGTTTCAATTTGTTTAGCCAGGACAGCTGCTAGCCTTCCCTCTGGCAGTGAGGGAGGGCGGGCGTTCGCCCCCTTTTGCCCAATTGTTCGGGCTAGAGTTCAGCAACCCCCTGCCCAAATATTTGCAGCATGCAACCCCCAACTCTGTGCGAGTTGAGTTCCCCAGTCCAGCTGCTGCTGCTGCTGTCTTCCCCTAACTAATAAATTATTTATTTGTGGTTTCTCCTGCTTTTCTCGTTGTCCATTGAACTTTAATTGCGCTCGTAAAATGCCCAAAAAAAAAAAAAAAAGAACAAAACAACGAAACAGAATGAAGGAAATATGTTGAAAAACGTCTGCATACCCTTCCAAATGGGCCTCTGTCTCCCCCCTTGCCCTTGGCCCTTTGCCTGTCGTCTGCTGTAATAAATGCAGCTGCGCTTAATGACCCCGCAGGGATACAAGCACTGGGCCACAACGACAACTGACAGAGACAACTGACAGCTTCATTTGAACTATGGCCAAATGACACGAAAACTAAACCGACGACAAGTTGGAAAAGTACTGAGAACTTGTTTCACTGGAGAACAGCTTTTGAACAACTTTGATTTATCGATAAATCGACCGATATGTAAATATATTTATTTGCTGATTTTTGCAATTTCATGAGATTTAAAAATTATATGCCTATTAATCGATTACTTAGTTGCTATTTAATTTATCGATTACATTATTTCAGATGACCTTATCCATTTTGTATGTAATTTCATAATACATAATTTAATAACAAGCTAAAACCATGAAGTTGTATTCAGATTTATCTATAACACTTGACTGTCCACCATATATATGTATATATACACATTTTCATTCATATATCCGCATTCTATTTGATTTGATTTTGTGATCTATCAAATTAGTTTATACTTCAAAACGTAAATTTTATGTGTTATATTATGTGTTATGTTTTATGACAGTCTGGCAACGCCATATTTGAAAATCATAATATTTAATGAAATTCAATCATTTAATTTCGCTAATTTGTTGACTAATTATAGCCTTAGCTTGAGCTAATTGATACACATAGGTATACATATATATTTATACATGTATTATATATATATATATATATATATATATATATATATATATATATATATATATATATATATATATTATTGTTGCCCTGTGGGCCATTAAGAGGCTTAAAAAGGCTATAACAGTTAATGTTACAACAGCAATTCATAACGAAAGTAAATATAAATATTTGTATATATACATATGTACATATATGATTGTAACAATTATTGGATATATAATTGTGATTTTATTGTAATTAACAGAGTATTGAGAATCTAATGATTGACTTCAATTTAAACAACTTTAACTTCAAATAACTATGGCTATTTAAACGTCTTTTAATCTTGCCTCTATCAATGTTCTTCTGAAGCTCTTCCTCTCGTATTGGTCTTGGCATTCTGTTAAGATTGTGTAACCAGGATGCCAAGGAAGATTACATTTCTCCATATTTTACAAAGATCTAGATGAAATGAATTTTTCAAGAATATATGCATGAATGTATGTATGTTGTACATTTCTTAATATTAGAAAGCATTCAAATAAAGTAATTTAAAAATATATATATAGTTGCTCATTGAATTAAATTTAATTAATTTTAAAAGAACTATGGAAATAATATAATTATTTTGTATACATATATTTTTTATTGGTAATTAAAGTTGGTTTTATTCAACATTAAAGGCCAGGGTTGCATTTTCATATAATATCGTATAAATATATAAACCTCGAAAAGCATATACACTTTTTTTATCATCCAATTTTTTATTATCATTTAAAAACATTTTGTTTGGTAGCATTTTTGTATATTTATTTTTTTTATGTCAATTTTTTATTTTAATTTTTAATTTTGTGCGCTTGATGTGACCGTCGCTAACACCTTTAACCTTTGTGGGTGTGTGTGTGTGTGTGTGTGTGTGTGTGTGTGTGTGTGGAAGTGGAAGGTCGATTCAGGTTGACTTCACTTGAACAAAGCAAACTTCTCTGTTTAGCATTGTTTGGCATCTGGATGGATGGTTGGTTGGTTGGTTGGATACTGGATAAAGTGTTAAAGCATTAGCCTTGAAATTCATGGCACTGGCAATCGTCAATGTCTTCAATGAATGCTAACGAACGCATTTAACACAATCCAGGATGTAAATAATGCAATTAGTTGCAAAGCGGAAGCTGCAGCTGGAGTTAATAATCTATTTTGGGATGCATTTTATTTTGCAGCCATCTGGCCAGATGTTTTCGAATGAAACAACATTTGAATTGGCTAAAAAGACAGAGAGAGAGAGAGAGAGAGAGAGAGAGAGAGAGAGAGAGAGAGAGAGAGAGAGAGAGAGAGAGAGAGAGAGAGAGAGAGAGAAAATGAAAACGAAAACAATAAAAGAAGTTTCAGCAGACTGAGGGCATGATATCTCCGTTAAGTCTCTTGCCTGCGCATCTTAAGGTCGACTGTCTGTCTATCTGTCTATCCGACTGTCTGTCTGTTCCCGTTCAAGTTTTTAATATCAACTTTTTGTAGCGTGGAATTTTATCTTGGCAGACAAAATGAGGCTAAGGGTGTCGCCCTCGCAGTTACTAACTACGTTGGGTGCTTCACCAACTCTTGCTCTCTATCTCCCTCTCTCTCGCACTCTGATAAGATAAATGCGATTTGTTTTATTTGCCAAGTCCGCACCGCCGCCTCCTTCACCTGTCCCACCTCTCTGCCTCGAGTTCCAGCTAAAACATAGAAAGCGAAACGTCCTCCTTTGCCTAGTTTTCATTCATTTAGCTTTTCGTGCGCATTTGACACGTAGAACGCTCGTGTTTCGATTCCGTCGCGTTCCGCTTTGTATTACATGTGACGCATATGCACAAAAATTACTATACAATCAGCTGACTCTCTGCTTAAGCTATGCCAAGCGGCTCATATTATTGACCTTATTAGCTACATTTTCAATAGAATTTTCGTATATTTATGGCTTTATGTTTTGGGCTTACTTTTAAACCTTTTTCTGCAGTGTAGTTGGAATGTATTTAATGGAGTATTGTTTACTGAAGTTGAACTAACTGCAGTCTCGTGTAGATTTCTCAGCGAGTAATCTTTTAATTGTGCCCATAAAGTAACGAGTGAGTAGGCAACGACTAAAGAGTGGAAAATTTGCTAAGGCGTAAAGCATCTTGTTCATCTATCTAGCATATTCTTAAGCCCAAAAAGTAGCGAGTACATTTAATAACGAGTTTCGATAATTGAAGACGCCTAAGCAAAAGCTGTTTATCAATTATCTGTTACTAGTTTTTTAATAAATAATATATGGCTTTCTAATCTAAAGTAACGAGTAAATTTCACATCAAGTAACGAGTGAATAATTCGTATTCATATTTCATCTTGCTACCATAACTCAGCGCGTAGCATATTCTCTTAGCCAAAAAGTAGCGAGTATATGAAAAAATGTGTTAAATGACGAGTAGAGACTTTTTTTTACTAATTTAAAAATCATAAGCCAATGGGGCTCATTTTTTTCTGTTGCCTAGTGTATTTGGTAACGAATAACGAGTAGAAAAACGCGTCAAGCAAACTACTAAAAGCTTTTTTATATTGCCATATACTCTTTTAGCTTAAAGTAGCGAGTAAATTTGGATGTTGAAAGATTAGCAAATGCCGGACCTAAATCATATAAAGCAACGAGTGAATTGTTATTTCACAACTTCCATACGAAAGTCTGCGAGTGAATTTGGCAATGAGACAGAGAGGCAAAGCGAGAGGTAGAGTGGGAGCGAGCGGGAGACCGACCGCCAGAGTGAGAAAGAGAGAGAGAGAGAGAGAGAGGCAGGAGCCACGAGGTGCAGCAGCAACAAGTTGAGCCACGTAAATGGGTCGCCCACTCATTTCTTATGCAATGCCCGCAAAGCAACAAAAAACAGCCGCCGAGAACCGTTAAAATTAAAATTTCAAATTGTCGTCAGTTGTTGTCCAAAGCAACAAAACAAAAATGAGAAGAGAGCAAAATATTTGCGACAAGTAATTGCGCACTCCCCAAAAACAACGAATGTTCCATTTAGGCAAGTGTGTGTGTCTGTGTATGTGTGTGAAAATGTGGAAATAACTGCAAGAGACAACAGCGACAACAACGACAACAGTTAGTCGCCGGGTCAACATGGGTTAAAGCCGCCTGGATAATGACAACAACAACAACAACAACAACATGTCTTCTGGCCCCTCTTTTGGTTCGACAAACGATGTCACGTTTTTTTTTTTTTTTACTTTTGGTAGGCAGCAACAGCTACCTGGCAAGCCCCAGACCTCCGCTTGCCTCAGCTTGCTGCTCCTCGTGAGGCAAATTAACATAAACATACGAAAATTATAACAAAAACAAGTCATAAGAATGAGCGAAGGAGACGGAGCTAAACACACGATGCAGCAATAAGAAGTTTATTTACCTCTTGGCTGCTGTTGTTGTTGTTGCTGCTGCTGTCCACCAATATGGGCAGCCGCACCTCCCACAGCAAATGCTGACGAAGAAGAGGAAGAAAAGCCTGCCCAACCCTCTTGCATACCGCCCCAAAAGGCCCCGCCCCGAGCCCATTTGAACAAGTGACCAAAAACGTCAAGCGATCCACGTTACACGCTACGAATTTCTGATCATTTGCTTTGATTTTGTCGTCGGCTTGTGGACCGTTTTATTTATACCAATTGAAAGAGCATAAAAAGGGTTTAAATGCTTAAATGCAAATGTGCTGTAATAGCCAGAAGCAGGCATGACTGATCATACTCAAAAAAAAAGAAAAAACGACTACAAACATATGCTAGACTAGACTGAATCAGTGAATTTACTTTATCGAAATATATACAGAGTAGATATATTTATATATATATATATATATATATATATATATAACCTTCATAGGGTATATGACGGCTATAAAGCAGTTGGACAATGAAATAAAAATTATACAAAAATATTTTATTTTAAATTCTATGCTTTTTGTATAAATTTTACTTCTCTGTCTCCCTCTCTCTCTCTCTCTTTCTCTCTGTCTCACTGACTTTCTTTGTCTTGTATCTAATTGGTATATTTTTAATAACCTTGAGTGGCTATTAGAAGGCTGTATGAACAGTTGGACAATGAAATAAGAAAATGAAAATATATTTTATTTTGTTTTATATTCTATCATTATCGAATATATTTATCTATCTCTGTATCCTTTTCTCTCGCTCTCTCTCTCTCTCTCTCTTCCTCTCTCTCTCTCTGTCTTTCTCTTACTATTTAATTTTCGTATTTGTTAATAGTAATTTCGTCTTTTTACGCAATTTTTCATGCAATTCACGTAAATGTTTTGGAATTTTTTTGTTTTGCTTCGAGCTTAACAAGTCTCACAGTTTTGCTGCAATTAAATATATATATTTATATACATATATGCATATATGCATATATAATCGCATGAAATCTCAACAAGTTTTGTTGTCACACATTGCCTGAACTTTGCACTTGCTACGTTTCTAATCAGCGCGACAAGATAAGAGCGTACAGATATTCGGCATTGCCTTGAACGTAACGTAACGTAGCGTAACGTACTGTCACGTCACGTCACGTAACATAGCGTAATAGCAACAGTAGCAACAACAACAATGGCAACCTGTTACAACGCAATTAACAAATTGTACGGGTCAACTTAATCAAGCGATTAATCGATCAATCAACTGACTTTGACAAAATACCAAAGCACATTCGTTCGAGCCTAATGAGCGAAAATCATATTGATAATACCCTGGAAAAAAAACACCAATTAAGTAAGTGTATGACACAACGAGAGGAGACAAAAGGCAATCAGTGCAATATATTTCACATGTACAGGGTAACTGCTAGTCGGGCAATCGAGAGGTATGCCGACTCTAGCTGTGAAAGCTGAACTTCGCACTTAACGCAAAATTACAACCAAAAATGGCCAAAACACACGGCAAAAGGTGACAAAACGGGACAGGAAAAGCAACAACAATAGTAATAATAATAATTGAGCTGTTGTTGTTGTTGTTGCTGTTAGCATTTTGAGAACATTATTTCCGCTGAATTAATTACCAAAGCTTTTGCTGTTGTTGCTTTTGCTTCTATGACTAAACATCAAACGTTAGGTTACAAAACCGAGAATCAAACTGAGCCGCCTGCAATGCCAATTTCGTTTGGCATTGTCATTGAGAGCAAAACGTGTATGTTGCACAAAGAGACAAGAGACAACAACAACAACAACAACAACAACAACAACAACAATAATAAGAAATCACTGCGAGTGGGCGTGCCCACAGCGGCCTTGAAGTTGCGAAAGTTGCAGCGAATTACGATCCAGCTTATTGCTGTCTAACACTTTCTACGAGGGTTAACTACAGACAATGGAAACATGAAACAAGCAAAGCCACAGCAGCAACAGCAACAACAACAACAACGAAAACACTTTGATTTCTTCAAGTCGCCTTGTCGCCAGTTCGATTATGAGAATTATGTTGCAAGCGATGCGCATTGGATGTTGACTTCTTTGGGGTTGCAGCATTCGAAATGAAAGTGCAACAAGGTCGGGCCAATGCTGAGAAGAGTTAGAATCAAACGAGAAAGCTCTAGTGGAGACTACTCGACTACGAGATGCCCTGAACCCTTCGAAGAACTTATAGTCAAATCTTTCTTCGCTTCTTTTCTGCATACACAAGAAACAACAAGAAAATCAAAATTGTATAAAGTCTACAGTAAAAAAAGTATAGATCTAAAAATGAACAAGTTTTCATTTTCTAATTTTTATTCATAATCGATATCATAAAAACGGTAATAGTTATCGATTTTTTGTAACAAACTCGATATTCGCTTGCTATACAGTGACCTATAAACAAAATTTCTAGTCTCTAACTCTTATAGGTTATGATATTGACGCATTCCTGCATACGAATATATATACAGAATATATATACTTTACTGGGTTCTGCCACGCCTCTTACTGCCTGTTACATACATACAAACAAATCCATTATACCCTGATTTGTCATTTTCATTAACAAAAAAACTAATCCATTTGCTTTTAAGCCAACTTAACAAGAGTTTTTGAGAACAACTGTTTTGCTCAAATGGGTAATTGAATTCAAATCTAATGGGACATCAATTGCAAATTGAATTGGTCTAATTGGAGAAGGGCAACTTTTAAGCTGATTTTTATTCCCTTGTGCGTAATGCACTTAGAAATCTTTAAGAATAGAACTATTTCAAAATATCAACAGCTCTCTCTCTCTCTCTCTTGGCTTGACACAATTGTAAATTCAAGAATTTTAGGCGAAAGACCTTTCTGTTCATGCGCTAAATTCATGTTAAACAATTTTTAAATCAAAAGTAAATAATATGAAATTAAACTCTTGAATTGACTGCAAGAATTGAATGAACTCTAATAATAATATTTATACTATTGTAATATAATAGTAAACAGTAAATAATGGCTCAGAAAGAAGTAGTAATTGCAGCTAATACGAGGGCTGTAACAAAAGTTAGTAGTCTGCGCCTTATGTAATACAGAATAATAATATAATATAAGATAATATTATTATATATTAATAATAATAATACATAATAATATAATTAAAAATAATATATAATAAAATTAAAAAATAATATATACAAACTTTTTGATAATAATTTATTATAATAATAAGCAATGTAAGATAATATTATTATATATTAATAATAATTATACATAATAATATATTAAATAATAATATAATTAAAAATAATATATAATAAAATTAAAAATAATATATACAAACTTTTTGATAATAATTTATTATAATAATTAGCAACCTTTGAGTCTGTCATAAGACACACTCTAATAACTTTTAGTACAACCCTCAAGCCCTGCTCTACTACTTCTTCTTCTTCTGCTCAAGTCTTAGTCATCTTGAAACTATTTAGCATAACACCTGAATATTACCAACCTTTAATAAAAATCATTTGAATAATCTCTGTTAACAACTTTTGTGTCACTTCTCAGTTGCTTTACAACAATTGTTTATTAACTTATGCAGCTTTGAAGTCAAATGACACTTAGTCAATAATTTGCCACATTTAATTCACTTCTACCAACACGTAAACATCTCTCTCTCTCCCTATATATATTATATATGTTCAATTAAATTCATTCCGTGGAAAATCCATTTAAAACAAAAACCCGAGCAAATAAAAAACTGCGCGCGTGCATGGAAATTTTTTCTTTATTTTTTCTCTTATTTCTGTGTTTTTTGTTTTTTTTGTCTTTCAAGCGCTTTACATTATTAATAATGAAACAAAAAAAAAATGGTTTTACATAGTTGCTGCTATTGTTTATTTGTATTTTTTATTTAAGAAATGCGACGACAAGCGCCTCGCATTTCTCGCTCAAACTTTTGCCCACCAGCACAGATACAATTAATTGCTTATTTCTGTATACCCTGTGCGAAGTAGCTAAAGCAGGGTATATTGAATGCTGGGCTTTAGTAGTTTGTAACTGATAGAAGTCACCATGGCTGGATAATATGAATAGTATATACATACATATATATTGCTGATCAGGCTTAACAGAGATGAGAATGTCCTTCTCAAAAATTATAAGAACTAAACCTATTCTACATGCAGGTCAATTCACAACATCGATAATACATTTATCGATTGTTATTCAAATCGATAACAACAGACAAGATGAGACCTAGCTTGTAAGTATATATATATCCTCCCGTCAGTCTTATCTTCTCAATAACAATATGAACTGTACCAATTTGATATGCAGATCCGCTCAGGTTATTTCACAACATCGATAACTTTATACATTGTTACTAAAATCTATAGCAACTATTAATCATAATAACAAATTAATTAAAATTGATAAGAAACTCAATTTTGTTGATAAATTGATTAAAATCGATAAGATACTGGAATATTCTTGAAAAGTCGATCGAAATCAATAACAAACTGCAATGACTCAGAACTCATTACGCATATTTTCAGATCTAAAGTCGTTGGCATTAATTATTATAACAAATTGATTAAAATCGATGAAAAATTGTAATAATTTAATTAAAATCGATAATAAAGTCTATGGAAATCGATAACAAATTGCAATAACTTGGCATATTTTTCTGATCTAGAGTCATTTAACTGTCTCTATATGTGTTGTCCAACACTAAACAGGGTATCTGCTAGTCGAGCTAATCACAGCTACTTCTTCTATTTGTTATATTATCTAATTGACTCAGCGCAAAATGCAAAATGCAATTTTACCATATGTCGCTTTGCATATGAAAACGTTGTCGACAGTCATGAAAAGAGTCGAGCTTGTTGTGTGAGGTCAAAGGCACGACTCAATAGATACCCTGTAAATGGTATATGATGTATTTATTTAACGAATGAAATACCCTTTATATGTTTTTGCTGAATATGAAAAACAATTCAGATATAAAAGCATTAAAATGGATATTAACTTGAGCAAAATGAGAAATATTTAAGGGAAATTATATGCAATTTGTTGACAGATGCCATATAAATCTTTGAAATACATATAGTATATGTGTATATATATATATATATATATATATATATAGCCATAAAATGACGTGGTAGCAAAATTCTGGTTGCCATGCGACATATCCACAATGCCACAAAATGCTGCACGACGTGTCGTATGTGTTGCGTATTTGGCTTGGCGTCCATTGCCGCAAGCACGCACGTTCCGCACTATAAACTCTGCGGCATGTCAAGTACTCGAATGCACAGCATAATATACAATATATGTAGATGCTGCTATGCAAAAATATAAGAAGCAGAGAGCCAAAGTGTGAGAGAGAGAGGGAGAGTGAGATCAGGAATGCAGTCAAAGAAAGAAATGCGAGTCAATGAACAAACAAATGGGCGCCAGCAGGAATGCAGCTTGAGCAACAACAAAAATGAAGCACATTGCAAAAACCAAAAATAAATCCAATCAGATTCAAATCAGAATCAAAACCAAAACCAGAACGAACACAAGAAACCACAAACAAAAAAAAAAACTATATACATATTAAAAAAAAAAAAAAAAAAAAACAAGCCAACGATCAATGCCGCGTTACAGCGATCTGGCAACGAGGTCGACATTGCTGTCAAGGTCGTTGCTTGAGCGCTGCCTTGAGCCAAGCGACTGGAACTCTCGTCTTAGAGTCTGCACAGATGCAAAAGATGCTGCTGCAGTTGCTCTGCGTATGCAGCCAAGCTGAACTAGCCCAGGCCAGAGTTCTCTCTCACTATCTCGCTGAGCTCATCTCGCTTTATCCCATGGCCAAAGCTTAAGTAATTAGCAAAAAAAAAAAAAACTAAAGCTAGCAGCTGAGAAGAATGCTCAACTTGCAAATACCTTAAAGTCTAAGGCATTTACTGCTTTATGAACTATCGATTCTTGTAGAATTATCGTTTGTTTGTTACATCGGAAAATCAATACTTATCGATTCATGTTGAGCGCTCAGTTTATCGATATGACTTTTCAGCCTATGCTGCCTTTCACGTTCTCGTTCTTTTATATTCTATTCTCTTGCTATATATTAGTTAAGATACCCACTTGCCTTTGGTCACAGGGTGTTCAAAAACAAAGAGCTCACAAATACCTTGTATGCGTCTTGAAATATGCTGTGATCCATCTTCTTAAATCACTTGCTTCAATTTTAGCGTCGCTTTTATTTTCCTGTTGTTTTGTCTCTTTGGGTTTCCTCTTCTTCTTTTTCGTCTTCTTGCATAATTTGCACACGCTTCACAGATTTACAGGAGGTTCGTGAACCCTTCGAGGCGGGCCACATAATGTTTTGTACTCTTCAATAACACTTTTGTTTACCTGCATCAAGACATCTAACAAAAACCTTTGACAGTCGGACGAACGGACGATCAGTGGAGTGGCATCAGTTCAATAACCCCCACTGATGTCCCATTGTGTCACATGTATGTGTGTGTGTGTGTACGGAGCATGGGTTCAGTATAATGAGCTTGTGATGAGCTTGGCAAACCATGATATCACACAGACGAGAACTGGAAAAATAGCTAAGAGTAGCATATGCTATATTTAGTATGTTTCTAGTTGGGACTTTCATATATTATAGCCAAACTCAGTTATCGATAAAAGCTTTAGAGAAATAAATATCGAATAGAATATACTTATATAGATAACAGATAATTAGGCAAAATTTCTATATATTTACATTGAAAATAATATAGGTCTGATTTTGATAAATTAATAAAAATCAAATATATCGATAGCATTCCATGAACAGGCTAACCTTATAGAATTTTAATTAGTCACGTTTTCATTGCTCATAAGCAATCTCATTAGTATAAACTCCAACAAAATTTATCATACAAAATTGAGAATTATATCTGATAATCATAATCAAGTTCATTACTCATTAGCAGTTTTATTAGTTTACATATTGATGCATCTTTAACTGTTCTTCGATAACAAGATTCATCCAAATTATATCTCCTAAAAACAGACGCATTGCTCATAAACAATGCCCATTAGTAGAACATTATCATAAGCATTAGTAATCCATTAACATACACATTAGCATTCCATTGTTCTTCTGCAGACCTACTAATTGGAGAAAGATCCTTCAAATTGAACACAAAAATTCCAATTAATGGCTTAGGCATATTCATTTCAGTTCTGGGCAATTGTGATCGGATTAAGGCTTTTAAGTGTTTCATTTATCAATGCAAAAAGAACAAATGAATTGTTGTTGATTGTTTTTGCTGCTATATCAACTGGAGGCTGTTCCATTGTTGAGAGCAACTCATTAAATGGCATTCAATAATTATTATCCTTAGTTGCATTAGTTACGCTCTGAAGGCCGCTGCTGCTGCTGCTGCTGCTGCTGCTGCTGTTGCTGTTGCTTTTGTTGAGCGATTTTATTTTTGTGGAAGCGCTTTAAAAGCTAATTAATTTAACAGCCACAGCAACAAACAACAAGCAAAACAATAATAGGCATACAAGCTAATTGGTTTTTAATTATTAAAATTTATTGATTTTTAATTTGTGTGCGAAGCTTAAGCGGAACAAAGCGAATGCCTTGAACTCTTGAACTAGCCAACTCAAGCAAGGCAAATGAAAAGTTGCCAACGCTTTTCATCACCAAAGTGAACCATAAACTAGAATATGTATCAAGCACATGGTATACTCTGTAAAAAAGAGAAAAACCTGATAGAGTTAGGAGAATTCAATTGTCGAATTGGCATGGAGAAAAATTGCTTATTGAAAGATATAAACTTATCTAAATAAAAACATATCATGTATGGCTTTTTGGTCATCTATGTATACTTTATCTATAGATAATTTGTGGTCACATGTAGTAATATTTAGGTATCTAGAATAGTCTCATTTATAAAGTGAATTATACATACCATATTGGAAAAAATATATATTGATTGATTTATCGATAAAATATATACATTTATTTCTATAAATAGCAAACAAAAGCAGCAGCTCTATAAAAATAAGTTCTAGTATTGACAAGTTTGGAAAAAACTTATCGATAACAAATTATAAACAAAATATGCTTTGATATAATGTATTAAAAGATCTATAGATGATTGTTCAGTAATAAAAGATTTTTTTTCACGCATTTAAATTTCAAATAATATAGTTCTGATATTTTTAATTGATTTGGAAAAAAAATATATCGATAACACATTTAAAATCAATTATACTGTAATGAAATATATATCGATAGCAAATTAAATATGCCTTAATAGAATGCATGAATTGATCTGTAAATGATTATTTAGTGACCACAGATTTTTTCGCGCATTAAAATTTAAAATAAAATAACTGTTATTAATTGATTTGGAGAACAAATTATCGATAGCACATTAAAAGTCAAATATACTTTAATACAATATATAAAAAGATATATAGATGATTGTTTCCACATATTTAGATTAAATATATCATAGTTCAGATATTAATTAATTAAAAACAAAAACTTATCTATACTAGATTATATGTCAATATATCTTCTGAAGTCTATGTTTCATTAGCTTGAAGCTAAGCAGCTATCACAAGTAACTATGTTCGTTAGATTTTCTGAGACATGCACGTTAATCCAATTTTACAGGGTATTAATATCTCTGAAACGGATTAATCATACATTAAGGATTTGCTTAGACCCAGGGCCCAAGGCCAAGCTGAATATTGCGCTGTAGTCTCGAAGCTCAGCCGCAGTTGGATATTTTGAGTATTTTTAGAGCGAGCGAGCGAGCAACAGAAAAAGAAGAAGAAAATTAATAAACATTGAGCAAAACAGAAATATTTACAACAATAGAAATAACCACATGGACGGCTTTGGTGTGTATTTATAGAGACAGAAACACACACACACACACACACAGCTGTTGGTGGGTGGCAGCTTAGTGGTAGCGGGGGGCGTGTCTGCAGCATATTTACCTTTTGGCATCAAGTCAAAACTTGATTTGATATTTGAATTGGGCATTTGTTTTCATATGGATTCTGACTTAACACTCAGCTGGTCTATGGGAGATGTCTGTTATTTATAGCTTTGCACTTCAAAGTATTTCGATGATTAGCAATGTGATTATTTTTATACATATATGATTCTCAAGACATCGATTCAACAACATCGATTCTATATTTGGTCTTTATTGTTTTTTGGGCTTTCGGTTTTTTTTTCTCTTTGTTTTTTTTTTTTTTGGGAGGGGTGTCAGTAGGCCTTATAAGCTGACTCGATCAACAAAATAATGCTATGAAATCTAAAACAAAAAAATCTCTTAATGGGCAAGTCGACGATCGAATTTCAATTGAATCGTTGTTGTTGTTGTTGTTGTTGTTGTTGTGTCGCCAACATGTTGACCAAAGTCAAGTTTGTTGCTTTTTTACAACTTACGCTGTGGTTCAATAAACTGAGAATCTTGACATTGAACTTCTGATAGTGCGTAAAACGGAGGAAGCAGAAGCAGAAGAAGACAAAAACTAATGACATGTGTCACGCGTTGTTAGCCAGAGAACTAGAAGCTTTCTAAACCTCACCCACCCACCCAAAGAAAAACAAAACAAAATAGTGACAAAAGCACAGTTACAATACTAAGTCATTCTGCTGCTTCTTCTTCTTCTTCTGTTATTTCTTTATGCACCTACAATGGCAAAGCACTTAGACACTATCTATCCATAGGTAAATATATATAGATGCTTGCTTGACTGTCTAATTGACTTATGAATGATCAGCGTACACAGCGCTCGAACCGGAAGCGGAATATATATATACTATTTGAATGTAATTTCCTCAAGTTATATAGAACTGATATTGAAATTGAAATTCTTAGCGCGTTTCTGAAAGTAGTTGCTAAACTCTATATGGAGAGAATCAATCAATCGACCTAAAATGACCAATTGTAATGTCTCCAATTGATATATGTGGTACTATTTTATATATTATATTATACTATACTTTTTTATACTATACTACACTATAATATACTATACTATACTATATATACTATATACTATATTATACTATATTATACTATACTATATTATATTATAATATACTATTCTATGCTATAATATACTATTCTATACTATAATATACTATTCTATTCTATAATATACTATTCTATACTATAATATACTATACTATACTATATTATACTATACTATATATATATATATATTATATTATTTTATGTTAGTAGAGATCAAATCAAAAAACTCTTAGCTGGAACCGTTCGAAAATTTAGTAAAAAGCTTCTTTGGAATAAATAAAGACAGGTAGGGTCAGGATAAGAAAGTAACTGACATGCATAATTGAATCATAAAAATTAAACAAATAATTATCACAAAATCAAACATAAATTGAATAGATCAAGCTAAATGCTTGCGAAATTGTTGTATATGCGAAATGTGGTATCAACATTAGCAACATCGGAAGTAAACAATTCAAATGTTGTCCTAGAAGTCCAGAATGAAATTCTATTGACACAGAAACCATTCCACATATTTAGCTATATTTGGTGTATTCAAAGATATATGTCATATTTAGCAGATAAATTTCTATTGTTATATTGAATATTGCAAAGCTTTTTCTTCACAAGATCTCATCTCGTATACCTTCATATAGCCCTTTACAGATTTCCATCTAGTTGAACTCTCTAGAGAGTTCTAACTGTTGTAGCTCTTTACCGAAGCGAAGGGCCTCAGCTTGAGCTGTTTGGCCAACATTCAAACTCTGACGTCGAACTTCAATTGTGCAATAATTGGAGGCTAAATAATTTACCGTTTACTTGGCTATTTATTTATTTCTACTTGGCTGTCAGCTTGTCAGCTTTGTCAGCTTGTAAGTTCTTCTACCTTTTCTTTACGACTTTGCTGTTTGCATTTTCTCTCTCGCTCTTGCTCTCTCTCTATGCCAACTGAAAATGGAAGCTAAGGGCATATTGATTTCATGAAGATGTATGTAAAAGGCAATATATGGAGAGATCGTTGCAAAGCATATATATTCTGAATTAGGTTCTATAGATGAATTGATCTAGAGCTTAAAATCTCGTAGTTTAATTGCCTTAATTTTCGATAAATTCTAATAATTTAAAAGAAATTGTTTGAAAAAGTTATCAAACTAAAGCACATTTTGAGCATATCATTTTATAAAACTAGATCATTTTGAGAGTTAGATAGTTGTATTTATGTTGCAGAGTATCTCCTAGTCGTTCACTCCCAGTAAGAGCAGCATTACTTGTTTGTTTCTTTTTCTGTGCTGTTTTGTTTTGTTTAGAATTTTCCTATTCACTAACTAACTGGGTTGTTGTTATTATTATTATTATTATAACTGCTGTTGCTGTTTGTAGAAAGTGCTCACAATTTGTCTTGCACACACACACACACACACGCACACATACACATAGATAATATCATCGTGTGTGTGTGTGTGTGTGTAGAGTTCAAAGTGCTTTAAAGTACTTTGACTTCCCACAGTCATTTCCACAATTCTTTCTTCAGCTTGTTCTTCCAGCTGACTTTCCAGCTTTAACAGACTTTCATGTTTTGGGGCTGGCTCTTCTTGTCGCTGTTCTTTAGAACTTGTAACATCATCTTTTATACATTTGCCGCTTTGCTGATCTTTGGCTCCGTCAGTCAGGCAGTCACTCAGTCAGTTAGTTAGTCAAGCAGTCAGTTAGTCAATCAGTTGCCTTGCAGCATTATGCAAGACCCTTGATGTCAGTTGAGTTCACTCTAATGTGCTCTTAACTTGGTCAAAGCTGGTCTCGTTGCATTGGCCAAGCGGCATTCAACTATTACTGCAAACGAAATCTGCAGCAAAAGTTCTCGTCATCAATCAAAAAATATGATTACATGGCACTCGCCACGATAGTTTTAGTAAGCAATTTTTTATAGTAGAATCGAGTACACTTTACATATATATATATATATATCCAATATTTTGCAATACATTTTGTCTGTCAGCTCTTCTATGTGCTTCTCAAAAGTAGCTGTCATAATGAAAAGTTGATGCTCATTAATTTTGAATTGCCAAAGAAGTAAAACAAAATACGGAGATGTTATGTTATCGATAGTTTAAAAAGCTTACTATCGATAGCATATTCGATATATCGTTAGTTGTATTTGATGTGAATTTCAAGAAAATAAAACAGTTAAGGTAGCTGAAATCTTTATGCTATGTAAAATATCTATATCGATTACAAATCGACAACATATATATGCTAATCGATCGTTTGTAAGACATATCAATAGTTGAATGTATGTATTTTTTTATGTACATACATATATAGCCACTGTAAGGCAGTTGAAATGTTTAAGCTATGCAAAATATCGATAGTTTCAAAAACGATAACTTATGATATATGTTTATTGAGAGTGCATTAGACACATCGATAACTGAACTACATGTGAATTAGAAGCAGAATAATAGAATATGTAACCTAAAAAGTTAAAGTAGTTGAAATGCAAAAAAAAAAAAGTAAGTTTCGAAATCGATAACATATGTTATATGCTAATCAATAATTTATTAGACATGAGAGTTGAATATATACATACATACAGGCTGTGAAAATGTTTAAATTAAGCAACAACAAAATCTATAATAAATATGCCATTCAATATTTTCTGTATAACTGTTCTATTGAAAAGTTACTTTAATTATAGATAGTTGTCAAAATGTGATTTATATTAATAATAATTACAAATTAATTTAAGCAGCTTATAAACATCGACAAGAACTCAGTTTCAATATTGATTAAGCAGACACACGGAAAGAGACACCAACGTAGAAATATGCACATATATATTATAGATAAATAGATATACTTCCCCAAATGTCTGCGTCAGTGTCTGGCTTATCAATAAAGCTACATCTAAAGCCCAAACAGTTATATATATATATATTTATATATTTGTCGATCTAAAACGTCAGAACTAGACTCTAAGCTCCGCTGATCTCTGATCTCTTGCGGTCTCTCTCTCTCTCTCTCTCTCTCTCTCTCTCTCTCCGCTCTCGCTCACTCCCTGAGTTGGCGATCGATCGCACCTCCTACATGACAACAATTGAAAAACAGAAATAAGAGAAATAAAAATTTGTTCAGCATACAAAAAATTGAACAGCCAAGGCAGGCAAAGCGTTGTCAGCGCTGAGAACGTAATTAAAGCAAACTATGAACGAGTTTTAAAAGGCGAACATAAAAGGCAAATATGTGCACAGAGCCAAGAGACAACACACACACACACACACACACACACACAAAGATACAGATACAGCCATATAGATACAGAATACAGAATAAAGATACTTCTGCTGAAGCCGCCTGGCATTTGTTGATCGTTAGTCATGCAGCATTTGAAATCATTTTTGAAAAAAAAACCCCAAAAAAACGAAACCGCATCGAACTGAACTGAACTGTAAAAGCTCTTCTTCTGGGAAATGAACTGAAAACGTTTGGCTAACTCAGCAAATATTTTGAGATAGATTTGATATGGAATGCAAAGTTGGAATTGAAATTGAAATAAAATTGAAGAAGTTGAAATTGGAAATTGGGCGAAAAGAAAAGCAAAATATGATTTTAATATTTCCAGATAGTTTGAAATAGATTTATAAAGTCCGAATTGAAATTGAAACAAGATTGTAGAATATGTAATTAAAAACAAAACAAAATATGATTGCAATATTTTGAGATAGTTTGAAGAAGTTAAAATTGAAATTGAAGCAAGATTGAACAAGCTTTTAGTCTTTAATTTTAAAATTGAAATTGAGATAAAAGATAAAAAATATCAAATATGATTGCAATATATCGGATAAATTGAAATTGAAAAAGGATTGAAGAAGATAAAATTGAAAATTGAACAAAAAGATAAACCAAAAATCATTGCAATATATCGAAAATTGAAAATGTTAGAATTGAAATTGAAGCAAGATTGAAGAAGATTTTAGTCTGTAAACTGGAAATTGAGCAAAAAGAAAATCAAAAACATATGATTGCAATATTTCGAGTTAGTTTGAAAAAGATGTTTAAATAAATTTAGAATTGAAAATATTTTAAGATAGTTTGAAGAAGTTAACATTGAAATTGAAGCAAGATTGAACAAGCTTTTAGTCCTTAATTTTAAAATTGAAATTCAGCAAAAAGATAAAAAATATGAAATATGATTGCAATATATCGAGATAAATTGAAATTGAAGATTGAAGAAGATAAAATTGAAAATTGAACAAAAAGATAAACCAAAAATCATTGCAATATATCGAAAATTGAAAATGTTAGAATTGAAATTGAAGCAAGATTGAAGAAGATTTTAGTCTGTAAACTGGAAATTGAGCAAAAAGAAAATCAAAAACATATGATTGCAATATTTCGAGTTAGTTTGAAAAAGATGTTTAAATAAATTTAGAATTGAAAATATTTTAAGATAGTTTGAAGAAGTTAACATTGAAATTGAAGCAAGATTGAACAAGCTTTTAGTCCTTAATTTTAAAATTGAAATTCAGCAAAAAGATAAAAAATATGAAATCTGATTGCAATATATCGAGATAAATTGAAATTGAAGATTGAAGAAGATAAAATTGAAAATTGAACAAAAAATTATTGCAATATATCGAAAATTGAAAATGTTAGAATTCAAATTGAAGCAAGATTGAAGATTGAAAAGAAGATAAAAATATATTTCAACTTAGTTTGAAAAAGATGTTTAAATAAATTTAGAATTGAAGTTGTAACAAGATTGAAGAGGATTTTCGTCTGTAAATTGGAGATGAAAACTGAAATTGACAAAAGAAAAACAAAATACTTATGATTGCAATATGCTAAGTGTGTGTGACAAGAGTTGAGTTGCCGTAAGGTCAGTTAATCGAACGGTATGTGTTGTGTGTTGTTTGTTTGTTGTTTGTTGTGTGTGCTGTGTGCTGTGTGCGTGTATCCGGCTGCCTTGAGGCCACATTTAAAACTACAACTGTCACATTAACTTTGATGAGCTGCGATCCCAGAGATATGAGATCGGCAAGTAAGAGCGCCAACCGAAAGTAATCGCTGGAAACTTGAGAGGCGTTCGTTTGAAAAGTGCAAAAAAAAAAAAAAAAACATACACACACACACACACTTACACACTCATATGTGTGTGTGGCTGGCGAAAATCGAAAGAAGAAATTAACTTTCACCGCAGCGGCGCAGCGGCAAAAGCCGGCGGCTAAAAAACGCTAGCAAAACGCGACAGCCAAATGCGCATTAGAAGTCATCAAAAACATGATTGGAATTGGTATCGGCAAATGATAGCGGTAAAATATATATCGATATGAGTTGTGTGTAGCTACGCACACGGACAGACAGACAGAGACAGTGGATGTCGCCTAAAGAACGCTGAGTTTGTGTAGCAAGTGAATGTCTTGAACGGACTTGAACGGGCTTGAACAGCCCCAACCTGCTCCCGCTCCCGCTCCCGCTCCATTTGCCTCCACATTCGCTGTAATCTTGCACCACGCGCATCCACATGCAAAATGAAAACATAGTGCGAAACCAAATCTCTGCGCGAGTTACAGAGCGTGCTGCTGGCGCAATGTGGCAATGTGGCAATGAACTTTGCCCCGCCCCCTCTCCCTCTCCCCCTGACCCTTTGCCCAGCGTGGCGAACGCACGCTTTGCTAATGGCCGGGCGACAGCAGCAGCAGCAGCTCCAATTATTAGCACACGCTGAGATTTCTCTTTTGTTGTTGCTTTATTTTTTTGCATGCGTTGCTTCAAGGTGTCATCCAATTGTTCAATACGAATGCAATATTGGCAGAGAGAGGCAGCTAGAGTGAGCGATAGGCAGAGAGAGCTAGAGTGAGCGGGGTGGGAGAGAGGGAGCTGGAGTGAGCTGTTGCAAGAACTGCGCTCTTTGACAAGCACAGATGTCGTTTCAGCTTTTTTCCCGTCAGATCTGGCTTTTTAAAAGTCCGATCGCGGGAAGAGTTCCGAAATGGCAGGAAGCGGGAATTCAGAAAAGCTTTTTTCCAGCTTTTTCATAATTTTATATGTTCTATGTATAAAATTTGAATATAGAAATTACAAAATTAAATAATATTAAGTAAACAAAATTTTAGTTGAGAAATTACAAAATTAAATAATATTAGGTAAACAAAAATTGCATTTTTATGTATGCATATTATTTCAAATCTGCTAAAATGTATTAAACTCACAATTCAGCTTTTTTTGTCTGGCTTTCCAGCTAGATCTAGCTTTTTGTGCTCTGGAAAACACTGTTGACAAGAGCAAAGCTTCATTCACGCACACACACATACACTCACACACACACATACACTCACACACACACATACACTCACACACACACATACACTCACACACACACATACACTCACACACACACATACACTCACACACACACATACACTCACACACACACACACACCCAGAGCAGCGAGTGACCTTAGCACTTAATACACACGAGAGCAACAGCAGCAGCAACAACAATATTAACAGCGGCTAAGCGATCAAAGCGAGAGAGCGGACGAGGTAGAGGGAAATTGAGAGGAAGAGGTAGTAGCAGAGTGAGAGAGAGAGAGAGAGAGTAGAGGTGGAGAGAGCAGGGAACAAGCGGGCAAAATGTACAGCTGAACGAAGTTTGCACAATGGTTGCTTGTTAACAATTTCTCTGTGTATGTGTGTGTGTGTGTGTGTGTGGGTCTGCCAGGGCGCTGCTGCTTCTTCTTCTTGTTCTTGTTAAGAGTAAACAAAAGACCGTTAATTGACATAGAATTTAAAGCTCTCGCATTGTTGTAGTTATGCTTGCATGTATGTGACACACGCGCGAGCACCCAACATAATGTTGAATGACTGGGACTGAACTGGACTCCTCTCTTCACTTCTCCTCTCCGCTCCTCTCCACTCCTCTGTTTCTTTCGCTGCTGTCCGAATATATAATTTCCATAATGTGCTCAGCTGGCAAGCGGTCATATACCTGCATAATTTCTTTTTGCTTGAAAAACAAAAGAAGTCCAAATTAAACAAAATACAACTTGCCATTGACCCCCGGCCCCCGGCCTCCGAACCCGGACCCGGCCCTTGGCTAACGTTGTTGTTCAGTTCAATAGCCCCTTGAACTGACAGTTAGATAGACGGACAGACAGTGACAGTGGGTGGGCGGTGAGGTAGCTCTGTGTTAGGCCCCAGCTCATTCAGGTTGCCCTAAATATATTGTAGTCTTTTTTTTTTTTTTTTTTTTTTGGACAACCTGCATGAATACGAATCGACACACAACAATTTTAACATACAAATCGACCCAAATTTATGTGAGCAACGAACTTGGAAGACGCCAAAGAAAAACCCAAAAAACAAAACCCAACAAAAAAAAGCCAACTAAATATGTAACTGATTGCATGCCACAACAGGTGGGCCAAGGAACTTGATAATAATAATAATTGGTTTTCGACTATATGTCATGTATATCGAATGGACTTATCGTCCAAAACTTATCATTCCATTTGGCAATTACAACTTGAATATAAAGCTGTGCTCATGAAAATAGTAGTAAGTCAAATGATATGTACATATATATCAAAGTAAAATAATAATATAATAATAATAAATATAAAATATATAATATAAAAAAATAAAAATAAATATAAAATATATAATATATAGAAAATAAAAATAAATAGAAAATTTATAATAAAAAAAAATGAATATCTATATATGGTTTATTAAATAGCTATGGCAAAATAATTTTTTTAATAAATAACTTATATAGATTTTTCTTTTACTATTAAAATAAAAATCTATATAAATTATTTATTAAAAAAATTCTTTTGCTATAGCTATTTAATAAACCAAGGTCATTAGTAACAAACAATAAATCAAATAGTTTAGTTATGTTTGCATATAAAGTAAATATTATATATATAAAGTACATATACATACATACAAACATATATATATATATGATTGAACAGTTAATTATGACTAATTAGGCGTCAAAAGCAAAAGCAAATAAAGCAAGCAATTTTTGTTTTTATCAAGGCGCGATTACTGCGTCTATATAAGTGCAGGGAGTATATAAACAATCAACAGTTGTCAAGGAAAGAAACAGAGAAATAGAGAGCAAGAGACAGACAGACAAAGAGAGAGAGAAGGGGCGAGAGAGAGAAACCAGAAAGATGCGAATGAATCAACAACAAGTTCTGCTGACCTTTGGCTAAAATAGCAATTTATTTAAACCACAAAATAAAGTTAAAAAAAATAATAATAATTAAATAATATGAATTATATGCTGAAATTTATAGCGCTTAGAAGTTAGTCAGAGGGCGTGGCAGTAAATATAAAAAAACAAACAATAAAATAAAAATGATTATTTTTATCGAACTAGGAAACTATGCGACAATTCAAAATGCGCTTGCATATCATCATTAAAAAACAAATGCAATCAACAACAACAATAATAATATTAAAATATTAATAATAATTATAATGATAATAATATTAGCAAGTACAAAAGCTGTGGTCGAGACTGCTCGACTAGGAGATCTCCTGAGCCCCGCAATCATACTACCCTTTTATGCATACATAGCAAACAACATATGAACACATACATAGATAAGCATAAGCAGGCGCTCTGCTAACTGCGCAGTTGATGCAGCGACTGCGTTTGGGCTGCAGCGACGGCTATATAATGGAAACTTATTTGTTAATGAAATTCTCTTGTAGATGGACTTTCTATATCAAACTATTAGAACGTGATAATATCATTTATATTTGTTTATTTGCCAAAGCAAAGATCTGATATGTGAATTGTTTTTTTTTTTTTTTTTCAATTTCGGGTGAAGGGGATGTGGTATTCAAAATCTAAAAATTACAAAATATTTGTATTCTTCATGGACGTACACAGTAAATCTGAAATCTCTAGCTCCAACAGTATTCAAATTACGCTTAAAAATGAAGTCAAAATATTGATTATTATCGATAATACGGAAGTGGGATGAGTTATCGAAATACTATGAAAAATTTGTACTGCTTTTGGTTAAAAGAGCATAAATGTGAAATTCGAAGTCTCTAGCTTTTGTGCCTTACGAGATATCTGCGTTCATAGGACATGTGACAGACGGACATGTCATCATCATCATCATCATCAAGTCTTCATCCTGATAAAGAATACATATACTTTATGGTACGCCTTCTTCTGCCTGTTACAAAACTATTATACCCAGATTTCCCATTTTTAATGGGAGGTCCCATTTTCGATAATCATGATAATGCTAATCATAATTATTAGCATACAATATTAATAAAGCTTCCACACATGCAAATGTACTTGAAATCATATAAATATAATATATACAAATATATATATATATATATATTTATCAGACGATTAGTCATCCAAATGGGATTTATTCCCGGAATTTCATTGCTCAGCCTCTGACGGTTGGCGTTGCTGTGATTGTGGGCGTGGCTATGCAACTACTGTGACCCAATAACAATTAATTAAATCGCTTGTCAATATGCGTCGCGTGTGTACAAATATATATATATATTTAAACACATCTATGTACATATACATATGCAAAGTATTTTTATTGCAAAATTATGCAATTATTAATGAATAATAGTTAATTTAATGAGAGCTCCCACAAACCCTGGCCGTCGTCAGCAATATTATTGCATAATCATTAAGTTTTGTGAAAGGTACGAAAAGATTCAAAAACAGCCAGCGGGGATGCTGGAGCTGGAACCAGTTCCAGTATTGGCAATATGGAACTGGAACTGGAACTGCTGCTGCTGGTGGCATATGAAGCCGCCGTTTGCCGCCTCAGTTACAGTTCAATAAACTGCACGGAATTCCGCTCTATTGACCCAAAATAAAAACAAAACAACAAAAACCAAAAACAAAAAAAAAAACAAAAAAAGCAACAACAATGCTAACTACAAACCAACATCAAATGGCAAAAAATTGTCTATGAAGCCTCAGCATGCAAAATCATTAAGCAAACAATGAGCAAAAAAAAAAAAAAAGCAAAATATAAAGAAACGCCAATCACTCAAAGGGAGGCCCAAAACTAGGCAACAGCAGCCTCGGTCCGGGGACTGAGTCAGGCCAAGGCCAAAAGCAGCAGGAAGGAAAGCCAGAAAGCAATCGCAATCACATAACACACTCACACACACACACAGACTCACACACATGCAGTGCCAAAAATACTTGGTCAACAATAAAAAAGAGAAAAAAAACAAAGACCACACTGAGACGGGCCAAGGTGAGAGATCCATAACGCAATCGCTTGAGCATGAGCCGCAGGCCGTCAGCCAAATGCAAACACACACAATTAGCTATTAAGGTGTTAATGTTAAGTCAATCAAGAGCAAGGGAATTTTTGGCAATGTGCAAAATGGTTTGCCAAACTTCATTATAGAACTTTTCAAGTGGAGAACAAGAAAATAGAACAACAAAAACTAAACCAAAATGTTTAGGAAGGCGATACAGAGGAAAGGAAAGGAAAGGAAGTCTATATATATACAGAAGAATAGTGAGAGAGAAAGAGCAAAGATCAAATGCTTCAGGGAAATGAAATTAACCCTGTAGAAGGGCTTTATATTCACGCAGAAAGAGATAGAGAGAGAGAGAGAGAGAGAGAGAGAGAGAGAGAGAGAGAAAGAGAGAAAAAGAATGCGAGATAGATTGAAAAATGGATGGAGATAGAAAAGTGAACTTAAATATATAGATTAACGGCTGAAGAGGAAATAGTTAAGTTTGTTCTTTCTATCTCTCTCATTATATATCTCTATATACATAAATATTTGAATCGGAGATAGAGCTAAGATAAGGCACAAAGGGCAATAGAGATGAAAGATAAGGATTGAAAGATGGACATAAAGGTTAACGGAAGAAGAAGAAAGGGAGAAAGAGCTAAATTTGCTCTCACTCCCTCTCTCTCTCTCTCTCTCTCTCTCTGTCTCTCTCTCTCTCTCTCTCTCTCTCTCTCTTTCTTTTTTCACTCTCTCCCTCTACTTCCCTCTCATTCTCTATTTCTCCGTCTCTCTCACTCTTGCTTTCTCTATATACATCTGTAAGATAGTCAGAGACAGAGTAAAGCGGTGCAATATAATGATAAAAAAAAACAGAGACAGGGTTAGTGAGAGAGCTGAGATGAGGCACAAAGAGCAATAGGGATGAACGAAGCCAAAAGGATATATTGAGATCTAAAAGTAGTATAAATAAAGACAAATAAATAGACAAAGAAAGAGATATGGGTAAAAGAAGAAAAAAATATAAACAAGAGCGAAATAAAAAGAGACAGCTAAATAGATGTATAGATATATATATATATATATATATATATATATATATATATATATATATATATATATACAGAGAGAGAGAGAGAGAGGGAAGCAGAGAAAATATTAACCTAAAATATATATAGAGAGTATTAAAAGAGAGTATGAAGCTTAGCCAAATAGAGAGTAGTGAAAACTGAGACCCAGACAGATCGTTGAATGCTGATCATCATATGGAAAGAAACTAAATAAATACCTTGACCTATATTTGCGTGACCGGAAATCCCATGTCTTCTATTATATGAATTGTGCATTGTGCTTAAGGAAGATCTAGGCGAGGCCATAAAATATATGTATTGTTCATCTATATGAACAGTAGCCGGAGATATCTCCGACTTCAGACGAACTGCAGATATATAAATGTGTATATATATATTATATATTATACTCACATTTATCAGCATGAACTCTCCACAACAGCAGCTCAGCAGAGATAGATGTAATGTAATTTGTTTAAATAATATCCAATTGGATATGCAAGCACCCAATTCCAATTGGGTCGCAAGCCAATAGAAATTGTTGAGTTGAAAATTCAGTTAACATTTCGTTAATGTACATATGCAGCAATATCTATGGCATTTCAAATTGTTGCACTAAAAACCTGAGCAGCATACGCAATTGGGCACGCAGAGTGACATTAACCAACTGCCCCTCCCACTCCAGTCAGCCGCCCGCCCCTTTTGGCCAGCCGCCCCGACTGATTGATCGGCTACAAATTGCGCATACGCAGCGTGTGACGATTTTTGATGCTTTCGCATGTGTGTTTGTTATTGTTGTTGTTGTTGTTGTTGTAGTATCTGTGTTGAACGTAAAACATTTGTGGACTACCTTGAACGACCTTGGCGCCATTAAGGCGCCCGCTTAGCTGGCGGCAACTTTTGGTCAAACTTGGTCAAAATGCATTTAAAAATAAAATCACATTTAACATGTTTTTGTTTTGGTTTTGTTGTTGTTGTTGTTGCTGTTGTTTTTTGGTTTTTGTTTTTGTTTTGTTGAAGCGCTTCGATTTTGATTGCTCAGCCTTATCTGAGCACCTGTTGTTGGACTTTTTGTTGTTGTTGTTGTTTTTTTTTATAGCTGTTTTTGGATTTTGGTTTGGGTTTTGATTTTGATTCGAACTGCGCTTCGTTTCGCTTCGTGTGGGATGCTTCTGGGCGCCAGGCCTTTTGGCGCTTGCATATGGAAATGAAGACAGAGTCCGCAGCTGATGGTGTCATCATTGACACCAGGCATAGAGCCACAGTCGCCCACATTCGATCTGCCTCAATGTATATGTATATATATACATACCTCTATATTGTGTGATTATAAAGTGCTGCCCATTGCTGACCAACCAACGTGTGTGCATTGTCTTCAGCTGGCGTCTGGTTTCTTGTAGCAAGTCTTTGAAGCCTACACCCGTCCTTGCCACAAACGAAAAATCAAAAAAAAAAATAAATAAATAAAAAAAAAATTAAAGAAAGAAAAATTATATTTAAAAACGAAAAATCAAATTGAATTTCAACTGAGTGTGACCGAAACTTTCTCGCCGATATCAATCGAATGACAATTGAAGCAGTGGGCGTTCCTATAGATCATGTTACTGGGCAGCTGTCAAAGAGCTAAGAGCCAAATAAAATAAAAGAAAATATATAGATGATGTATATAAATAAATATATATATTCTGATATCTTTAAAGCTTTGACGATTACTTCAATTTAATGCAAAACACATTAATTTAAAAAAAAATATTATAAAAAAATCCTTAGTCTAAGATTTCTTCTTTGAGGTTTGATAAATAAATAAAGCTTTGACAATTACTTCAACTTAATGCAAAATAAATTAATTTAAAAAAATAATTAGTATAAAAAAAGATTCTTAAATCTAAGATTTCTTCTTTGAGGTACTGTAATGTTCTTCAAAAATAAATAAATAAATAGAACTTCAATTTAATGCAAATTACTTCAATTTAATGCAAAATAAATTAATAAAAAAAAAATTAGTATAAAAAAAAAATTCTTAAATCTACGATTTCTTCTTTGAGGTACTGTAATGTTCTTTCAAAAAATAATTATAAATATTTCCAATATACAGAACTGGAAATACATAGTCGAAAGCATCAACTTTTCTTATTTACCTAATATATTTGGTATGTGACTTTATCGCAAGAGCAGAAAAACAATCAAAATGCCATAAAAACTCAAAATATTTTGCAGTTATTCCTTTCTGTTCGTTTCATTAAGATCATCATCAAAATATTTGATGATCTTAACTACAAAACTGTTGACTTGAATTTCCCTGCAAGGAAACGCGTCTAAACATAATAAAAAAGATTCCGAATTTAAAATTCTCTTCTATTTTTTGATTGTAATAAATTGAGAACAAGTTCTTAAAGAACAAATAAAAAATATTTATATTTATGAGCAAACAAAGCAATTTTGTCGCTGATTGGCAATTCTCCAAGTTTCTCAGCCCAAATTTGTTTTTAGGCCAAATAGAGCTTGCAATTAAAGCCAAGTTTGTTCGTTTGTTTCCCTGCCGTCTATTTGTTTGTTAGTCTCTATTGTAAACTCTTAACGGTGTCCGGAACAGAATGGAATTGTGTTAATCATTTGCCATTATATTGGCCTATACATATTACATTAGCTAACTTTCGCTGTCAATAAAAAAAAAAACCAAATATAAAAATAAAACGCCGATAACAATAAAAAAAAATCAATGCCAAAAAAAAAACAAAAACAATTTGGAAACCGTTACAATTTCTATGACTTACAAAACATGACAAAAAAAATCCAAATAAATTCAAAACACGCTTAAATGGCCTGTCAATTGGATATTGTGCTCGTAACTGGATTCCAATTGGATTTGTTGGGCGGCAGACAGGCGGCAGCCTTCAGCGCTTTGGCCTTGAACTTCAGCTTTGCGAAGCGGCCGACATGCATTTGGAATTTAATTACGATTGCGAGATTTTGGCACGAAGAATCGTGACAAAATATTTGCCAAATGCCAAACATTTTGACAAATCGCGAGCATTTCGACAAAACAGAAACTCCAAAAAAAAAAAAATGAGACAAAAATAAAACAAAATATCAATAACTAAACGTCAACGGACTGACAGAATTTTGATGTGCCATGCACGACAACAATTTGGATGGATTTTGCTATAGAAAAGCCAAAGAAAGAGTTGAATGCAACGAATTTATCGATAATTAGTACAATCGATAATTGTTTAAAAGATCAAATATCAGGAAATGTTATTGATCAAGCTATTTAATGTCTTTTACAAATGTTTTAGTGGTTTAAAACCAAAGATAGTGAAGAAATCTTATCGATAGTTGTGCCTTAAAGATAAAGACTTACAACAAATGATATAAGAATGCATCAAAACCAACTTGCTTAGCTTATGAGTTGTCTTTCTCTAATATAGATATATGGAATAAGAACTAACGAAAATCTAACAAATCTAAGCGATAGTTATAGGCGATAGATCATAGGAACCAACAAGACTGAAGAAATCTTAACGAACATTTTGCATATCAAATGAATTAGCTTTCATCAATGATATTATAAGGCATACGAACTATGGATAATGGAATAAGGCTATCGATAATTTTGTTTAACTAATATTTACCCTTATACCAATTGGCTAGAAACCAACAAAGCTAACATTATCAAAGAAAACTTATCGATAGTTTTGTTTGGCTTATAAATATTCTTTCCCAATTACAGCGAAAAGCCGATAGTCGAAATATCATATCGATAACTGTGCATAGCTATAATATTTAAAGTATTTAAAGTAAATTTCAATCTGTTCCCTAGTACAACAGCTTTCGATAGGATTATCGATAGCTTTACATAGTCATCTAGCCTTGCAACTAATCTATATGTATATATGAAAAAGTATCTGTGCAAGCGTCACTAGTAATAATATAAAATATATAAATCATCAAATTATATAAACAGTATTAAATATGAAAAGGAATATGCGCTATTGTCAACTATCGATAATATATCTTATAAGTATAATCCCATTGCTCGATAGATTGAAAACCCAAATAACTTATTCAAAGCAACAAAAACCGCTAAGACTCGAGACGATACGAGACGAGACGAGAGTTGTCTCAACTTGGATGGATGTGACCCAACTTAATATGGGCACATGCTGTAGGAAAAGAAATCTTCCAGCAGCTTGTCGAAGCAAAGTCAATCGAAGCAAAGCTAAATGAACGGCGGGCCAACACCTATGCCAATATTATTAACGTGTTTTTGTATAGTTTTAATTAGCATAATTTACATGCAAATGCTAAATAGAATGAGACGACGGAGACGACGACGGCGACGGCGACGGCGACATTGTGTGGAGCAGGGGTAGGTCGACTGAGAGTGTGAGCGGGGGAAGTGACCGTTCAGCTGGCTAATGATTGGACGATGAAGAGGGGGGCAGGTGAGCTGGCAGGTGGTTTGGGGGGCGTCACTCATTGTGAAATGTGTCGAGTGGCATCGAAGTTTGATTTGACAGCTGAGACAGCGACAATTGCGACGATCTCAGGCGTGTTCCAGTGTCAAATTAGCCGCCATTACGAAGAACGAAGGTGGTTCAGTAGGAGGACGAGACGCGACGAGGCTAAAGAGCCGACACTGCATACTCAGAGAGTGAAACGTGGGTAATAACAATAATAATAATAATAATAGCGATGATAAATCATAAACAATAAACGCTTTTCATTACAACTACAACGTATTTAATTGTAATTGCAATGCAAGCGCACAACAACTGAAATAATCATAGTAAGCCCATGGCAAAAGGCCTCAACTCGATTACAATATACCCTGCATGACTAACTTTTGTTACAAATATTGCAATTACCTATCGATATACAACGATATTAGTAGTAGCAAAACTTTGTCTTAGAATTGCTTTTAATCAGTAAGGGAAACTGACTTAAATGCTCAACTTATAAAATCAATCATTAATCGATATTTATCGATATAAGAAGATGGACAAAACACTCTTGTGCTTAGCTCACATGTGTCATTTAATATTGTGTTATGCTCGATATTTATCGATATAGATAGATGTGTAGCTCACATAACGAGCCATTTAAGCTGATCTCAAAATTGATGTTTATCGATGTAAATATTAGCTTATATAATGTGTCACTCAATCCTACTGTAAAATCGATACTTATCGATAGGTGAATGCATAGATTCGATTATTAGATTAGAGTAGATTATATAAAGATTCTTAGCTCACATAATGTGCCACTTAATCTTATCTCATAATCGATATTTATCGATATGGAATGAAGGGTATAAATTTCTCATTATTCGTCACTCAATCTTGCGATATTTATCAATATAGAAGAGCAACTCCTGACTCGACTCATGCTTCGAATCAGCTTGTCAATACTCCCCTTTGCAGTTAGTACAGGGTATTTAAAAGCGTTTGCCTTTTTGGCTCGACTTGGGTACATATCGATCGCTGGCAGCCACCCAACCACCCGCACAACAAAACGCGATCAAAGACGGCGTCTCTCCAGATCCAAAATGGAGATACGCTGCCAATTGTCAAGCGGTTCTCAATGCCTTTTCCGTGTGACTCTACGCGTGTGTGTGTGTGTGTGTGTGTGTTGCAGCACAGCACCAAAAGCGGGCAAAGCCAAAGCCAAAGCCGCTGGCGACCTGGCGCCGCACACGCAGTGCAAGCGCGCGACTTAAAACGCGCGCGACATTTGCATTGAAGGCGACAAAAAACGCGCTATGCCAATTGCAGTTAAAGCTTTGTTTTTCTTTTTGTTTTGTTTTTTGCCAGACAGTTGTTGTTGTCGCCGAGCTGCCACGTCAAACTTCAATTAGCTTTTAACTTATAAACTTAAACGTTCAATAAATTGAAATCTCCTCCCCGCCCGGACCGTGCAGCCTCCTGGGGCAACCAAATGCCAGCCACAACTCACGCTAGCAAAATTCCACAAACGTAGCTAAACACGTTTACGCTGCTGAGAGTGGGGCGAGAGAGAGAGACAGAGAGAGGGGAGGAGAGCGGAGGAGAGGGGGCGTGGCAGCTGTAGTAGTTGTAGATTGTAGTGGGTGGGGGGAGGCGGAAGGGGGCTGTTTTTTTTTTTTCTGTGTCTCTCTGTGTGATTTATGCATGCGATTTAACAAGCACGAGGAAACCGACTGAGCCACTAACTCAACAGCTGATCAACTGGATTATAGCCAACGACTGACCCCAAGCCAAGCCAAGCAGCTTGGCGAAAACGGCAAACGTAAAGACTCTGCCCACTGCCCGCCCCTCAACTGCCTGCCTGCCTGGCTATCTGCCTACCTCCCCCACACACACACACACACACACACACACAATTTTCACATTTTCAGGCGGAACTTGCGCAGCTTTTCACGCCTTCATTTTTTTTTTTGCTTTTTTTGTAGTTTGTGGCAAATAGAGAGTTTCACTTTAAAAGGCCGTCAGCGAGCTTGGCATATTTGATTGATTGACTGATTGACTGACTGACTGACTGGCTGACTGACTGACTGACTGACTGACGGCTCGTGATCGGGTCAACAGCGTTGGCAAATTGAAATTTCGCACGCGCTGCTGCTGCACCGCTGGCCATCAGCTGACCCGCAGTCGCAGTCGCAATCAGCAGCGGCGCGAATTTTTGTTGTCGTTGTTGGAAGTTGACCTCATTTGAAAATGCAAATTTTTTGTATATTACTATTATAAATTGTTTTTAACATAGCTAACAGCTAAACAAACCTTTATTGTGATTAATAAACTTCTCTAGCGATCTGAACTGAAGAAATAAAAGAAACTGATTTGAAGTTTATTTTGCTAATTAGCTTAACTAAATATTAGTTGCTGTCAAATATTTGGCATTCCACTTAGAAAGTATCGAATTCATGCGGCGATATATTGTTTTTGACAGCAACATTAACCTATTGTCAATAGATTTTAGTATTCAATTTGATCAGCTAATTACTTTGTTGTAAGGAAGTTAACTAATGATTAAAATATTTGCAATAACATTGAACTTTCAGTTCACTCTAACTTCCTGTTAAATATTTGACATTTCACTTACAAATTATTAACTGGATGCAGAATTTAAGCTAAATTTCATAAGACTAATAACTGAACATCATTTGACAGCAAGATAAACCTATTGTCAATAATTTTACTATTAACTAAATACTTTGTAGCACTTTGCTGACTTATTGTTAATGTAAGGAAGTTAACTAGTGAATAAAATATTTTAAAATATATTGAACTTACATTTTAGCCCAACTTCCTGTTAAATATTTGGCATTCCACTTACAAATTGAATAACTAAATTCAGAATGTAAGCTACAAATTCTAACTATTGTCAAGGTTAAACCTATTGTCAAAGTGCATATCATTTAAATTTGCAGTCAACTTTTTGCTGTGGTCGTTTTCACGACATTCTTTATATAATGCCATACAGTTAACTTTTAGCAGCTGGTTAAATTGTAGGAAACTTACCTGAAAGGCGCTCGATCAACTGATTAACAAAGTTTTTATTAGCCAAAGTTAGCAAGCGTGCATTATGGCCACCAATCAGCTGGGCAGCCACCTCAATAAAAAGTCGTTAAATGTTCATAAAGTAATTCCAATGAATAGCAAAGCGAGCAACTAATTCTGTACAAAATGGTTAAAGCAGCAAAATACAATATTTCAGTGCAGCACAGAATTGTTAAGAGCAACAGCAATTGCTCTTGATATCACGGCTATATACCCTGTAATGAATAATTATATGAAAATAGTAATTAATCGAGTCTCTGCTGTTATACAGGGTATGCAAATAGTCGAATAATATAATAATAATGTTTATGTTCGAGGATCTTTATAATATAAATATAAAGTAAATTAAAATTTGAAACTATTGTAGCTCCTTACAGAGTACTCATGCTGTAATGTAATTACAGGGTATTTTCAAGGGAATAAAGAGGGGGCTTAAAGTAATAAAAACTCACAGTTAGGAAATTTTTACTGGGTAATACTGCCTATGCTAATATAGTAGAATGATTCATTTTACTGGTCATCTATAGAGGGGAGTCATTATTCTCATATCAAGCAAAACAATATTTAGCTAATTCCACATAAAATTAACTTAATTCTTAATCTAAATTCAAGATTGAGATTGAGATTGTAAAAAGTTTAAGCTTCTGCCTTTTTATAGGGCACTTGGGTAGTCATGTCGTTTTTATTTGAATATCTTTTGTTAGCCAATTTTATATGGCAAACTCTATATTCATATATTCTATTCTATTCTATTATCGACTCACAGCTAACATCAAGCTTAGCTTGCTGCTCTTGCTACAGGGTATCTTTGTAGTCGATTTGCTGTTCTGTTGCTTTACTCTGCTCTTTTCTTTTACGACATTTTGCTTTATAGTCCGTTAAGTTCATGCTATAGAGGTACCAGATTCAGATGAGGGCTTAGCTGAGCGCTGGTCAGCGGGGCGTGGCACTCTGGGGTCGCTGGGGCGTCTAACAAGCGGCCTTTGTTAATTTGCCGACAACAACAATAGCAACAACAACAACAACTAGAGGCAATATTTATTGTCTTGGCAATATATTTATGCAATAATTGCATTAAAGTGGTGCCATTAATTATATTACTATTTCTTGCCACGCTATAGTTTATAATGCAGGCCCTCTTGAACGCCCACGCATTGGCTAAGCTAAGCCGCCTGGTTGCTGTCTGCGCTAAGTTCGGCTTGTTAGTTTCGGGTTGTTGTCTCAGCTGTGGCGCCCGCTGCGCCTTGGGCCTTGGAGCTCATTACACAGACATGACGGGTGGTCAACAGTTGCCGCTGCGCACGTGTGCTGGTCATTTTAGGGCGTGGCAAACGCTTAAATTTGCTAAAGCTAAGGCTGTCTCTGCCTCCCTCCCTCTCTCTGTGGCTCACACATATATATATATATATAATAGCTGTCCAAAGTCGTGCCACATTTTGTTGCTGTCCATAAACGTAATTTGAATTTGTTGTTAATAATATTTAAAAAAAAAAAGACTAAAAAAAGCCGCTAAAAAGATTTTCATGCAATTTTCTTTGGCTCAATGCGACTTGTTTCTTGACTTGTTGCGCATTTCAATTCAATTGCAACTAAACAAAAAACAAAAACAAAATTAAATTAAATAAAACTAAATATATATAGGTATATATATATAATTTACGCTTTGATGTTGCGCCGCTGCCATAACGAGCGGACATTTCTGATGCTGTTGCTTAATGCAAATTAAACGACAACAGCAACAGAAACAACAACAACAACAACAGCAACAGCAACAAGTCACCCACAAGACGTTGCTAGCAGGCAGCAGCCAGTGGCTGTGCTCTCTAGGCACCACTATATGGACATGTTATCACACCCAACATGGAAGCGACTCTATCAAATATGCGTCGATTCGCTACAAGCTAAAAGCTTCTTTGGCCAAAGCGCTGTGGGGTCGATTAGCTCAAACGGGCAGTTTGTGATATGGACATTTTCAGTTTAAAATCGATAACTTATCGATCACATAGAAATTAAACTACAAAATATTCTTAAAAGAATTCAATTCGAAAATCACACAGAAATTAAACTACAAAATATGCTTAAAAGAATTCAATTCGAAAACTCAATTGAAGCTGTTATCGATAACTCCACTTACTCGATATCTTATCGATTACACAGAAATTATACTACAATATATGCTCAAAAGAATCATATTCAAAAACTCAATTAAAGCTGTTATTGCTTTAAGCTTCACTTACTCGATAACTTATTAGATATGCTCCAAAGAATTCAATTCGAAAACTCAACAGACGCTGTTATCGATAGCTTTAAACTTCACTTACTTGCAAGCAATGTGAAATATATATATAGATATATGTATATAGTGTATATACTATATAATTACACTTATACATATGTTTTCATAGTGCATTCACTATTCGTTGTTTCCATTTGGTTTTCTATTCTGTGGCCCGTTTGTTGCGTTGCGTCGTCGATAACAATGTGACTTTGTTATCGTTGCAGTCATGCCATGACACGATCCCCCGCTACCCGTAACAACCCGAACTCCTCTCTCCCTCTCTCTCTCTCTCCCTCTCATACACACACTTGGTGTATTTCTCTATGTGTGTGTGTGGGGAATCTTAAGCGAGTCTTGCGGCGACTATGGCGACTGCTGCTGCATTTTAATTTATTTCGTTGTGCCATTTTACGCAAATTGAGGACAGCAACAACAAGAATAACAACAACGATAGCGACAACAACAACAACAACAGCAAGTACCGCAAATGCGGGCGTTCATTATTTGTTGTACTTGTAGTTCTTGTTCTTTGATAAGAAATTGTCATTTGCCTTGATTACAAGCGACAGCAAAAGGCGGCAGGCAATAAAGTGACTATGCCTATGACTGTAAGTGTGATTGTGTCTGTGACTGGGAATGTGACTGTGACTGGCTGTTAATGTGACTGTAGTGAGCTGACTCTTGTAACTGTGACTGTAAAGGTATCTTTTATAACTGTGACTATGACTGGCACTATGTATGTAAATGAAGTTGCAGCTGTGACCGTGGCTGTTCCTGTAACTGTGACTGCAAATGTGACTCTGTTGACGCTGCCTGTAACAATAACAGTTACAGTGACTGACTACAAACGCGAATGTGACTGTGAGTTTGAAGACTATAAAGGTGTCTGTAAATCTCACTGTGACTATAACTATAAACTGTGACTCTGATTTTGCCCGTAACAGTGACTGAAACTGTGGCTGCTACTGTGACTTTCCCTATTACTGTGACTGCGTGTGACAGTGACAGTGAAGGTGAACGTAAGTGTGAACTTTTACTATGATAGCTACTGTAAATGTGACTGTGACTGACTGTAACTGTCACTGACTGCAAACTGTGACTATAAATGTGCTCAAAATAAGAACACAAAATTCGTCGTTATATAAAAGTGTTCAAGATAGCTTCTTAATATTATTATTATTATATTATAATAATCTTATATATTTATTTATATGACTAATTGCATTTCTTAATTCTGCTCTTTACAGGTAAGCATCCAAAGTTCAAATACTGTTTGGGGTACTTAACAAATACAAAGACAAGTGTGAGTTAAATGAACATTTTATCAAGAAACAAACAAACCTATATGTAATTATCTTCAACCATATATGTATATACTTATTTCAAGTATATTATACCAATTGAGCCATCTATAATAGGGTATATTGGAATAACTGTAGTTACAAAACAGTTTTGAGTGCTGACATCAACTATGATTGATTCACTCGTCATCTGGCATAAAGTACATTGATTTGTAACTCCTGACAGCTGCAAACACATATTTATATATATAGATATCGCTGTATATATAAATATGTATATACGTTAGCTGCCACGCCCCCTAACTAGCGTGTAACTGGCCGTAAATCGTATCGTTTGAATTGTGTGTTAATTGAATTTGCCAGCCTTTTGTGGTCACGTTTTTGCTGTCTGTATTAGACACGCCCACCACAAAGGCGGCTCAAACGCCCACCGCCTTCTCCCGCCTTGCCAGCCTCTCTCTCTCTCTCTCTATACATAGATCTCCAGTTAAACTGTTGCGCAAACTATTTAACACAATTTGGCCAAATTTTTGGGGTTTTTTTTTTCGCCACTTTTTTTTGCATTTACTTTTCGTTTTTATTCTGTTTTTTTCTTTGTGGGTCAACGGCAATTGAAAAGTTTGCCAATTGCAGTTAACCAATTAACAAGTCACAGTTGCCGCTTGTGTGGAAAAGGTAAAAGGGTGGGGGGAGCCAAGGGGGTTTAGGGTTTGTTGTCACTGAATTGCTTTTCACTCGTGCTGACCGCAAACATTTTTGCCAATGGCCAATAATTGTCGGTGTTTGTTGTTGTTGTTTTTTAACAAAAACCTTAACTCACACACACAAGCAAACACACACACACAGATACATAGAGAGCTGGCAACTCGTCGTGGTCTTTGTCAGTTCTTGGCCTAAATGTTTTGGGCCATTCGCCGTCTGGTTGCGCCGCCTCTTCCGTCTGTTGCCTACCTTTCTCGGCTAATGTGTGGCCGGTCGCGCTTTTTATTATAAAATAATTGACAACTTGTGCGCTTTTATGGCCCGACAACAATGAGAGCAACAAAAAGTCATCAAGTAAAAGCGAAACAACAACAACAAAGACAAAGGCAAAAGCAAAAACAAAAACAGCAGCAGTAAAGTCAAAAGCAAAAACACAGACTTAAAAGAAAAAGAACACATACATGAAAAGCAAAAGAGCGAAAGGGAAGGACATATGCATGAAGCAAGGGGGAAAGAAGCCAGGCAAACTACTGGAGAGGGGAATTAAGAGAGCGGCGCATAAGCCGGAGAGAGGGAAGTTAGTCAGAGCAAGCATTTTACACAACATCGCATGGCTGTTATGCTAACGCAGAACAGAGAGAGAGAGAGAGAGTAGGAAATTTTGCAATGCAGCAGTAGCTAGTATAGGCTAGGGGAAATAAAGAGAGCACAAAGTTAGCAGTGGCGAGGGGAATTTAGCAGAGCAGTTGAAGGCAGACAGGCAAAAGGTAAGCATCAACTGCATGCAGAAGTCGTCGCTTGAAAAAAGAAAGTATGCAGCATGAACAACAAAAAAGAAAAAGAAGAAGCAGAAGATGAAGAAAAATGTATGAAAAAACTTGCGTAGAAACTTTCTGTTTGCAGAGATCAGCTAATCAGACTGCAGACCTGTGTGCAGAATTTGCTGCTAACTGTAGACTGCAGCCAGACAGACGGCGAGATGCGAAAGATTTTAACAGCAGCAGAAGCAGCAAGCAGTAGCAGTAGCAGCAGAGACTGCAAAGCTCTCCATTGAAACTTTATAGGCGATCGGTCCATTTGGGCTATATATCAGGGCTGATAGTTTGATCTATAAAATTTCAATTTTTGTGTGCAAATTTTGATGAATATTTGTATAAACAGAACTTATCGATCGAAAATGGGTAGAGTATTATATTTGTAAAAAGGAGGCGTGGCTAAACACTGTAGGTGTACCTATACATGGTATATACATACATATGTAAAGTTGAGTATAACGAAATCTGTGTATTTATAGGCTCATCGATCTTGATTAGTATAATAATAATCGATATCAGACTACAACAATTATGCTTCTATAGCTAATGGATAATTATCGATAATAAAATTTAGCTTATTTAGAACATATAATCTGGCAATTGGGTTCAGCTTTAGTTGATATTATATATCCACTTCTCTGACTTACCTCTCAACTTTATCCTATTCAGTTCTAATACAGACATCTTAACATCTTATTTTTCTTCTTTTTTGCAATTTTGCCCTGTCAAATGGTTAATAGTTCATCAATTTGATTGATGCCTCTCTTGTTGCCCAACACAAAATTGCATAAATAATATTTTCAATGTTTTTTTTTTTTTTTGGGGCTCTGTATTTGTATCTATTATCTAATCGGCGAATAGGCGTGACCGGACGGCGGCATTTGGGGGGCGCAACACATACGTCGCGACGTCAGCGTTAACTCTCGTAAGTGGCTTTTGAGTCCAAAGCAAAAAAATTAAAAAAAAAAAATAAAACGCACAATAACTATGAAAGAAAAACAACATCAACAATTATTTACAGCGCCAGCTGCTGCTGTGGCGCTTTGAATAAAAGTGCACTATTTGTAGTATACCCTGTAAATTAACAAAAATAGGTTGAAATGTGAGCAGACTAGAGGATTGTATTAATCTCTCTATTGATTCTGAACAAAAATAGAATATGTTCCTATATTTTCAATGGATTCTTTAGGACTTACAAGCTTTCTCAGAGTCAACCTTTAGTTTGGAAAAGCTCTCCAAGTCTCTAACGATATTATCGCATAAAGTTAAGAATTGAATATCTTGATTATTATGTATACATCATTATATTTGCCCATAGATACATACATAGATTGGCAACCAATATTTGATGGAATTTGGTTTTCTGAAATGGGAAACTGAAGTTCGAAATTTGCTAACATTTTAGGATTTTGAGATGTAAGATCAGTTATAAGATAGATGTCCTATAACATCAAACCAAGCTATTAGTTTTGTTTAAGCTTGGTTACTGAAACTCTAAGCATTGAAATACAGTTCAATAAAGAGACTTCTCCCTTGTCTAACAAAGCAGAAAAGTAGATCTAGGTTTATAGCTATGTAAATTTTATACTAAATAATAATATTAAATAAAGTATATATTCTTAGGAATGTCAATTATTCTAAGAACAAAAAAATAAATAAATAAATAAAAAATAAATTTTAAAAAATAAATAAAAAAAATAAAAATAAATAAATATTAAACAAATAAATAAATAAATAAAAAAAATTTAAAAAACAAAAATAATAAGAATACAAAATCTTAAAAAAAAAATTTAATTTATTAAAAAAAATATATTAAAATAATAATTTTAAAACATTTCTTATTATAGATAAAATATAAATTCTAAAATCATTTTTAACGTTGCTCAGAATGCGCTCCAAAGCCAACTTAATTTGTTTTATTTTCTATTCATGATAAATGAAGAAACTATGCATGCCCATTTATGGAAATTGACAATGTACAGGGTATATGTATAACGTGCAAAAACATTTCATGGTTCAATGCCAAACATCGGCCAAACCCAAAAGGAAACATTTCAAGTTACAGCTTAGGTTGGTTGGTTCGCTGGCTGGTTGGTTGCTTGGTCGCTTGGTTGGTTGGTTGGTTGGTTGATTGTCTTAGTGGGTCTTGGTAGGTGGCGCATAGCTGACGATTAGCTGACAACGGTTGGGCAACCTGTCAAGGCGCTGCCAGAGCTCTGTCTGAGAGTAGGAGGCAGGGAGAGAGAGAGTGAGGGGGGCCAACAGGGTGAGTTTCGATTCGATTCATACGAAACGTTTGTCGCTTAGATTGTGTGGTAATTATTATGTCAGCGCTTGGACAAAGCTCTCTGAGACGCCGTTTGGCTAACTGACAAAGTGGACACCGGCTGATCGGTTGATCGACGACGCCAGCGGCATTCGCAATTAGCTTTGATTTGCATACGGAACACAAAGCCGGATAGTGGGCTGCGTTCGCCGTCGCAGCGGTTAGCCAGTTGCCGGGGCAAAAACAGACGCCAAGAATCAATAATAAAAGTGAATCCAATGCATTTGCATACAGCAATTGTCGTCTAGCGACGGTGAAAAACTAAAGAAAATAATCAAAACAACAATTCTACTTTCTAATAGCAAAGTGACAAGAAATATAAAAAAAAACTACTTGAGTTTATATAGTAGCTTATTATATAGATTATAGTTGACTTAAGCTACAAATTCGGGTAATTAGTTGGCTATGGCAGAACAGTGGCAAAATGAACGGAACTAGTAAATAAAATGGAAAAAATACTCTGTAAATAAAATATTTATCTTTATCTGAACCCATCGAAAATGAGAAACCAGGGTATAATATTTTTGCGAAAATGTATGTAACAGGCAGATCAAGGCACGACTGATCCCATAAAGTATATATATATACTTGTGAAAGACAACGAGCTGAGTCGATATATCCATGCCCATCTGTCCGTCCGTATGAACGCGGCGATCTCGTAAGCTACAAATGCCAGAGACTTGCAATTTTACATGTATACCATACGTAGTACGAGTCTTATCATTTTTTATCGATAACTCATCCCATTTCCTTATTATTGATAATATTCGATAATTTGGCTTCGTTTCTTAAGCTTAATTTGATTACTGTTAGAGTTAGTCATTTACAGATTGCAGTACATACTTATTGTTCTTTTCAATAACTCTTTAAATTTTATAGTAATCGATCAAAATCGATAAATTTCAATTAGCTTTAAGACCATAACAAATATACTATATATTTATATATATTTCAGGGTATAATGTTTTTGTGAAAATGTATGTAACAGGCAGAAGGAGGCGTGGCAGACCCCATAAAGTATATATATTCTTGATCAGGATGACGAGCTGAGTTGATCTAGCCATGTCCGTCTGTCCGTCCGTCCGTCCGTCCGTACTAACGCAGAGATCTCCTAAACTACAAGTGCTAGAGACTTGAAATTTTACATGTATACTCATGTATACCATACGCAGTACGAGTTTATCATATTTTTTCGATAACTCATCCCATTTCTTTTTTATCGATAACAATCGAAAATCTGACTTTGTTTTTAAAGCCTAGTTTGAATACTGTTAGACCTAGAGACTTCAGATTTACTGTGTAGATTAATGTGATGAATACAAAGATTTTGTTATTTACAGATTTTAAATGCCACGCCCCCTTCGCCCCAAATTTGAAAAAAACGTATATCAAGTACTAGAGACTTGTGCTTTAGCATATACACACATTTGAATGTTATTATTACGTTCTGGAAATTTGATGAAGATAGTCCCACTACAAAAAGATTTATTCAACAAACAAATTTTCGTAATATAGCCCACACGGCAGCCCAAGCGCAGTAACTGCTCAGTTAGCAGAGCAATTGCTTATGCGTTCGTATGGATGCATGCGTACGGGTGTGTGTATGTGTTTTTGTATATGTGCATGAAAGAAGTGTAGAATGATTGGAACCAGTACTTTGCTGGGTTCAGGGTATCTCCTAGTCGAGCAGTCTCGACTAGAGCCCTCTTACTTGTTCTAATAAATACACAAGCTGTACAAGGGCGGTCCCAGAAGTACCCTACCTAACAAAGAACACATTGTTTCTTTATTCCTCAACATTGTCTTCTTTAAACTCAATACAGTTATTCGATAGGTTCGATAAATTCGATAGGTTCATTACCCTGCTCATAGTAAGAACTGTCCAGCTCATTGAATAGATGGCTATCTACCGCCGTTTGCATATCTCCTACCACCAAGACATTTTTTTCAAATTTGCAAATAGGAAATAGTCGTTAATTTTCGATGACCCCATTAAAAATACCAAGTCTTGAAACTTAGAGCATATGCTTCATAGAGTTGCCCCTTTTTACCAGTGTAATATTTTTCAATCGAGAGTCGGGCAATTATGGTATTCCCCTCGTATATATATCAGATAAATAGATAAAGCTCTTGAATTCCATTCACAATTTGATGCATTTATTTGTAGAATTAGAATAAAAAGCTTAAATCAGCAGCTTGACTTAATTTCCAGGGTATTTCCTAGTCATTCCTAGTCACTTAGAGTAATCTTGCTTGTTCTAATATCTGATTTCATATACAAGAAACACTCAAAGAGACAAAGTTGTCACAATGAATAAAGTCTTTAGCTAAATTCAAATTTTTGTCCGTTTAATCATAAACTGTTGTGACTTTTGATTGTGCTTGCAGCACAGAGCATTCATTCAGTTGCTGTCACTCATTATTGATGTGATAATCTTCAAGCGTAAATCACTAAAATGGAAGTAGAAGAAGAAGAAGCAGAAGCAGCAGCAGCAGCAGCAAAAGTTGTAGAGCGAGCGATAAAAATCGCGCAGAAAACGCGTTGGCGTCGCTATTTTGTCGCTGGCGCCACTTGGGCAGTGGCGCTATGGCTGCAAGCCGCAATCACACACACACACACACATACATATATAAACACATACACATACATACTTACACACAGCATAACACTCAACACACAACTATAATTTGTTAACTAAATTGCTGCATGCACAATTTATTTACGATGCAAAATAATTAATCTGACGTCTGGCCGAAACGTTGCAGCTGCCAGGGGCATGGGCAAAGGGGGGGGAGTGAGGTGTGTGGAGGAGGGGGGCGTGTTGAAGGGGCTGCCTGGGAAAGGCATTCGGTGCGGCACCTGAAGGACAAGCGAATCATTTGCCTTGTCGCTTGTTGTTGCTGCTGCTGTGGTTGTTCTCCAATAGTTATTATATTTCAGCTCGTAGATACACAGCCTCAACTACATGTACGACTCTCGGCACACATACTTATGTAGCTATGCAACTAGTGTTGTAGATATTTGTGCAATTAGAATGGCAGCCAAAATTTGGCAATAAGCCACAGATTGACTTCGCCTTCGTTGCCGATACCCCCTAAATCTTTTCATTCAACTTCCTGCCTTAAGCTTGACTTCATGAATTTTAATTTCAATTTTTTATTGCTTTTGTTTTAATGATTCCGTTCATAGAAGTAAAAAAAAAATGTATTCATTCGTTGCGGTTCAATGAACTTTCGTTGATCTTCAATTTTAAATGAAGCCAACTTAATTTGGTTAAACATTTAGCTAAATCTAATTGGGTTAGTTGTACTAGGTGTAGTTGATTAGGATCTTAGCATATTACTGGAGAATTATTTATTATAAAACATACATCGCAATATGTTTTTATTTTCCGTCACCTTCTCTCTCGCTCGCTCTCATTCTGTGTCAGTTTTTATGTATTCCATTAGACTCTGTCTTCTATTTCTCTCAGGATTTCTGTATATCTATCTTCCTGTACCCTCCACACTCTTTTTGTCGCGCTTGATCTACTTTCTCTTTCTTCCTATTGCTCAGTCTGAAATTCTCTCTCTCTCTATCTCTGTAAATTCCTCTCTCACTTTTCTTCATCTTCACTCTTCTCTTATAGCCTCTCTTTCTCCCTCTCTCATCACTGCCTATGAGTCTCTTGAAACTTTCTCTCCTGTTTCTACCTCTTTTATTTCTCCCTTCATATTTTCTCTCTATTTCTCCTTTCTCGTCAATCATCTCTCTCTCGCTCCCTTCTCCTTAATCTTTTCTCTCTCTCTTTCCATTCTCTTCACTCTTCTCTGCTCTTTAACTTCCTTCTCTTCATTCTTCTATTCTTAATATTCTTCTCACTTCTCTCATCTCTCTTGCTCTTGCTCTCTCTCTTATCTGTCCATCTACTCTCTCGCTCTCGCTCTCTCTTTCCCAGTCACTCTCTCTTTCTACATCCCATCATCTCTCTCTGCTCTCCCTCCGTCTTCTGTTCTTGTTCTCGCCTCCTCTCTCATTGTCCCTTTCTTTCTGCCCATTGTTGCTCGCCCACCCACTTCAAGGCCGCCTCTAGCTGCTGCTGCTGCTGCAGCGGCGTTAAAAAAAATAATAAAAAAAAATAATGAATGAAAACCTAGACACAAATGACAAAGAAAATGAAGTCGACGATGAAAACTGTAACAATTTTCCCCTCATAAATTATGCAACATTTCCTACTTGCAACGGGAGCTATTAATGTTGCTGCTGCTGCTGTTGTTGCTGCTGCTGTTGTTGTTGTTGTTGCTGCTGGGCTGTTGCATAGACAGAGCTGTTGAACAGTTTTTTGTATTTGATTTTTCTTTTTGTTTAGAGGCGTCACAGCGAGAGCCCTGCAACGGCGACAGCAGCCGGCTAACCACAAGCGGATGGATGCCACAGAGGCAGAGGCAGAGACAGAGACAGCAGCAACAAGCAGCAGAAGAAGAAGCAGCAGTAGCAGAGATGATGATGATGATGATGAAAAAATGCGGACATTGCTGCGAAAGTCGCAACCGCAAACACAATTGCAGCGCAGTGAGCGCCATGGCTAAAGCAAAAGTGTTGCCAATTGCTGCTGCTGCTGCTGCTGCTGCTGCTGCTGTTGCTGTTGTTGGCCAACTCCATTTTGGGCCACAACATTCCATTGTCTATTTTGTATTGCGCTTTGTCTAAGGCCCCAACGGTGCCGTCAGCTTGCCCTAACTAAGCAGTCAGCCAATCAGGCAGTTCCCTAGCTCCCACACAACCCCTCGACTCCCAGCCCTTTAGCCCAGCTTTTTCCCCCACCTTCAGCAGCAACAACAACAAGCTGGTTAATATGTAACAATGTTGTATAAAGCATTTTCTTGGCTGTGTGAAATGCACTGCAAAATGTTGCAAAAGTCAGCATTGAGATGGGATAAGAGAGAGAGAAGACCCTACCCCAATCCCAATCCCAATCCCAGCCCCAACTCTTCCACCTTCCTTCAGCCCACAGTTGCAATCTGCCTAAGATCGAACTGCGATTGAGACGAGCAATGGATAAAGCAGGCGCAACAAACAACAAACAAAATATGCGTTAAACGAATATTTGAATGAATTTTAATTACTTAAAAGTAGCAAAAGAGCGAAAAGAACAAGAAGAAGAGGGAGAGGGAGAGGGAGAGGGAGAAAAAGAATGACAACAAAAATGCTTAAGAAGTTGCTGTTTGTTGTTTGTTATTTTGCTTGGCTCTGGCGGCGATAAGATCAACAAGAGGCAGATAGAAATTAAAGACAAGAGGGAAGCAGAGAGTGAGAGAGAGGGAGTGATGGACAGGAAGAGAGGAAGAGGGAGCGGAGACAACCAATTGGAGGCGAGGGTGGCTCAGGAAGAAACTTAAATTGAAATTTAATTGAAAAAATGGCGACGACAAACGAGGAAGAAGAGCGGGAGGAGGTGGAGGAGAAGCAGGAGGAGATGGCGTAAGAGAAAGAGGGGAAGCAGCAAGAAGAGATGCAAAGAAAAGCGAGCCAAGAATAAATAAACATTAATTCGTGCTGCGCGAATACAAATTTTTACTACAAAATGCCAACTGTGTGTGTGTGTGTGTGTGTGTGCAAGTGTGTATATGTGTGTGTGTGTGAGTGAGTGTACATATGTGTGTGTGTGCGTCGCTTAAATTGTGCATATGAATGAAATGATCGTGCGCATGAATGAGCATGGAACATGGAATACGAGAAGACTGGGGCGAGCCATGCCAGAGACGAGGAGTAGGAGGTAGAAAGAGAGAGGCAGAGGGAGAGAGGGAGAGGCAGTGGCCGAATGGGAAGCGCAAACGGGAACATTGTAGCAGCACATGGGAGCACATGAGCGTAGCTAGAGCTGAAGGAGTGGAAGACAACAAAACTGTTGTTAATTTGTGTGTGCTAATGTGTGTGTGTGTGTGTGTGTGAGTGTGTGTGAATGAATTATAAACACAAATGAAACTGCAGTTGCAATTGCAATACATAGAAACACACACACACACACATATATATATATAGAGTTTCATATGCTTGTGAATGAAAAATGATCGATGAATGATCATCAATGATCAATGAATGATCAATGATCAATGAGCTGCTTGAGTAAACAACAGCAATAGGCACAGCTTTTACAATTGATGAATCAAATCGAATTGAGTGGATTTTCTCTTTGGCAAATAAATATGAAATTAATAAATAATGAAATGAAATCTAAATCAATTAACTAACTTTAATCTATGATGAGCTATCTGTGAAGACTGGACTTTTTTCTGCTGACAACAATTTCTTTTGTGTAATTAATTTGATTATCTGCTGCTGACAATAATTTCTTCATATAATTAATTTGATTATCTTCTGCGAACAACAATTTCTATAATTAATTAATTAAATTCATTACAAAATAAATTTAAGCTGAAACCTGAATTGATTCATGAACTATATAAAAACAGATATATTCAATAATTAAACAAATTAACAATGAACAATGAATTAATTTAATTATTTAAAAATAATTTAAGCTTAAAACAATTTCTTTATATAATTTATTTGATTATTTTCTGCTTACAACATTTTCTACAATTAATTAATTAAATTAATTAAAAACTAAATATAAACTGAAACTAGAATTGATTCATGTGCTATATAAAATAGATATATTAAATACTTACGAAAGTTAACAATGTGTTTGAGGAATGAATAATGAATAATAATTGATGAATAATGCTAATTATGTTTGTAATATTTGATTAGTTACTTAGCAGTAGCTAATAGAATGCGTTGGTGACGTTTGCAAAATTTAGCTTGAACTAGTTTTTTTTTGTATTTAAATTATATATTTAAAAAATATAGAAAACTGAAATTTATAAACGAATCATTTTCATTTTTATCATTTCATATAAATGTTAGTCATAATCGATTTTCATGTCATTATGTTGGCATTCGATTCGAATTTATTGATTGAATTGTTAAACAAAGCAAATCGATGTCCACTCTGAGCGTTAAGATTGATCAGATTATCGACTCCTGACATCATCATTATCATCACAGTCATTATCATTAACATTCTCGTTGTTGTCTCTATCATGTCATGCTCATCAGTTGACCATGATATTGGCCAGCGTGTGCTGGCGTTGACCCTTCTCAGTCGCTTAAAAAGCACATACAAAATATATGCTAATAAAAAAATGAATATGTACAGATTTAAGCATATATCAAATTACAACTAAACAACTTCTTTGATTATTGTTGTCCATGGAGGCAAAACTGCATTCAATGGACAACTGCTGGCAGCGGCCTACGCCATCGATTGACCCATTTGCCAGTTGGCAGCGATCGTGCCTGTTGCGCCGTTGCTGCTTCCAGAACGGAAATAGCAACGCGTGTTCCACGCACACACACACACACACACACACACACACACATACATACATACATATATACATATACACCAACTCATTCAGAGAACAAGCATATGTAGAAAAATCTTTACGCATGATTTTGCCTCATTTTGTTGCTGCTGCTGTTGTTGCTGTTGTTGCTGTTGCTGTTGTTGCTGCTGCAGCATAACAACGGCGGCGTCACGCCAAGTGAACCATCGACACCCCCACACCGCCTGCATCCGCTGCTGTTGCTGCATTGATTGGTTTCATAGCGTTGCACGCATGGATTTGTGGCAGGCGTGCGGAGCAGCGGAACATGGATGCTACGTGACGTGCATTAAATGCAACAGCCATGCAACAGCTCCCTTAGCTCCACACACACACACACACACACGCACACACGCACACACTCAGTGTAGAGCTCGCCCTTGCGTCAGCGCGTAATGAGTCCAATGCCAGGCGGCAATTGTTGGTTGCAGCTCTTTGTGGCAGGCTAGAATTTTATGGCTGCCTGTAATTAGCCAACGACTGGACTGAGGCTCTCTGCTGATATTTCAAGTTAAAGTTCACCTTTACCAGCAACTAATATAGTTGCCACAAAATGCGGCACGTAGCAACAACAGTGAACAAACAACATTTTGGCCACAAACTCAATTGTTGTCTATCTTTGCCCAGCTGCTAAGCTGACCCATTTTCAAGCTAAACAACTCCTGACATCATCATCTTCATTATCATCATCACCATCATCATCATTATTATTATCTTTATCATGTCGTGCTCATCAGTTGACCATGATATTGGCCAGTGTCTGCTGGCGTTGACCCTTCTCAGTCTCTCAAAAGCTATGAAAATAAAAAGCACATAAAAAAGTCAATAATTAATAAACAATTAATATGTTCGGACGGGGCGTGGCACTTCAGTCGTCATGTAGTAAAAACTGAAACATACATAAAATTACAACTAAACAAAAATTCCAGTGTGAGTTCTACGACCGCTTAACTGCTAAGGTTATGTCGTCCATTCCGGAAGTTCAAGTGGATAATCGATAAAATATCGATAGCTGGGCAAGGTACAAAGTTGCATTGCTAACTGCGCTGCATAACAGTTTGTTAGGCACTGTGGTGAAAGCTATCGATTTGTTCATTTACTAAGCACCTCTCTGCAAGTTCTTCAATAGTTAACAGCTAGGAATTTCTTATATGATAACTTTGAAAAATAATCGATAACAGATACATCTCATTCATGGAAACTTACAAATATATGAGCTTGTAATATGATGATGACAAAATGAATGCATATTGACAGACATACATTAGGTAAATTATCGATAAGTTATCGTTAACGCACAATTAAAGAATTATGCTTGTGCATTTCAATAGTTACTTTAAATCACTCGATTTAGCTGCTTACCTATCGTCGTCAAAATAAAAGTTCGATAATTAATCGAATCTAGCAATGATCGATAACCAGCAATTTAATTATAATTGTGCATTACATCGGTCATTGATTCTATAATTATTCGATAAACGCAGTTGCTAATACTAGCTTATCAGTTCCTTTGGTAGCAACTCCATAATATCGATAACTTATCGATAACAGCTGCATCGTTAGCATTAAGCTACTTGCATTTGTGTTAGCATGCCGCTAATGTTAAAGATAAATTGAATGCTAATTTGCGCAGACATGCATTATGCCAATTATCGATCAATTATCGATAAGCCATAAATGGCAGCATCTAATAATTATAATTGTGCATTTCGATTGTCGCTATCTATACCGCTGCTGCTGCTGCCATTTCTACTGGCCACTGGCCACTGTCCACTGTCCACTTTGATCGCATGCAACGCACGACCAAGCGAACAGTCATAAGTAGAAAGGCAGCTCCTAAATCTCAACTCTTTCTTTCACTTGGCCAAGGCAACGCAGCCAGCTCAGTCAGTCAGCCATTCAGTCAGTCAGTCAGGCAGTCAGTCAATGAGTCAGTTAGACGTGGCTTGCAGATCGTAGCCAGCCAAGCAGCCAGCTGCTAGACAGGCTCTCCACATGGACGTCGTGGACTTTGGGTTTGCGTGCCTGTTGTTGTCGTGTTTTCATATTTATTTATTGTTTTCTTTTCCTTTTTTCATTTTATTATTTTGTTTTTATTATTGTATGCATTAATTATTTGCATTTATTTTTCTAATATGCACACAATTTATACGTATGCCGTGTCGCGTCTTTTCTTTGCCATTTTATATACATACATATCCACAAATATATATATATATATATATAAATATATATACATTTATCTCTTTCTTCGATTTATTCATTTCTATGATGGGCCAGTAGTGCCAAGTGCAGCTGTTTGTGGAAGTAAACTTCGTGTATTTGTAGAAAACAGCATAGATTAAAGTGTGAAAAGTGTAAAGATAAGCGCATTTCAAACAATTGTTCGACTGCGCAATACTCGCTCACTTATCAAATGTGAGTCAATTCATTTAAAGGGTATTCAGATTTGAATTTGGTAGGTAGATGTAGATGTAATTTTATTATATTTTATTAATTCAAAATGGGACCAAAGAGTTGCTATTTATACTCATTCACGAAAGTGAATTGGGTATATTGGGGCTTATGCAATGTCCGTCCTGCTGTCTGTCCGGGAGAATGCAAACCATTTTAATACTATTCAAGCTTAAGATTTGAAATTTAAAACATATACTCGTGTATACCCTTGAATAACAAATATTCAAGATTTTCCCGATCCGCCCAGTGGGGCATGGTAAAACGGAAAATGCATTTTCCGGTATCTTAGAGACCATGCTATTTAAAGTGCTAGACAGTTGAAATTTTGAATAAATACTTAGATCGGCAGCCCAAAATCAATAAGACATGACGGATATATCTACGCCCATTGGGGGCGTGGCAAAGGAGGGGGGGAGTACTGTATTTTATACAGTTTTAGACCTAGAAACTCTAAATTTAACAGCTTAATTATTATTAACATCCTTATCAAAAATATAAATAAATTTCCCAATTGGAGGCGTGGTTCTGGCAGCGTTTGGGGCCGTTTATGAGTATTCTGCAGTCGGAAACGCCCGACTTGTTTTTTTTTTTTTTTAATTTCTTAAGCTCAATTTGAGTATAGAAACCTTTAGCTGCTTTGCATGTGACAGGACTATGTCCGGATGTATCTTTGAAGGTTCCTAGTACCACTTTGTCATGCTCCAAGTGGTTGCTATGCAGACTCAATTAAGACGAGCAAATATAGAATACGAAAAAGTATTTCAAATTTCAAGGCTAAAACCAATATGCTAATCCTCTACATAAACGTGTCTAGCTAGGATTCCATGTGGCCCAGGAAAACAAAAGATACTTCAGCTGGCAAATACTGCAGCTGATGTGGGTTTTCGCTCTTGATTCCACGAAGACATTGCTTGACTTTCTGCTCTCGACTGTTGCCAGCTCAATTTGGCGGCTTTGCTTTGCTTTGCTTTACGATGCGCCGCCCGCTTTGGCTATTTATCAAGCCTGGGTGGCTCAATAGGGCTCGGCTGGAGCTAAAGAGAGCTAATGGCTCAACTAAGCCGACGACGTCGCGACGTTGAGACGTTGGGACGTGAGAACCTTTCTTGGCCGGGGCCAATGGCCAAGGCAATTAACGAGCAGCGACAACAAAGTCGGCCTTTTTGGGGGCGGTCCTGAAGGTGTGGGCATGGTCATGCGACTGCATTAGCTGCATTTTCTACTACAACTACATCTTCTTTTGCTTCTTCTTCTTGAGCTCTATAAATCGCGCATTGTATTTCAGTGTGAGCTGCGCTGCCTGACGCTGGCTCGTTTTAAAGACTTTTAACAACGAAAAATTGCTTCCATGAATTTCCCACATTTTCCGCAACAACAACAGCAGTAGCAGCAGCAACAAACACGTTTCCATTAAAGCAGAGAGCGAGAGCGAGAGAGAAAAATACTTTCAATGTCTATTGCTGGCTACCCTCGGGCTCTCAGCTCCGGCTCCGTCTCCGTCTCCATCTCCATCTCCATCTCCGGCTGCATTCGCATTCATGTGTGAAAAACATTTCATTTCCACTTTTTCCATTTTTCCACTTTATTTTGTTTTACTTTAGTATGTTTTTTTTCGCTTGTTTTCTTGTTGCTTGTTGCTTGTTTCTTGTTTCTTGTTTCCCAGGCCTCCTCGCACTAAAAATTAGCATAATTGCAACAATGAAGCCAACACACGTTGCACTCTTGACCTGTCGTCGTTGCAGCGCTAGCTCCAGTTCCAGTTCCAGTTCCAGCTGCAGTTGCAGTTCCAACTCCAGTTCTTTGGGGGTGGCTGAGCCCAAAACAAAATAAAACCTGTTTAGTCATGGCATATTTTTAATTTTTAATACATTTTTGATGACGGTTTTTAATAGTGTGCGAGCGTGTGTTAATTTTGTGGTTTCTCTCTCTCTCTCTCTCTCTCTCTTGCCCGCCCGCTGTCATCTGCAACTCTGATTCACTTTCTGACCAAAACCAAAAACAATTTATTTGCTCAAGAGTTGGAAATCCGCTTGAACTCAATTTCGTTCGCTGCTTTTGTTGTCGAAGTCAGCCTTGGCTCTTGGACACTCGACTGCAATTTGATGCACTCGCTATGCAGGCCTTTCCTTTCCCTTCAGTGTTTTCGTTGTTGTTGCTCTTGTTGTTGTTGTTGTTGTTGTTGTTGTTGTTGTTAATAATACTTTGACTTTGGCCTTTTGTGGTTAACATTATCCAAACAAAACGCTTGGCACCCACAAAACGCAGTTGATTGACAGAATTGGGACGCTTAGATACGCACACACACACACACACAGACATACACACACACACACACACACACACACACACACACACACACAGGCATACACACACACACTTTGACACTAACACATTTGAAATCTGCATGCGTGAAACTTAACGAAGCGTTAAAGTTCAGAGCGTTAAATTACATGACGAACAAACTGAACGTTTGCTTTTTTTTTTTTTTGACGAGGGGTTGGCCTATGGTTAGTCAAAGCCTTGGTTTTGACTTTGGTCTCCAGTTTTGCCAGCATCAGCTCACATGCCACATCGAGCATCGGCCTTGGGCGACCCTTTCCAGCTGCCAGCGCGATTATATCATAAGGTCAGCAGCGTGTAACCGCAGCGACTTCTTTGGCAATTCAAAAGCAGCAGCAGCTGCTCGATGATGCCACATAGCCTGGCCGGCCTGCTGGCTGGCTGATATGAACAGTTAACGGCAGCGGCAGACATCTTGGGACATGAGTCATGCAATGGGAACGCTTCTTGGCTGCTGCTGCTGCTCCGACTGCTGCTGTGACAGCCACAGGCAGAGGGCAGCCTATGCACCTACCCAGGCGCATCGCTCTTATCCAGCTTATCCAACAGTTTCGTGATACCCTCGCCCCAACCCCACCCCCTTCTTCATGCCTTAAATTCATCTGCTTGGCACTGCGTCACCTGCGTTGATGACTCAGCGCACAGCAATGATCAGAAGTTGCTGTTGCTGTTGTTGTTGTTGTTGTTGACTCTGAGTTGTCATGGAATTCTGTGCGCGCCTGATTTGCTTTGGATATGCCCTGCTTTTGGTAGGGTATTATCAAATTCTTATTGTGGAATTTCGTATTGAAAATGAAAATCTTGAATGCAAAGTAGAGCTGAATTTGGCTTTGTTATACCCTGAACCCATTGAAAATGGGATTTCAGGGTATAATGTTTTTGTGAAAATGTATGTAACAGGCAGAAGGAGACGTGGCAGACCCCATAAAGTATATATATTCTTGATCAGGATGACGAGCTGAGTAGATCTAGCCATGTCCGTCTGTCCGTCCGTACTAACGCAGAGATCTCCCAAACTACAAGTGCTAGAGACTTGAAATTTTACATGTATACTCGTGTATACCATACGCAGTACGAGTTTATCATATTTTTTCGATAACTCATCCCATTTCTTTTTTATCGATAACAATCGAAAATCTGACTTTGTTTTTAAAGCCTAGTTTGAATACTGTTAGACCTAGAGACTTCAGATTTACTGTGTAGATTCATTAATCTGATGAATACAAAGATTTTGTCATTTACAGATTTTGGATGCCACGCCCCCTTCGCCCCAAATTTGAAAAAAACGTATATCAAGTACTAGAGACTTGTGCTTTAGCATATACACACATTTGAATGTTATTATTACGTTCTGGAAATTTGATGAAGATAGTCCTACTACAAAAAGATTTATTCAACAAACAAATTTTCGTAATATAGCCCACACGGCAGCCCAAGCGCAGTAACTGCTCAGTTAGCAGAGCAATTGCTTATGCGTTCGTATGGATGCATGCGTACGGGTGTGTGTATGTGTTTTTGTATATGTGCATGAAAGAAGTGTAGAATGATTGGAACCAGTACTTTGCAGGGTTCAGGGTATCTCCTAGTCGAGCAGTCTCGACTAGAGCCCTCTTACTTGTTATTTATCTAATATTTAATTAACATATATTAATAAAAACTAGTTCTATAAACTTCTTAAGTATTTAGTCGAATCGAAATGTGTGTGTTTTTTGTAGGGTATTTAAGCTTCGTTATGCTCACTTCAGCTTCTTTCCGATTTGGCCTTTGCTTTGTGTGATTCACTTCCTTCATTTGAATTAGATGCAACATTTTCCCTAATATGTAAATGAAAATCATGAGAAACAACAAAAAGAGTGAAGTTATAAGTGTCTATGATGCTTATATACTTTATATATATATATATATATATATGTATGTATGTATATACATAGATATATACATCTTAGGATCTTTAAAAAAATGTATATAAACCCATTTATAATAATTTCTAAATTAAATATTGATATATTATAATATTAAATATTATACTGCATTGATATATGTATGTATATATAAATTTCATTCAATTTAAAAACAATTTGCTTTATTCAAATCTGTAGGAAATAATTTCTGATAGAAGCACTTTAAAATTGTTTGCAAAATGTGAGATTGCCTAGAATAACAATTCTTCATATATATAATATACTCCTTTGTACAATATAAATGATATAAATATACTTATATTATACAATTTTAATATCTAATAATATTTATATATAGTACATTTCATTTATTTTGTTGAACAAAGAATTCTAGGTATACTATACTATACTATCTAATGGTCTTTAAAAGACCGTCTTTACATATTATAATTTTTCATACATATTATAATATGTATAATATGTGTATAATAGCAATACTATAATAGTAAAGTATATACAAAAGTATATCTAACTAAATCAATTATGCTATAAAATTGATTGATTGATTCATGCCATAGAAGAGATATGTCATATTGATCTTGTTGCTATATCCAATTTATATATAAACAAGAATACTATCAGTGTTAGTTAGCAACTAAAACACGCCTTCGCCCCTGTTCCGCCCCGTTCCCCCATCGCAAGAGCTCCAGCAAAACACAGTTAAGTCCCAGACACATATCGTTGCATTTTGGTTGTCGACTGGGGCGACTTATGCAATGCGTAAGCGGCTTATGAATGCTCCAAACGAAACGTCCAACATCGTTGGATCGTTGGATGGAGCCAAGCTGTATGGCCAGCTGGACTCCACGCTTTGGATGACCTTCAGTTACAGTCGAGAGGGGAGGAGGGAGGGGGGAGGGGCGGGGGATCTCTACTCTGATACACATACGCCACATAAACCAGCTGCAACTTCAACTTCAACTTCAACTCCAACTCCAGCAACAACAACAGCAATTTGTTGGTGTTGTGTGAATTTCCAAAGAAACTCAACAATGCTGACAACGTCTCGAAGACTGCATTCACTCTGCATGCAAAGCAGCCGCAGCAGCTCTTCCTGTGCGCCCCCTCCCTTACCTGCCCCTCTGTCCTCTCTATATATCCGCATTATCAGCATATAATGTGTCGACAACAACAACGACAACAGCAACAACGACAACAACATAGACATCTAAGTACATATATATTTTGTACATTGTGCGCATAAAATTGTGAAAACTTAGTTGTTGTTTATGCTATATACATATACCCTGTACGCAAGCAACCAATGGGTATACAGAGAAAGATTGAAAAGATTTGAAATGATTCACATGATGCATATGATTCATATGATTCACTTGAGGTCAAGTCTTACTAAATTGATAAACTCTATTTGCATATAGAGTATTTCCGTCATAGAGCCATATTCATGTCTTTTTACAGGGTATTTCTGCTATCAGACAACAAACAACTAATTGTGTGTCTTGTGTTGTGTTGTTACTTGGCTCGCTTGGCTGCGAGACCTTGATTATGTGCTGATGACACGTACAACATGTTCCGAGTCTGTCCTCAAATCGTTCGGACACGTTATTTTTACGGCCTGGAGCGGGGGCGTCCATGATGAGTTGGGAGTGGGGGATGGGGATGTGGATGGGGAGGTGGGGGTGGGGGTGGGGGTGAGGGTAGTAAACATTTTTACGATCTGGCGGCGACAGCAGCAGCAGCAGCAGCAGCAAGTTGTCGCAAGTCGCATGTCGCATGTGGCATGTGGCATGGCTATCAATTGATCAGACACCCGCTTCTATTGGAGTCGAAGCTCTGCTGCTCCTACTCCTGCTCCTACTCCCACTCCCACTCCCACGCCTTCTCTTAATGGACTCGCTGTGAAGGTCGGCCTAAGAGAACAACTTTTGGCAAATCTCAGCTGTGGCAGCAACAGCTGCCAATGGGCAATAAATTCGTATTGCAATGTGCTGGCAGCATGTGCGGCAAGTTATGGATATGTGGCATGTGGCTGCCATTGGCGTTTGCGGGGGCCGGCAGCTCTGTGGCAGCCTCTGTGGCAGCTATGTGTGCTCTATCTACCGACGCCACAAAGCTCAAGGAATGCGTCTTATCAATAGCCAGACAATCTCAGCAGCAGCAGCAGCAGCCGCAACAGCGCAGCTGGCTGACAGCTCAAGGATAACAACAGCCGCAGCAGCAGTCGCTAAATTTTTAAGTCGTAGCAGCTGCCTGCCAATTCCCAGCTAATTTATCATAATTAAAGCTGCTTTACAAATGCGCCCAAAGCAATCGCTGCAATTGCAGCGAGTAGCGTGAAAATGACGGCAAGGGGAGGGGAGCGGAGGGGACTAGGGGAGGCTGCAATGTTGCATGCCCCGACGGAAGGAAGGAAGGCTAAGGGAATAGCTTAGTAACTCGAGTTAACTAACGAGCCTGACACAATTTCAAGTGACTGTCGGCAACACCTTTCGATGTGTGCGTGTGTGTGTGTGCACTGTGTGTGTGTGTGTGTGTGTCTTCGTGGTGCAGAGCAAAGCCCAGCGGATTGACACAGCTAAGCCCATCGTGGGTCATGTGCATACACAACACAGTGCCACAGAAAAGTTCGACAACAAACCAAATACCAAATGATATATTTAAAAAAAAATATAATAAAAAATAAAAATTTGTTTTAAATAATATATAAAAAAAAAAAATATATATATATATATATATATATATATATATATATATATATATATATATATATATATATATATATAAATTAAAAACAAAATAACACTTTAGAAAGAATTAAAAGTTATATATTTATATATATGTATATAAATGTTTATTTAAAAGTGAATATTACGAAAAATACAGGTTTAAATTTTTTAAAATTCAATACAAGCCATTACAAAAAAATAAATAAGTAAACTAAAAAACATATAAAAATAAATAAAATAAAAAATATTTTCAAAAAATAATTATAATAATAAATAAATAATATAATAATAAGTAATGAAATAATATTTATAAAAAATTAAGAAAAAAACACTAATATTAAAAATAAAAAAAATAAAAACTAATGAAAAAAAAAATATTGATAAAAATAAGTAACTAGCTAAAAAATATAAATAATGAAATAAATAAACAAAAAAAATTAAATAAAAAATGAAGAATTAAAACCAACATACAAATGAAAATGTTTACAAAAAAGCTTAATAAAATAAAATTTAGTCTTAAAAATACAAAATAATTTGATTTGGGTTAGACAATAATAATGTTTACTTAGAATAGCTGCATCAATACTTCCTATATTATTGCTCTTTATATCAATATTATTCAATAGAAATACGAGTATAAACCAGTCTTAAGTAGCATCAGAGAAGTAAATTCCATAAGTTCCAGAAAGAATTAACTGATTCGCAATTACATATATTCATACACATTAGAGTGCGAGTTTAAAAAAATATTTTAAAAATGTATTACTAAAATAAATTCCAAATCAATAAAAATAATATTTAAAAACTAATAATAAATATTTAAGTATTGCTGAAACAGAAGTTTGCACAGATTTAAAAACTTTGCAATACAAGTTAATTGCCCAGAGCTCGTGCGGCATTTTATGTAAGCATACTGCTAGTAGCCACTGTACCTCCACGGGTGGCTCTGGCTTCCTGTCTCTATGCACAATGGAAATGATGTCAAGTGCTGAAAGAGCCGACCTGGCTAAAAGCAACTTGTGCATCCCGCTGCTTCAGCAGGACAAGGGACATGCATACAAAATGCTCCAGTGGATATGTGTACAACTGTGAATAGGTGGATTCTGAATAGGATTGTGAATTGTGGACTAAGTGTGGATGTCGTTGACACTTTCCGCGTCCACGACTCATGGCGCCGACAACCCCCATTCGAGTGCTTTGACATGTGCTTAATTAAAACAGAAGAAGAAGCAGAAGAAAACACATTTAAAGCTCTCGTTGTTGTTGTTGTTGTTGTTGTTGTTGTTGTTGCTGCCGTAACTGGGCTTTTGCATATTGCATTTAAAGGAGACAAAAAAACAACAATAAACTTGATTTAAGGCAAACACCAAAATAAATAAATAAAATTCACAGCGCAATCCTTGGCTCAAGCGGCGTATGCGTAATTATTTTGCGTGTTTTTGTGAAAGCAAAAAGTAAAACGAACAAAAAAAAAACGCAATATTATTAAATTAATTAAATACATTAAGCGATTGTTGCTGCTGCTGCTGTTGCGTTAAGCGTTGACCAAATTTGTTCAGAAATTAAAACAAAAAGCGCGCGACGCCCACGCGATTTAAGAGCGATATCTATGTGTATGTGTATGTGTATGTGTGTGTGTGTGTATTATTAATTTTTTGTTTTGTTTTTGTTTTTTGAGCTTGCCAAAAAAGGCAACAAGCTTCAAAGTTTTTATGTTCGTGTTTGCTAAGACGCATTAACAATTGGCACATTTAACGGAAGTTATTGATGTCAATTTGTAAAATAGGGAAAGCTGCGCTCAAATGACATGCGGAAAAAATCATAAAATCATAAAATCATAAAGAAATCAAATGTAGATACGATACATATGCAAAAAACATGCGTAACTGCTATATTAAGCATGAATGGAGGGACTGGCATAAACAAATAATATAAAACTAAAGAAATATAGGATAGTTAAAACTCGAAATTGGTCATGAAATACAAATAAAAGATTTCTTTCTAAATAGAGTTATTATAGAAAAAGTTTTAGGCAAAAATTAAATGATTATTGTTAATTTTAAATTAAAAACCGTTGGGAAAAAATCTATAACTTTGTATACTGTGAAAAGAATGCATGGCAGACCTCATAAAGTGTATGCATTCTTGATCAGGATGACGATCTGAGTTAATCTAGCCATGTCCATCTGACCGTCCGTCCGTCTGTCCGTATGCGTTAATGCGTAGATCTCAGGACCTATATGAGCTATAGACTTGAATTTTGTTTTGTAGATCCCTGTGTAGCACGCGCATATCAACTTTGTTTCAAACAATCGATAACTGTTCTTATTTTAGTAGTATCGATAAAAAACATAACAAAAAAGTTAACTTTATTCTTTAATCTTTATTTTCATAATTATTATTATTCATTATTCATTTTCATTTTTTTTTTCAAAACAATTTCATTTTTTTGTTGCTAAGCTTAAAACTAAGAATCGACCCTCAATTTTCAGTCAGTTTAACAATCAGTAGTTTGTGGGGGGATCTCGTTCCTTTGAAAGCTATTATTGTTTAGATTATAGAATAGTTTGATGGATTTGTATTTCTTGTGCAATTTGTGCAACTTGACATGAGTTCAAGTTGCAGCAGAGAAGTGCTTGACGAACTATTGCAAATGTTGCACATGGTTTGTGCTTCACGAGAATTGAGTTCAACGTGCGTCATTTGTGTGACTGGCCAATTTAATTGTCACATTAATGGGCTGGCATCAAGGGGAGGACACTACTGACTGCATCGTCTTCAGGCGGCGACTGTGCCCCATGCTTAGTTAGTCACCTAAAGGGCAACTATTTGTTTGGCTGACAGCCGCCAGATGATTTTACTCGACTGCACTCCACACACAAACACACACACAGAGAGAGAGAGAGAGAGAGAGAGAGAGAGAGAGAGAGAGAGAGAGAGAGAGGTTGAGGCAACTCGCGGGCATTCTTCGGTTCAATGCACCCGGTTGCACTAAAAGCAACAGAAGCAGCAGCAGCAGCAGCAGCAGCAGCAACGTGCAGCAAGCACTTCAACCGCACTTTGTCGTCATCCGCATCCTTGTCATCAACGTCGTCATCGTCATCGTCATCGTCGTCTGTCAAAGGCAAAAAGATTCTTCAGCTGTTTGTTCAAATGCGTCAAAGCCTGCAAAATGTTATTGTTAGCTAGAAGAGTGCTGCTAGAGTTGAAGAGTGGCAGGAGGCGGGAACAGGGAGGAGCGGGGCAGGCACAGCTCAGCTACTGAGTGCACTTTGCAACTAGGCAAATGCATTTCATTCACCCACACATCTGACAGTCATAAGCGGAATTGTTGCTGCCTCTTTTACTCTCCACCTCCACCTGCATCTCTCTCGCTCTCGCTCTCGCTCTGTCTCTCACCTTCACTCCAGCTTTGTCTCACCTCGTTTCGTCTGCCGCTTTTGGGCAATTGGAGCTGCAACTGGCTAACCTTTTGCTACTGCCGCTGCTGTTGCTGTTGCTATTGCTGTTGCTGTTGCTGCCTAGCAATTTACACCTTGTTAACAAACTATTTTTCTGTTTTGTTTTTCAATTGCAATTTCGATTTTTTTGCTCATTTGCAATACAAATTTTCGCTCAGTTGTTGTGGGGATTGGGTGGGTGCCAACGAACAGCATTGCCTTTGGCTTTGGTTTTTGTTTTTGCTTTTGTTTTTGTTTTTGTTTTTGTGTGTGCGTTTTTTTGCCAAGCCCAAAACTCCTAAAACAAAAGGAACGACTTGAAAACTTGAGATTTGTGGGTCAGCTGGAAGAAATTGAATTTCAATTGAAATAGTAAATTAGAAGAGTTGCTGCTAGCTAGGAATACTCTAGAAATGGTCAGTTAAAGGACTGTTGACTAAATGAATGTTTTTCGAAATGGTATTTGATAGGGCTTAAGTTATCGATGGAATTCGGGGCTTAATAAATTAGCATTTTTAATTATTTATTATAATTAAATATCATTTCTTTGAGTTCAGGATTTCTACGTAAAATCTAAAATCTATCTATATATATCAACAACAGTTGGCTTTATGTGTATTCCTATATAGCAAATGTTTCATTAAATACGCCAAACGTGCTATCTCTGTCTCTCCCTCGCCCTCTCTTTCTTTCTCTCTATCTTTCGGTCAATCCCTCTCTCTGCACCTTTCTATCTCTATCTATCTCTCTACCTATCTATCTCTCTATCTGACTATCTATCTCTCTATCTATCACTGTCTCTCTTTCTTCTTCTCTATCTCTGTCCCACTATCTTTCTCAGTCTCTCTCTCTCTCTCTCTCTCTCTCTCTCTCTCTCTCGTTTTTTTCTTCTATTATTCTGTATATCTCTATCTCTCTCTCCGTCTCTATCTCCTTTCCATCTTCTCTGTATCTGTCCCACTGCCTTTCTCCGTCTCTCTCTCTCGCTCTCTCTTTCTTTCTCTTTTCATGTATCTGTATCTCTTACTCTTTCTTCCATCTTCTCTATATCTGTCTCACTGTCTTTCTCCCTCTCTTTATCTCTCTGACTATCAGTCTATCTCACTCTATATCACTCTCAATCTCCCTCTCAATTTCCCTCTGTATCTTTATCCTCTTTCTCTCGCTCTCACTCTCTCTCTCTCTTTCTCTCTCTCTCTCTCTCTCTCTCTCTCTGTATCTATTTATCTATCTGTTTCTTTCTCCTCTGCATATTTCCCTCTCTCTCTCTCACTCTCAAGCGCAAATCATGCAACAATCATTGCTACCTCAGCGACGATGGTAAATTTCAATATTGCTGCAGCAGCTTCTCACAAACTTTAGCTTAGCATCTCTGACAATATATAGAAGACACTACCCCAATCCATTCCCTGCCCTGGCCTGCTCCTCCCCCCACAATCGCCCAGAAAACAATGACACGTGCACGCGCCGCGCGTTTTGTGCGCTGTTTTAAACGCCACCTTATTTGGTCGTCGTCTCGGTTTGGCGTTTGAAGTTGTCGAATTGTGCGTCACTAAGATCAAGCCAAACCATGCCTTGTATGTGCCTGCCACAGTCACTAAATGCCAAAAAAAAAAAAAAAAAAAAAAAAAAAGCAACAGCAACAGAAGCAGAAACCGACACAGAAACAGAAACAGACATGGATCGATTTAGAGCTGATGGCTCGCAAATCGCTAATCGCGAATCTCGCCCGGATCGATCGCTGTCGCTGCCAAAGCTGACCATTTTAGAAGCTGCTCGTTATACAAATTCACACTTGACCAAAAGCCCCAACAAACATACACGCGGCACTGTGGAATCGAATGCATAATATCTGGGAATAAAATATGACGGAAAGTTGAGCGATTTAACAAAGCAAAGCAAACTGAAATCGTATAATGAAATGATTTGAGTGAACTTACTTTTTTGAGATTTATGATAAAGTCAATGAAAATATTAAATATATAATATAATATGTTAAATATATAAATATATAATATATACTAAATATATATATTAGAAAATTATTCAACTATATGAGGGCAATAGTAAACTAATACGAATATATAGTTTGAGTTCTTCGTTTTCTTTACAATGTGAAATCATGTTATCAGAGTATATACATTTTTTTAAATCGATAGCTAATACCGTTTTAATGTTATCGATTAAGAACACAATCGAAATTCAGCTACTAAACTTAAACTCGGACGTCTTTGGAGCTAGAGTTTCAAAACTTTGCATTTAGATTCATGTGTATTTTATGCAATTTTGAATTTTTATTATATATCATAACTTACTTGTTTTTCTTAAGAATTTGATCGGAACAACATTTGCTCCAATTATATTGAGTCTAGACATTCAAAGCAAATTCTTAGTGTTGCAATATAAATGGGGTTCTTGGGCTCTTTTTAAATATTAATATAATATATACATATGTATTATTTATGTAATTTTTGTTCTATGCTTTCCACTGTGCGAGTGTAGCTTGTTGCCAGATTTAATGAACCATTCAAAAAAAGAAAAAAGGGCAGTACGCGTGGGAGTGGCCGGCTGCGACAGCGATGACAATGACCAACCATGAACTCACACACACACATAGAGATAAATACACACACACACACACACACACACACATGCAGACACATACACACATCTATGCAAGCCCATTAGCCCGATTGAGCCCTGCGACAAGGTTTTTTTCGACTAACCTTTAAAGTTCACTGCCCAGCCGCTGGGCAGTTGCTGCTGCTGCTGTTGCTGCTTCTGCTGCTGCTGCTGCTGCTGTTAAGAACTGTCGTGCTCCTACGCAACATCTTTCAACAGCATCGACTTGGGCCTTACGTAAGACAGGCAACAACAACAACAACAACAACAACGAGGGAGCCTGAAAGACCTTGCCCAATTAGCTGCAAGAAATATTTTGTAATTAAATAAACTCAAAAGAAAGAAAGAAAGAAGAAGACAGAAGAGATTTGTGAATGCACCTGCAAGTGTCACGGAATGTTGACAAGGCTTTGGCAACATGTTGCCAAAGGCAGATGCAAATGTTGCTGGCGCTAATTGAATAGATGATGGCCCGTTGCAGTTGCAGTGATCTGCGGCTAGCCCTGTTGCATGCATCTGCGTTGCGTGGCAAGCACGAAATATATTTCACTCTAATGACCACAACACAGCCCGTTGCACGGCGACACATTTGACAATTTGTGAATGTTGTTGGCAGCAGGCAGAAGGCAGCAAGCAGAAGGCAGCAAGCAGAAGGCAGCAAGCAGAAGGCTAAAGGCAGAAGGCTGAAGGCTGAAGGCTGAAGGCAGAAGGCAGAGCAGCCGCCAGAAGTCAACTATCAAAGTGTGCTGTCCATTGACTGTCAATGTGACTCTCTCACTCTCCTCCTCTTTCTCTCTCTCTCTCCTCCTCTTTCTCTCTCTCTCTCTCCTCCTCTTTCTCTCTCTCTCTCTCTCTCTCTCTCTCTCTCTCTCTCTCTCTCTCTCTCACTGTGTGTGCAGTGTTGCCATTTTTTCGAGAGCACAAAAAGTTAGATCTAGCTGGAAAGTCAAGCAAAAAAAAAACAGATCTAGCTGGTAAATAAAGCAAAAAAAAAGCTGAATCGTGATTTTAGCACATTATTCACTTATGGACTTATGCATATATATATATGTGAATTTATACATGTGTAGATCTTTTTTTTTTTTTACTTGATTTCATTTAGTTCTATAATTTCTACATAAAAATTTATCATTTTACATTATAATACTCAAAATTGATGCAAAAAAATATACAAAATTAAGAAAATGAATGCCAAAAATTAAAAAAGCTGGAAAAAAAAAACATTTACGATCTTCATTACGAATTTTTCCCGCAATCGGACTTTGAAAAAAGCTAAATCTGACGGGAAAAAAAGCTGAAAATGCATCACTGAAGTGAGGAGGGGTGCATGCAACAATTAGAAACCAGTCCGTGTTAAGGCGACGACAGTTGCCCAGCAGCACTCGGGCAATACCCTAACCTCAGGCTGGGCATATCAATTGATTGGAAAAACTCTGAGCTATTCCAAAACTTCAACAGATTAAAGACAAAGCGATTTCTTTAGCATGCAAAATTACATTTAACTAACCTTAGAACTTCTCACTAAATAGTCTAAGATTTGTTGTAGTGAAGTTGAGGCAAAGTCTTATTGGACTTTTCAAGTCTAGTTGGAGTGGATGGGCGCTTGCGTGATGCGGCTGCAGCTGCTGCTGTCTGCAGCTGGAGCTAGAGCTGGAGCTGGAGCTGGGGTTGGGGCTGAGCCAACTACTTACCGACTTATTTGGTATGCCAGATTTGTCGCTGTTGTTGTTGTTGTTGTTGGTGTTGCTGTTGTTGTTTGTATTTGCCGGAAGCGCAATTGCTTCATTATGGCACGTACTTTGTCAAAGGCGTTTCGTTGACGCGACTTTGACGTCGTCAGAACCTCGCGCATGGCCAAGCTCTCCTTATATCCAGCATTGGCTTGTCATTCCGCTCTTCGTTGAGTGGTTGACTCATGTTGGGATGTCTCATGGCTGTTGTTGTTGTGGCTGTTGCAGTTGGCCAACAATTGGGCAGTCTTTATGAATGAAACTATGGATGTATGTGGGCTGCCCGAGTTGACAGCACTTGAATGCAGACTGCAATTGAACCGGTTTGCTAGCCAAAATAAAAATAAAGATAATAATCAAATTAAATTAAAAACAAAAAAAAAACAAATCAGAAACTAATCCGTTGACATTTTCTTCTCGTCTCTATTCCAATCGCAGGGGCAAATTTGCGGCAGTTCGTCGGGCGATACACAAGAATTCCGGTTCGCAATTCGCTGCCAAATTCCTAAAGCGACGCCGACGCGCCCAAAGCAGCGACAAGGAGATCAAACACGAGATTGCAGTCCTGATGCTCTGCAAGGGCGAGGAGAACATTGTCAACCTGAATGCTGTGCACGAGACGCGCTCCGACACGGCGCTGCTGCTGGAGCTGTAAGTATCCCATTACTAACTAATAGCTAATTACAATTAGAATAAGTTTTAAGCCAAGTATGAAGTGGGCTTTTGGGGCTATTCACAAAGGTTGTCAAGTAACTACTATTAAGATGCAGTCACAGTCACAGACACAGTTACAGTGACAGCCACAGTCACACTTACAGTCACAGTCACAGTCACAGTCACAGCATAGTTCATATTAACTTAGCTTAAGCTGGTTGATTAATTGATCAACTGAAGTGGTGCACTTCATTAGGTATTCACGGAGAACAAATTAGACACAAATGCAGATAAACATTACAGCCTCAAAGCTAAGCTTAAAGAAACAAATCAGGAAACCATCAAAAAAGGTCAAAGTAGGGTTTGCTTTGTTAAAATAAGACTAAAAAACTCTCGAAAAATAAAGTAGGGAAATCACAGTCATAAGAAATTCACAAAGATCAGACCTCCTAACAAGACAGGGTTGTATACTCAGCTAAGCATCGTTTTATACTCATTCACAATATTTAAGGAGAGCATATTAGTTTTATTCACAATGTTTAAGGAAAGAGTATATTTGTTTTGTGCAATGCCCGCCTTGAAATCTTAATAAGTGCTCAAACTTTAGATTGCTCCACTTTAAAGCCAAGTTTAGCAGGCTAGTCGGAGTTGAGTATGTGGATAGACCTATCTAATATACTATATACCGGACAAAGACCAAAACATCTATGAATGAGCTTAATGCTGATTTGAGTAATCAGTCCAGCTTGTTGTCCAAATATCCGTCTAATAATTTCCCATCTTATATAATTTCTCCTCTCTTATACTTCATCTCTCCTCTATTATACAATTACATTGATTGTCAAAAGTGGTTTTAAATTCTTTGTGGAATGAAACCAAAGTTAATATAATATAAGTACATCTAGAACCTAAGTTATTTAGTAACCAAATTCTCGTAGTGGGTGTATAGAAGAAACCTAGAACAGGATTGCAATGGCGTTGGGTTCAGGGCATAGCATAGTCAAGCACTTTCCAGTAGTTCACAGTTCACATTGTCTTAAATCAGCTAAGAATGCCTGACTAGAATTACCTTCTTTTTTTCTTTTTTTTTTTTTTTGCTTAACAAAACACAGAATATCCTTAACTACCAAAAATTAAAAGTATCTCAGTTGAAAAGTAGTAGCTAACCTCTGTTAAAAATAAATTTGTATCAAAAGCTCTTGATTGTTAGAAATGTTCAAGGGAAATACAGCACAGAAAAAAAATATATACAAAATAATATAATTGAAATAAAATAAATCAAATAGAATTACATTTTATTTAATTTTTTATTTATTTTATATGTTATGCATAATATTTAATATTGCATGCAGTTCATAATCTTCTATAATATATATATATATATTACAATATCCACTATATGTCTACTTCGATCTCGTTCCAGGGCCACTGGCGGCGAGCTGCAAACGATATTGGACAACGAGGAGTGCCTCAGCGAGGCGCAGGCGCGTCACTGCATGCGTGAAACGCTCAAGGCTTTGAAGTTCTTGCATGATCGCTCCATAGCCCACTTGGATCTGAAGCCGCAGAACATTCTGCTGACTGGCGAGCGTATTGAGGGTGAGTCACAGAGCCAGAGAGCCATAGAGCAAGCCGAGAAATGCCTTTACATTTTTGCTTAACTCGTTCTACTCTCTCTCTCTCTCTCTCTCTTGCAGATGGCCTCAAGTTGTGCGATTTTGGCATCTCGCGCGTCGTCTGCGAGGGCATCAATGTGCGCGAAATGGCCGGCACTCCGGACTATGTGGCCCCGGAGGTTTTGCAGTACGAGCCATTGTCGCTGCTGACGGACATCTGGTCGGTGGGCGTGCTGGCCTACGTGCTGCTGTCGGGCTTCTCGCCCTTTGGCGGCGACACCAAGCAGGAGACCTTCCTCAATATATCACAGTGCGCTTTGACCTTTCCCGACAATCTCTTCGGCGGCGTCTCCCAGGCGGCAATTGATTTCATACGTCGCGCATTGCGAATTAAGCCAAAGTGAGTATTGATTGAATTGAGTTTGAAGTGCTGTTCATACAACTAACTCACTCTCTTCCTCTGCAGCGATCGCATGAATGCCGCTGGCTGCCTGGAGCATGTCTGGCTAAAGGACGAATGCTCCTTGAATAGGCAAATCTATTTGCAAGCACAGCACGATGCCGACTTTGTGCAGGATGATGAGGATGAGGATGATGATGAGGATGAAGAGGAAGAAGATGATGAAGATGAAGAGGGTGTTGAAAATGTTTCACAGCAACAACAGCAACAGCAACAAAACGGCACAACAACAGCAGCAGCAGCAGCAGCAGCAGCAGCAGCAGCAGCAGCAGCAGCAGCAGCAACAGCAACAGCAACAGCAGCAACTGGCGCTGCAACAACAAGCAACAAAGGCACGCACAATGGGCACAGAGCACACTCCAGCTCCAAGATACCAGTCGCCACTAGCCACAAGCTGAGCCCCAGCACAGAGACCACCACGGCCATACACACACTGCCCCAGGCGCTGACCATGTCGCTGGCGACAAATGCAACGAAGCCCACACAGATCGTGACACCCACACGACGTGCCTCCGACTCGGATAAGGAGAACACCTATACGGCGACATTTGTGAAGAAGCCAATGGCCAGCACGGCCACCATACAGATTGGCAGCAATGGGCTGGAGGAGACGACAGTGATTGCCACATTGGCGCTGTTCCCGGATGCGCCGACCACACCCAAAGTCATACGCAAGACACCCGCCACGGAGGCCAGTTCAGCGACATCGGTCAAGGCGTTGGTCAAGAAGTTTCAGCTGGACGAGCTCGAGGCGCACAACAGCAGCTCCAATAGCCATCTGGCGTCCACAAATACACAGCTGCAGCTGCAGCAGCCACGCAAGTGCTCAGTGCCCAGCATTGCGATGCCAACGAACAGCAGCAGCAGCAGCAGCAATATGCGTCGCAGTGTCAGCGGCACAGCCAGCAGCAGCAGCAGCAACAGCAGCAGCAGCAACAGTTGCTGCAACAATGTGAGACGTGCCTCAGAGCCACTGACCGCTGTGCACAAGAAGCAACACAGCAGCAGCCCAAACTCCATTTCCAACAGCAACAGCAACAGTAATACCAACAGCAACAGCAGCAACAGTAATACCAACAGCAGCAGCAGCAGCAGCAGCAACAGCAACAATCCCAGCGGCAGCGGCAGCAGCACAGCGCTGCTATTGAATGGACGCTTGCCAGCGACAGCGACAGCGGCTGCGCATCATTTGCATCATCATCATATGCACCATCATCATCATCATCATCATCATCATGTGGTGATTGCCGCCAAGAATGCCGCTGCTGCTGCCACCAACAACCTGAGCTTGGACCAGGGCATCATCTGTTAGCTAAGGGCCGATCGTGTGCGCCGCAATGCCAAAAGTTTCTTTCACCGCTTCCTTTGCTGCATGTAGCAGTGCCTGAACGTGTAGGCGTGGTCGCCGCCCTAGCTGCCCACGATGGGCAGCTAAGGGGGAGCCAAGGGACCCAGGGGAGGAGCAGTTGCCTGCCAATTGCTGCCAACGTCGACGTCTACGCGTGTGTTGCGGGAAGTTTTGTTTGATTTGGAGTTTCTTAGTTAATGTTATTAGCGTCTAATTGATCTAAATAAAAAAAAAAAGATTAAGCCACACACACACACACACACACATACATACACTCACCTCAACCCATGTCCCCCTCCCCACTAAACCAGCCGATTTCCCAAGTTAACCCCCCCTAAAAAATATTGTTTAAGTTGATCTGGAATTATATAAATATAAATCTACACAATAATAATATATATACATATATACAAACATATATAAATATATAGATAGATAAGTTCAGATGCGTATGTAGATGAATATCGAGTATTTAGTAAGATATTTTACCGTTGTCTTTGGCATTGGATAACGTTGTTGAGCGAGACGGCGATAGAGAACGAGAGGTGAATAGGTAAAGGGAGTCAGAAAGAGAGAGAGACAGAGCGAGAGAGCGATATAGAGAGATAGGGTAAAGGATGCAACGTATTGGCCAAATTGCAAATTGCAGTTATCTAAAAAAAAGCTATTTATATATATATATATATATATATATATAAATAAAATAAATTTGAGACATATCAATCGTTGTGTTGTGCGTGTGTGAGTGTGAGTGTGTGTGTGTGTGCGAGCGCCTGTGTGTTAAGATCGTTAGGCCACAATTAACATTGTTTCAACGAATTCAATTCTGTCAATTCTGGAAATGTCTGCATAGCATAAATTATAAATTATACAAATTCTACAAACTAAACGAAAATTGAAAAACAAAAAGAAAAAAAAAACGCAACAATATTTGTTGAGCGCTTTATCCCCCCTATGATGGGTTGGTGAACAAAAAAAACAAAAAAAAAAAAGAGTATCTAAATATCTGTTTATCTATCGCGTTGGAAATCGTCTATACATACATACATATATACAATGTTGAGCGCCATTTGGCAATTGTTTGTTACATAGTTCAGCATAATACATACGTACATATACATTAATTATAACCAAATGTATACATTAAACAGATTTTTTGCATTAAGCACATGAATATGAATATGAATATGAATATGAATATGTAGTTGGAGTTGAAGTTGAAGTTGAAGTTAAAATTGGAGTTGTTTGCATTTGGTAGTGACAAGAAAAAATATAAAAACAAATTAATGAATTGATGAATTGATTGTTCAAGAGTTATGCATATACATACAATATACATATATACATACATTACATACATGTTATCAGGCTTCAAGAAGATGCGAATCGAATCGAATTGTTATCAATGTGCGTGTTCATTACATAAATGTCGTCTATATACCCCCAAAACAAAACAAAGAATCATATACATACATACATGCTTAAATATGAAAATTTTGTTCTATATAGTATATATTATAAAATGTATTTAAAATTAAGTTTGGATTCTCGATCGATTTCAATTATTTTGATATCCGCTCTCGCTCCCACCTATCGCTCCTCTACCACTTTTTTTTCTTGATATGATATTTATCGTTGCAAACTTAGAACCCAATCGGTTTCTTTTTCTTTGTACATAAAATATTTAGGCAAAAATTTCTATATACATTTTTTTTTTTTTTCGAAATTCATTTCGTACTAAAGTCGAGCAAGCGTTAGGTATGCATTGTATTTATTAGGCTTTTGTATGGTCAGTTGATTGTTAAACTGAATAAATAATTTATAATACATACGAGTAACTGATCGCCCTTTCTAAATTTTGATTACAATTAAACGATGATATCTTATTTAAACAATCTTAAAACATATTCTTCATTTGATGTATATTAATAGTTATATAAATGCAAAGAGCACAGCAACAAAATGGAAAGAATGAAAGAGAAAGAAAAGATTTTCGTGAACTGTGCGTTTTATTTCATAGTAATTTTTTTAAATTTCTTTTTTTTTTTTTTTGTGTGTGTTTAGATAAAGGAAGAAGATGAAAAGAAGAAAACAAACAAAAACAACAACAAAAAACAAAGATGAAAATTCTATTATTATATATTATACATAGTAATTATTTTATAGATAACTAATTTAAAATGTATTCAATAAAATTTAAAAATACAAAAAAAAAATGTATATATGTTTGAAGTTGGGGAAATGTTTTTGGATATATGTAATTGTATTATATTGAAATATATATCGTCTAATCCAGCAGATAGCTAGGTATCTCATAGTTGTCAAAGACGCCCGAGAATTTGATCACCCAGCCGATGCCGTCGTAGTTGACCGACTTGTGGAAGCGGACAAATAGCTGGCTGCGCTTGCTCAAGTAGACGCGGGGCCTGTCCTCGCCGCAGAAGCGTCGCATCTCCTGCGTCTCGTTGCGCTCGTTCTGTTCCTCGATTAGCAGGTAGTCCGTATGGCAGGTGGCCTTCGAGCCAAGGTTGAAAACTGCAAAAGCATAGACAAGTTAGAGATATACCGGGATTTGTGAGAATCGACTTACATTCAAAATTGAGCAGGACTCGCGTGTTGCTTGGCACACGCACGCTCCAGCGGCAGTCGGAATTATTGCGCACATTCTGCGGATAGAAGGGATTGGCGAAGATGCCCTCGGTGTTGTACAGCTGGCCACCGCAGCCGGGTCCGTCGGCGACGGGTGTCGCAATGTATGTCAGGTCGAAGCTGTTGAAGTAGCTGCCCGTCTTGAAGTGTAGCCGCAGCTCATTGGTCGTGGTGAACAGGCTCTTGCCTGGATCCATATAGGAGCACACGCGCTGCAGCGACTTATTGCTGGCCTTGTCAAACACCTCGATATTCTCCACATCACAGTCGGACGAGCCGAAGATCACCTCGGCGTAGTAAAGACTAAGCGTGTAATTAGCCGGTGCCAAGATTTCGGCATCGCAATCGAAGTTTTCCGAAATCTTGAGGCGGCCCTGTAGGCCGCCATAGCTAAATCTGCAGGTCGCGTCCGGCACAATGCGAATGTGAAAACCGGGCCTGGTAACGGCTCCATTCGTGCGGAACTTCACGTACACCTGCTTCGAGTTGGGGTAGTAATCATCCGGCAAGCCATTGCCGCAATATACGTGCTCCAAGGCATATTGGTAATACGTGCGTGAAGTTCTTCGTCCGTTGAAGATCACCTCATCGCCGTAGCCCTGTTCCACAAGTTGTGCATCCTGTATGGATTGGAAGAAGTGGGAGATATTAATTCAATTATGTCACGGTTACATATCTAGCAGAATCGTATCTTGAAAATCTAAGGTAATTTCAATAGGATCAATTGAACGATTCATCAGAGATCAAAGACTTTTACTTCAGTACAAAACTTAGAGGTAAATAATAAGCTTTACTGAATATAAACTTGAATCAATATAACTCAATCTGTGTATATATAGACTCTATGTCTTTAGCAAAAGAAATTTCTAAGGATGGTATGATAAAACAGATTGTTCATCTTTATATATAAGTTTATAAAAGTTACTTTTTAGCTGAATATATGATTTTAACTTTAATCACAGAAGTCCTTACCTCCGTGCTGTAGATCTTGATGAAGTCCGAGTTGCAGCTGCCCGTCGCATTGGGCGCCTCCAGGTCGAGACTGACGAACTTGAGATGCAGCGATATTTCGCTCTCGATCTTCCACAGACAGAAGACGTTGTTGTCGTAGTTGCCCTGATCATTGACCGGCGAATGCAGCTCGTAAGGCTGCTTGCCATCCAGCTTAATCAGTGAGCTGCCGCACTGCAGCGGCTTGGCCGTAACAATCAGCTCGAAGCCGGTGTCCGTGACCTTTGAGTCGGTGACGAACCGCATGAAGAGCATGTGACGCGATGAGGTTAACGTGGGCGGTAAATTCTGGCCACAGAATATGCCAATCTCATCCGCGAACGGTCCGGCGCCATCGCGCAACTCCAAAAAGTCGCCGGAACAGTCTTTCGTCTCCTCTACGTGAAAGCTGCGGAACTCGACGCTGATCTGAAAACCGGAGTTCGCCCGGAACTTAAAGCTGCAGTCCAGATTGTTTGCATAGGAGCCGACAAACTTATTGAACGTATAGCTGGCATTGTGCTCGCCCAGATAGATGCTCTCATCACAGTTGGGCATGAGCCGCACCAGCGCCCGGAAGCCGACAGACGGATCCCGATCATCGGAGTAGCTATGTATGAGCGCCCGATTGGTGGGTATATGCAAGGTGGGCAGATTGTCGGTCAGGCGTCCGCAGAAGCGTGCCATGCGCTGCTTCTCATCCGGCACGGGGCTGGCGAAGACCTCGACACCATCGTAGCTGCACAGCTGATTACCGTCCTCAAAGTCCAGCAGCTCGAATTTAATGGTGAACTTGTGGCCCTCTGGGGCCGTCAGATTCCAATAGCAGTCGCTGTTGTGCGGCATCAGGTTGTCCTGATGCTGCCGCTCTGACTCCACCATTTGCGATGAGCTTACAACACCGCCACACAGATTCGTGGTGTACTCCAGCTTGAAGCCACGCCCACTGAACGAGCTGTCCGAGCGAAATACGATGCTAATGGACCTCTGTGCACGATAGGCATATTGATTCTTGTGGCCGCAGATGAGAACCTCCTGTTCCCGATCGCCATCGTCACGTGTCGTCACCGTCACATTGTCGAATATGCACACTCTCATCGGCGAACGCTCCAGGTCAAAGTCAACCAGACGCACCAGCACGCCGACTGCATTCGAGTCGCGTGGCTTGATCGTGTAGTTGCAATTGAGATTCTTGGCATAGCCCTTCGGATAACCCGGACTGATGATCTCCTGCGTCTCCTTATCAGCGAGGAGGACGCCGCCGCAGATGCGCTCAAACAGCGCACTGAAGCCATCGCCCGTTATGTCGCCATCGGATCGGAAGATTAGCCGCATCGTTGGGCCCGTGGATTCAATTATTGCGGGCGGATCGCGACCGCATAAGTTGGCCAAATCCGTCCAGTTGCCCAACGATGTCTGGCTGCTGTTGCGCTGTTGAACACGCAAATAGTCCTTGGCGCACTTGGCACTGTCCTCGATGTAGAAGCGCTCCAGGAACGAGAGCGCAATATGGAAGCCCGGATCGGCCTCGATTTCCCAGATGCACTCCACATTATTTTTGTACTGTTCTCTGAAGTCAATAATGCGATAGGGATAGGTCAGACGGCCACCGCAGCCGCTGCCGTACTTGACGGTCACATTGAAGCTGGAGTTGCGATTGGCATTCGCCGGCGACTCGAGATGATATTCCATGAATAGACCACGTTCGACCACCAAATTGACGGCCGTCGCCTGATTGCAATAGCGGCCCATAACTGGGGAATTCTGATCGGGACCACTGTATAGCACAAGGTAGTGCAGCTTGCAATCACCTTCCAGATTGGCGCTCACGGACACCTCCAGCTGCACGTCCTGGGGCGACAGCGGCTCCTCGAGCGTCTGATCCGGCCCGATGGCCCAGGCACAGTTCATCGTCTGCTCGCCGACCAGATGGCTGGGCTGGGTGATGGTTATATTGTCGCTCAGCTCTAGGGGCACAATGCCACCGCAACGCTGCAGGCTGATGGCCAGCTCGAGCAGCTTCATGTTGTTGCGTCGATTGCCCGTGACGGTCATGACCACGGGAAAGGGCAGACGTACGCTGCGCAACGACTGATTACCCTGGCTATCCTGGCTAACCTGACTGTCCTGACTGCTCTGACTGCCCTGACACAGCAGCATTGGCAACAGCAACTCATCCTCGTCCGGACGTATCAGCTTGAGGGGCGTCATCACGCGGCACATGTGACTGTTGCCCATGAAGGCGAAGGTGGTATTGAAGCGCCGCACCTGCAGCAACAGCGTGCTGTTCTGGGGCGGTCGCAGCTCGTAGCTACAGTGGACTACGCTGCTGTCGTTCTCCCTGCTAAAGAGCAACGTGCTGCTGACGGAGAAGTCGAGTCGAGCGAGACACTCGCTCTGGCCGTAGGCGCTGAAGCGCAGCTTGAAGCCGCGATGCAGGCTATAGGGCAGCAGGAAGGTATCGATGCCCATCGTGTTATCCGTGGAGATGACCTCAGCGGGCGGATTGTACGCGTAGCGCCCGATAATGGACTGCATCTTGTGGTCGTTGGAGAAGGTGATGCGACCGCGAAAGCTGGTGTGCGTGTTGTTCGCGGTGCCGCCATTATCGAAGTCCAGTATTTCCACCTTGACGCGCCGTCCCTTGGGCACCTGGATGCGCCAGGCACAATGGGTCGGCACCCGGACACCGGACGGATAGTTCGGTGACTGCAGCACACCCTGCACCGCATGGATGGTCTCGCCGCAGCGAGCTCCGATTGCGCTATAGCGCAGCTGGAAGCTCTGATCGCTCTCCAATTGGCCGCTGGGCATGCGCAGGTGAATCACAATCTTGTTAGTCTCGACCAGGAAATGTCGACTGACAATGCCGCAAATCGTCAGGCGATCGCTAATGGTATCGCCGAAGGGTTCTATCTCCTCCAGCTCCAAGTGCGTTGTCTCCGTGCAGTTGCCATCGGTAGATGCCAGCGGCAGATGCATCGCCTCAAACTTCAGATCGATTGTGCTGCCCTTTTCCACCTCGATGGTGTAGACGCACTCCTTTAGCTTGTTCGGCTGCAGATGCAGCTGCAGCTGCTCCGCGCTGGGCGAACGAATCAGCCCACTGGCGCTGTAGTAGCTGCCGCCGCAGTCGGCCAGCTTGATGAGCGCCTGGAAGCCTGAATGGGGCTCCAGTACACTCGTGTAGAACTTCATGCGCAGCTCGCTGCCCGAAGAGTAGACAATGTCCGGCTTGCGGTTGCCGCAGTACCGGCCGAGCTGAGGCATTAGTTCAGTGCTGCCATCGTTGAGCTGGACAAACTCCCGATCGCAGCCATCATCCTCCTCACTGCTGTTGCTGCTGGTGCTGGTGCTGCTCGGCGTCAGATCAAAGTTGCCAACGAACTGCACAGCGATGCGGTGGTGGGGCGGTGCACTGATGCGCCACACGCACTCCGAGTGCGGGTTCGGCAAATTTGGATAGTTGGGAGAGCTGATGAGACGTTCGCTATTATTGCCGGGTCCCTCCTCCAGCACAATGTGGCCGGAGCAGGCGTGGCCCAGCTCTTCGTACCGGAAGGCAGCACGGAAATACGGCGACACCTTCTTTTGGAACTTGATGTAAGCCCGATTGGAGCTGGTCTCCAGCACATCGGTAATGTTGTTCTCGCAGTACTTGCCACGACCCAGGAATGGCGAGTCCTCCGCATAGCCATTGCGCACCACAAAGAAATTGGCGCAGCTGTCCACCTCAAGGACACTGGTGTGGGTGCTCAGCAGCGACTCCAGGAAGGTGATGCGTATGCGTTTGCCCTGACGCACGCGTATCGTCCAGATGCATTCCAGGGGATATACCAGAGTGTTCGACACCAGCTCCGTGATGTTGACCGTACCCTGTTGGGCAGTCAGCTCGGAGCCGCACATGGTGCGAAGCACGCTCGCAAAACCCGTCTTATTCACACTCGCATCGGTGACGAACTCCAGCCGTAGGTACGGCTTGCCGTGGAAGACAATTTTCTCCGTTGTGTTGGGCTGTTTGCATGTCTTCGACAGCTGCGTCCATTCCTGCATGTCGCTGCTGCTGGATACAATCAAATAGTCGGCATAGCAACCATCCGAGAACTGCTCAAAGTCAACGACCATCAGCTGTAGGGCCACATGTGTAGCCGGATTGGTTGGCACCAGGGTCCACACACAATGCAAATTCTGGCCATAGCCGAGTGGATAGCCGGGCGAGTTGAAAGCGATGATGGAGCGATTGAGGGATATTAACTGTTGGCCGCACTGGCGAGCCTGCAGCTCGGCGGTGCGATTGGAGGCCAATGCCTCCTTGGACAAGCGCTCCCAGCTGAACACGAAGGGACCCCGCGTGGCCGTCACATAGAGCACATTTGTGCTGGAGATGAGTGGCTTGTATGGCGACACCGCCAGCTGGGCACCAATGTCCGTGTAACCGTCGTAGAAGCGAACGTGCTGCTGATCCACATCGCGCAGGTGGTTCAAATTCACCAGCACTACGTATTCCGTGTCAACGGTGATGCGCCAACTGTACGGTTCATTGCTCTCGAACTTGTCGGGATAGTGCGGAGATTCCACTGCACCCTCTGTCCCATTGAGTTCATTGTGTTGCTCTACACAGAAGTTTCAAGGCTGTTAGTCAAAAGGAGGTCTTAAAAGTCTAGCGACTTACCATAGTTATAGCTGGCCATAAAGCCCTCGCCGACGACATCGTCGTTGCTCTTGAACTTGATCCAAATTCTGCCCTTGGAGTGAATCGTCGGCGGCAGCTGGTTGCCGCAGTAGACGCCAATGAGAGCACCACGTGGAGAATCTTCGCGCAACTCCAGGTAGTCATTGTTGCAGCCCTCGGATTGTTCCAGATCGAGCGATTCAATTGTCAGCGACTGTGAGTTACCCTCGCTGGCTTGCACTATCCATTCGCATTCAATGTTCACCGGATAGCTGTCCGGATAGTAGGGCGAGGTGAAACGGCCAGATAGTGCACTATAGCTACTGCCGCATGTCGTGTCCAGAGTCATATAATGGCCCTCGAACTCGGCGACCAGGGCCAGGGGCAGACTGATTGTCAGAGCATTTCCACGCGAGATGATCGCCGGTGGATGGGAGCGACAGAACTGCTGGCGTGGACGGCCTGTGGCCGCAGTGCCCTCATAGATCTTAACGCCTTCACTCATGCAGTCGCCCTCCAGCGGATAAAGGGCCGAGGCGGCACTGTGCAGCTGGATGTGAGAGGGTGTGAAGATGATGTGCTTGCTCGGATCGGCTGCCTGCAGCACCCAGACGCAAGTCTCGTTGCGAGCCACCTGGTACGTCATGATCAAGTATTGAAAGTCTGTCTCATCAATGGACAGCCTCTGGCCGCAGGACTCGTGATATGTTATCTGAAAGCCTCCGCTCTGTACCGACTCGTCTGTGACGAAGCGCACAACGGCTCGATTCGTGGCGGACTCGTTACGCTTCGGATTTGTTACATCGCCTGCTCTGTCGCACAGTTTAAATATCTGATTAGCCTCACTTTCGTCCAGCGTGTCGCTGTCCATATCAAAGTCGGAAAAAATACCAGTGCCGCTCATATCATAAGCAACCACATAGTCCCAGCCGCATTCAAAGCCCGACTCTAAGTCAATATTATTTATAGTGAACTGGATCGTGTGATGCGGCGTCACTTCCAGCTGCCACTCGCATTCGCTGTTCCGCGGATAAGGCTTTGGATAGTTCGGCGACTGAATGACGCCGCTTTTGGTCGACAATCTGCCACCGCAGGCTGAAAAATAGGTGATCAGATCAGATTATTGATAACGTCTCCCATTTTTCCACTGCTTGCATTTGATTTCAATTCATCTACTTGTTTTCAACTCAAGCCTAGTTAAGTCGCAATTCAGTCAGTTTTAAATCAATCGATTCATTGATTCTAAAAACTTCCTTATTAGCCATTGGGTATATTAAACAAGTTAGATCATTGTAGTCGGCCGCTACCAACTTCAGAATACTCATTTACAGTCATAACATTACCAGCTCATATTGGTATATATACTACAATATATGTAAATACATACATATATTATATATAGCGAATCAAAAGAGATCAAAAGAGAACAGAACTAAATTTATCGTTAATTTTAATAGGATTTTTCTGATATACCGGAAAATGAATATTCCGATTGTCCACACCCCTACCGCGCGTATAAATAAAATCTTAGCACAATCATTTGAGGGTGTACACGAGTATATATCCCACATGGATATCATTCATACGGACAGCCGAATGGACAGCAAGACGGACATTATACAAAACCAATATACACATTTTACTTCGTGAATGAGTATCAAAATCTTTTCAATTTATGGGACACACATAAAAGCTTATATTCCAAATTTCAATAACATTGCACCAAAAACCAATATACCCTGATCACTTCTGGAGCGAGTACACATATGATACTGAACCGAGCGTTAAATATATATCAAACAATAAGTTGAAATGAGATCAATCGATGCAAAACTAAGCTGACTAGATCTAGATCACATATGGATAATCGGTCAGTTAACTAAAGCAGAAAGATCAGGACTCTCAGCTAAGATCGATAACAACTTACGGCTCTTGATAACGCGATACTCTGCCGTGAAGCCGAGTCCGTTGTGGGAGCTGTCGGTGATGAGGCGCACGTGCAGCTTGTGTCCGGCGCTGGTATAGATCAGTTTTAGTTTACGGCCACAGTGTTTGTTATGGACGTTGACTTCACGGAAGCTATTTGATATCTATGACAAAGGCACAAATGTTAATCGATGGTAAAGCATAATGATGATGATGGTGATATAGATGACAGACCACTAGGGCATCCTTGGTACAGTTGACGCTCTCCTCAATGTCCATGTCCAGGACAGTCAGCTCGATGACCTGGCCGGGAGGTGCGTGTATTAGCCAATAGCATTCCACATCATTGGGATACACCAGCGGATGCTTGGGCGAATGGAATGTTCCATTCTCGCCGCGCAGCTCTTGGACGCAACCGTCGACGCGATACTCAAGTCTAAAGTTGATGCTGCTCGTATTGTGTACAATTGTCAAGATATCGGCCTTGGCATTGTATGTGATCAGACCCACCACAGGCACCACGCTGGCCCCATCGACCAAATAGACACCACCATCGGCGTCAGTGGGCAGTCGATTTGCGCGATGATCGAAGTGCGAGAACTCCAGTTGAATTCGATTTCCGCGAGGCGGTCGCAGCTGCCAGCTACAGTTGATGGCGCCCTCGAAGAAGGCTTCGCCATAATTGATGCTCTCGATAACGCCCTGGGTGGTGTTCAATATATTCCGGCAGACGGCGCTGTAGGACAGCCGAAAGCCGCGATCCGCATTATTGATGTCCGACTGGAAGACAACGATTGCCTCATTGTCATCGATGTGCAGCACACGATTATCTTCATCCGGCATGCTGCACAACGCAAAGTACGTGAGATCCAAGAGACGACTGTTGCTGCCGCCATTGTAGATGCGCAAATAGTCGTAGCTGCAATCATAGAGATCCTCCATCTCCAGGTCCTCGATGACTATCTGCAAACTGGAGCCGGAATGAACGCGCAGCTGCCACTCGCAGTGGGCGTTGTGCGGATACGTGCTGGGGTAATTGGGCGAGGTGATGACGCCTCCATTGCCAATCAGCCGACCGCCACAGCCATTGGCAAAGACGCGCCACGACAGCCGGAATCCACGGGCGACGTCCACATCGTCCGTGTGAAAGTGCAAATAGAGATCGTGCGTAAAGCTGGGTATACGGCGTGGTATGCTCGTGCCACAGTAACGTCCGATGAGGGCGGATCTGTTGCTGCGACCGTTGCGCACTTCGAGCCAATCGCCGCTGCAGTTGCGCGTCGCCGCCAGCTCGAACATATCAATTTGGAGCTCCATCTGGCTGCCGACGGGCGAGGTCAGCTGCCAGATGCAGTCGAGGCCGTTGGTGTAGTTGAGCGGATACTCGGGTGAGTTGAGCATGCCCGTGGATGCGTGTATGTGACCGCCGCAGGTGTTGCGCTCGACGAACCGATAGGACAACTGGAAGCCGTTGGCCACATCGCTAAAGTCCGATACAAACTTGATCGTCAGCAGGCGAGCGTGGCTCAAAAGATCCTGCGGCACATTGGCATCACAGTAGCGAGCTATCGCATTGGTTGGCTTCGATTCGCCGGCAACGAGGCCATCGTAGACCTCCACATAGTCGTAGTTGCAGTCGGTGGTGCCCTCCAGCTGAAAGCTGAGCCAGTGCAGCAGTATGGCCTTATTCGGTGGTGCCATGATGATCCAATAGCAGGTCATATCATTTTTGTAATTGCCAAAGGAGTCCACCGGCAAACGTATGGTCTGACCCTCCTTGGTGTGCACACCGCCACACTGATTGCTCTCCACGGGCACGGCGCGATAGTCAAAGCGGAAGCCCCGACCCGTGCTGCTGAGCTGCGTCTGGAGATGCAGCACTAGCATATTGCTCTGGCTGACGTATTCCTCGACGGGCAAGCGCTGGCCACAGTAGGGTCCCAGGATGGCGCGATTGAGGCCGTCGTTGATGGTCAAGGATGTGCCACCAATGCATTCACCAGCCTCGTCAGCCTCATCCGAGTCACCCTCTGTGGACATTTCTGTCATTCTATCCGATAGCTGAAAGTCCACTCGCTTGAGCGTAATAACCGTATTGGGTTCCGTCAATATCTTATATGTGCAGAATCGTGAGCTGCTGGTCGAATTGGGGTAGCCAGGCGATTTGATTGTCCCGCTGGGCGCATCGTAGGTCTGTGAGCAGTCCATGTGATAGTGCAGCTCGAAGCGATCGACAGTGGAGCCACTGGGCGAGTTGCTTGTGTAGAACTTGATGCGTATGCGATTGTAGAGCGAATGGAAGCTGGGCGGTAGCCCACCAGAGCCCCCACAGTGTTTGCTTTGAAGCGCATTGACAACAGTCGCCGCATTGCTTGATGAAGTCGTAACATCGTACAACTCAATGCAGGAATCCACAGCAAGCTGAAAGATGTTGAAATCCAAACTGATGGACTCGCCCATTGCCAAGCGAATGTCGTAGTCGCACGAGATGGCGCCCGTACCGAGCTCATAGTTTGGCGAGCGTATGGTGCCCTCCTTGCTGGTATAGACCCCACCGCAGCCTGGGAGCCGCTCTTCGGCAGAGTAGTGCAGCTGAAAGCCCAAATCGCTGCCTACGTCATCCGAATGGAAGCGTATGATGGCCTCATGGGTGGGCAGCAACAGTGGTGCCGGTTGCTCGCGACTGCAGTACTTGTACAGCTCCCGGCCAGAAATGGCGTCACTTATCTAAAAACAAAAAAATAAGAAAGCTGTAGTCGACTGTTCGACTACGGGATCCCATGAACCCTTCGAGAAACTGATATTTCAGTAATTATTCGCTTCTTTTCTGCATACACAAGAAACAGTGTGGGCTTACTATGGAAATTTAATTGTTTGTTTGTAGATGGATTCCTTTCAGACCGTGCAAGGGCCGTGATGATAATAATCAAATACATTACAAGCACAAGCCTCACTTGGAAATATGCTTTTTGCAAATTCGAAGGGAAGGGGTGGATTTGGGATTCAAAATACAACCAAAATCGAAATTCTATAAAATTCATATGAATCTATACATAAAATTTGGAGACTCTAACTCTAAAGATGTAGGAGATATAATTTTATAAAAAAATTTCTATAAGGATTTAATCGATAACAAAAAAACGGTAATAGTTATCGATTTTTTGAAACAAAGTCGATGTTCGCGTGCTATACACGGACCTACGAAAAATCTATGTCTCTAGCTCTTATATGTATCTTCTGAGATCGACACGTTCATACATACGGACAGACGGACGGATGAACGGACGGACAGACGGAAGGACGGACTGACGAACAAAGTTAAATCGACTCAGCTCGTCTTCCTGATCAATATATATATACTACTTTCCCATTTTCAATGGGTTCAGCGTATAATGAAAATAGGCAAAAACCATCAAGGAACCTGGTCAAAGCTCAATTCCCAGTCGATGCTTACCGAGACAAAGTCAAAGTTGCAGCTGTCATGGCTCTCCAGCTGCAGGCTGAAGAATGTCAGCTTGATGCGTTTGTTGCTCGGCGCCACCAGGCGCCACTGGCAGTCTCGATTGCGTGGATAGCTGCCGGGTGAGCCGGGCGAGGCCAGCGTGCCGTGCGTCTCGAACTCAAAGAGGCCGCCACAGCGTGGCTCCATCGACTGCCAGGTGAGATCGAAGCCAGCGCGAGCTGTCGAGTTGTCCGAGCGGAACCACAAGTAGAGCTGGTTGCTGGACGAGATGATGTTGCCGCCGTGCGGCAGGTGACTTCCGCAATAGCGTCCAATGATCTGAGCCGCTGCCGAGCGACCATCGTTGATCTGCAGCCAATCGAAACGGCACTCCGTCGAATCCTCTATATCAAAGCTCTGGAATGTCACGTTCAGCACCAGCGACTCGTTCGTCCGAATCACCCAGGCGCATTGCGAGTTGTGCTCATAGCTGTCGCCTCCCGGCGGATACCGGAGCCGTCCCGTCAGCCCGGTTAGCATCGCATTGCAGCTGCTGAACCGGACATCGCACAGCCGACCCCGATAGCCCGGCTGGCACTGGCAAACGAATCCGCCGCCTCCTCCCACCGAGGGCGTTGGACTACAGCGTCCGTTGTTCTTGCAGGGCTGCGATGTGCACGCATCGGGCAGAGGATCACAGCGCGGCCCATGGAACCCGCGCGGGCAAATGCACGTATAGTTCGAGGGGCTAGAATCCATGCAAACGCCTCCATTCTGCAATGTACAAGACAGAACTTAATAATAATACAGAAATAACTTAATAATGTATGTAATATATAAGGTAAGATTGAAAATCCCTCCCTTTGTAGTTGATCCAACTTATCCATCGTTGATTATTCGGAGACTAAGTCCTCTATGATTGGCATCTTAGCCCATACCAATTATTGCCAAACTATTATTAACCATATGTATATCTTTTCTCAATATATATTTTCTAGATTTCCAACGACAAAGGTGAACTTTCTCATCACTAGAAATATAGATACTACATATAATTAGTACGTAACGAGTGTACGACCTGATTTTATATCCTCATTTATGAAAGTAATACCCGTCTTACCGTCCGTCTCATATCGGAAAATGCAGCTTCCGGTATACTCTAAGATCAGCAGAGTTAAGCCCTAATGTCCCCAATGATCAGACTATATAATTTATAGGGCTATTTAAAGTAAAGCTCGACACTGATCCACCTAAAAGGATTGTCGATACCAGCTCCCAAAAGACCCAGGAAAGGGTCCGGTTTTCCACGCCTTCAAGGATCACCTCTGATACCTATGTCACACCTCTGATACCAATGTATGTTAGTTTTTAAGACTCTAGCTCCAAACAAAGTAGAAACTATTAAAGGATTATATTAAGATACTGTTTGTATTTGAATTGAAAAGTAAATTTAATCTGAAAAGCAATAATTGATTATTGTTTTTCAAATAAAATTTCTGTTTCAAATCAGGAGTTTCTTGAAACTCCTGCAAAATTTTTATTTTGACTATAAGAGTGTAATAGATAGAGTAGTCTACTTTTTGAATGACGGTGCTATACTCCACTATATCATTCCAATGCCAAGTGTATATAACAACACCACAACCTCACACATCCTTCCTACCCTACCCTTCCCTTATAAGACGCAGGTAAACACAGGTGACAGACAGTCGATCAGTCAGACGGACAGACGCCAAATGGAAGCTTGGTACTTGCAAACCAATATACTCCTTTCACTAGCTGAATGAGTATTCACACTAAAAGTATATGTATAGGTAATAGCATAGAGCTGAAATCAGAGTGAATACATTGGATAGAATGTAAATAGATATGGGACCTTGAATGCTTACCAGACAGGGCAAATCATTGCAGTTCTTGTTGGTGCCGCGGATGCAGCCGGTTTCGCCGTAGCCACTGCCCACCATGCCGGCGGGACAGCTACAGATGATCGTATTGGAGATCTCGGAGCAGATGGCCGCCGGATGGCAGAGAGAGTTGCGCTGCGAGCAGCTGGTGTAGCCAATGCCGTTGCCGTTGCCATTGCCATTCGCATTGCCATTTCCGTTCCCATTGCCATTTCCATTGCCATTGCGCTGACAGGTGCGTCCGTCGCCCGTCCAGCCGACGGGACACTCGCCGCAGTGGCTGGAGCCGTAGCTATTGATGCACTCGACATGCGGACTGAGGCTGCAGCCGCCGTTGTTCGTCTCGCATTCGTTGATGTCGCGGCAGCTGACGCCGTTGCCGGTCAGCCCAGGTGCGCACGGCGCACAGGTGAAGCTGCCGGGCAAATTGATGCACTTGGTGGAGCAGGGCGTATGCGCGGCCGCCGTGCACTCATCCACATCCTCGGTGCACGTGGGCGTCAGTCCGTTGCTGCGCCAGCCCGCCTCGCACAGGCAGCGATAGCCCGTCGCATCGCTGCTGGCCACGCAGCTGCCATGCCCACACAGCTCCCAGGTGCTCGCTGCCCCGCAGTCCGTCTTCCGCTGGCTGCAGTGCATGCCGTGCCAGCCGGGAGCGCACATGCAGCTGAACGAGCCAAACTGATTCACGCACTGGCCCCCATTCTGGCAGCCCAGATCCGTGCCCTCCAGCAGAGCGCACTCGTTCACATCCCGCTCGCAACGGCTGCCCTGTGAGAGAGAGAGAGAGAGGGAGAGAGAGAGAGGGGTTATAGGATATACGACACACGCCCCTCAATACGCCCCCGTGGTCAATTACCTCGAAGGCGGCCAAGCACTGACAACGGTATCCATTGTAGGTATTGAAGCAGGAGCCGCCATTCTCGCACGGATTGCTGTGGCAGCTGTCCAACTCCACCTTCGTCTTCAGCCGCTGCACCTTGTTCTCCACGACGCGCAGTCGCGAGTGCAGGCGTCGCAACAGCACATTGCTAGCCCGGGTCCTGCACACAATTATAAAAAGCATCAATCACTTTGGAGCTAATCAAGCTGACCTACATCACTCGAACATTCTATGAAACTTCCCAGGTACATACTATCTAGATCGAACTTAAGTGAGATCTAACACTGAACTTTTCTTGGCTGATTTTTTAGTTTTTAATTAATATAAAATATTAGTAAAATATTTAAAAAATAATTGAGTTAATATAAGTTGGAACATTAGACTACGAACTGTCGTTTAAATTTAGTTGATATCTCTTTTAGTTTAGATTTTATAGATGTCCAAAGTTTTTGTTAGGTGCTGGTTGAAAGAAGCTGTAAGCCACTTTATATGTGAATGTATGAATCAGCATTATATGTATATACATATTCATTCGCCTCCATTCTATCTTCATATGTCATACATTCCATGAATATTTCAAATATATCCTAGATGCATCCTTCATACATCGCACCATGTTACGTACATCCTATGCAAATTCTTTCTACAGTTAACATTCCTTTAACTTTAATATACTTTTTCTTAGTCCTTTGGGAATAATATAAATTTTTATGTAGTATTTACACTTAGGTTTTCATAATATAATATTTGTTTTTATGTTTTTCATTAATATTTTCTGCCTTTTAAAGTTTAATAATATCACAGAACATATTTGGCTGTTAATTGGGATGCATAAAATTCCCTCATCGGGTTGGAAATATTATTGAATTAATTCTCTATGCCTATTTAGGCTATACAATTATTTTTTAAAGTATCTCTAAACTAACTCCTGTCAATACCTACTTTAAATAAATATATAAATATTCCTACCGATGTAAATCGACTTTACATCATAATTGCATCTCTCATACCAACCACACATGTACATGTATGTATGTATGTGTGTATATACGCAGGACAAAGACTTGACTCATACCATGGTTAATTTGTCACGCATTTTATACACATACATATGTACAAAAGTTTCCACAGATAAGTGTAGAGATAATGTATGATGATGTACATATGTATATGTTGTTAAAGAAGATGCAGGAGCTGCATGCCATATGTATGTACGTACATATACATACATCATTTTCCTTTATCTCTATGTATACTGGATGTATGAGGGAATGCTAGAATGATAGAAGAATATACATATGTATATCTGGTACAAGATGCCTATAAATCAGATCATCACTCGAATATATAGGCATCATATACCAGATATACATATGTACATATGTATATTCTTCTATCATTCTATCATTCCCTCATATATCCCTTCTATCCCTCATATATCCAGTATACATATATCCCGTACATTTCACGTACATTCCATTTACATCACGAATTGACAACATCTACATCTCTTGGATGTAGTACACAGTATGTATGTATGTACTACATACCACTTATATGCACTGTTCCCACGCACAAAAATTCCATGATGGTTCCACATACACTCCACATAGCCAACCCATTGAGCTTACCTATTTTGAAGCTGACTCAGCCTGGTGTTGAGTCCGTTCGGTCCAAGCGCTTGGGATCTGAACTCCGTTAGCTGATCGGCAAGATCGCGCAGATCGACAATGTCATCGACGCCGTTCCACTCGTCCTTGCCCGCACCGCTTGTGGGTCGCTTCTTGCTGCCACCGATGGGCATCAGCAGGTCGAGCACATCGTACTCCTCATTGATGACCAGGCGGGAGTTGCCGCTCAGCCGGAAGCTGATGTTGCGATTGGCGCCCGACTCGAATATCAGATTGCCATCCTTGCTGATGATCTTGGGCCTGCAAATGGACGCGGAATTGAAAGTCGAAAGTCGAAAGCCGAAAGCCGAAAGCTGGAACGCCTAGCCCGACTCTACTTACGAATTGACAAAGCCATCCACGTAGCAGATGAGCAGGAGGAGGAGCAGATGCAACTGTGGCTGCAACTGGTTGCGTCCTCTGCGACTAAACATTGCTCATATTTCGAAATGCAGTTTTTATGAAAATTGATTATTAATAAAAGTAAATTTCCAAATTGATCCGTATCCTGCTGCAGACGTTCACTTGGCTCAGCTTTCGCTCGAACTCTGCCGCTGTCGCCGCACGCTGCCCGCGACGTCAACTGCGGGGCGTTTCCGCGACGCCACATGCCGCACGGTATACGGTATACGCCCACTTTCCGATAGCCCGCCAATGGCCAAGTAATACGACTAGACTGAACACCCTTTATCAGTGAGTTCTTTTTTTTTTTCTTAAAATGTACACATTTATTTCAGAGCAACTCTCTGTGGTTCACTCCACTTGGAAGCTTATAATATCTGGCGAAGTGGCTCAGACACATAGACATAGACATAGACATAGACATACAGATAGATACATATTGGTTGGTTCGTGGATATACACACTAGTTATAGTATATCTATTTATGGATTATATAATATATGTTTCGCTAATAGTGCTGGCTGTCAACTTCTATCGTTTGCTCTCTCCCCAAAAAATAATATTCATTTTGAATTCAGTTTCAGATTATCGAGATTAAATGCTTATACAACAAGTAAGAAAGCTCTAGTCGAGACTGCTCGACTACGAGATCCCCTGAACCCTTCCAGGAAGTAATATTTCAATAATTCGTCACTTCATTTCTACACACATACGCACGCACGTATAAACAGGCATGGGCTGCTGTGTGGGCTTACTGTGGAAACTTATTTGCTTAATAACTTTTTTGTAGACAGACAATTTTGATAAAACTTTCAGACCGTGATAATAACATTAAAATGTGTGTATGTACCAACTTAAAAGTCTCTAGTATTTGAAATACGGTTTCTGCAAACTTGTAGGGAAGAAGGGGTTTGGGAGGGTGGGGGGTGAAATATGACAAAAACCGAAATTCTTAAAAATACATATGATTCTACATTTTAAATTTGGAGACTCTAGCTTTAAAGATGTAGGAGATATAATTTTAAAACGGATTTTCGATAGGGTTTTTAATCGATAAAAAAAAAACGGGAGTAGTTATCGTTTTTTGGAGATAAACTCGATCTGCGCGTGCAATGCACGGACCTAACAAAAAAAATTTCAAGTCTCTAGCTCTTATATCTTCTAAGATCGACGCGTTCAAACATACGGACAGACGGACGGACGGACGGACGGACAGACGGACGGACGGACAGACGGACGGACGGACGGACGGACAGACGGACATGGCTAAATCGACTCAGCTCGTTGCCCTGATCAAGAATATATATACTTTATGGGGTCGGCCACGCCTCCTTCTGACTGTTACATACATTTAACAAAACCATTATACCCTGATTTCCCATTTTCAATGGGTTCAGGGTATAAAAATACATTTATCTGCAAGTTCTTCAATTTCCAATATTATATTTATTCAATTACAATAATTTTTGTATCTTAAAAGGCCAAAAATGAAATTCTGTTTTTTATAATACCCTGAACCCATTGAAAATGGGAAATCGTTTTTCTTTTTTTCATTTTCTTTTTTTTTTTTTTGAGTATTTTTTGGTCACTAAATGTAGTATAAGCAACGTTGGAAAGAGCATAGAAGCGACAATGTATGTGGATAATAATGTTATATGTTATTTGATTATTTTTACAAATATCAATTTCTAAAAAATAGCAGAGCAGACTCATCAGTGTATGTGTGTATGTTTGTATGTTTGTGTATATAGGTGTATTACAACTGTTGCTTGTCATTTGTCAATAGATGAAATATTTGGTTAAGTACAGCTAGACTCTAGTTTAATTCGGTTGCTGAGGTTGTGCCCAGAAGTCTATTCGGTTTGTGTGTGTAAGTTTACAAATGCACAAGAAATATATTCATGAGTATATATATATATATGTATATATGTATATGTATATATGGTGGAAGAGGAACTAAAGATTTGAATTACAAAAGAGAAAGTAAAACTAAAGTTAATATATTGATCGCACTTTTTTCTTTTTTTTTTTTAGACATTTACATTTCATATTGTGTTTTTTTTTGGGGGTTTTGGCATTTCACATTTAATTTCAACAATATATTCTAGAGAGGTAAACAACAACAACAAAAAGACTATGGAATATGAGTGAAAAGTCCGCATGCATACATATACAGTGTATAATTCGCAAAATATATAATTAGAATCACAATAATGAAATGACTTGCGTTAAGAGTAAAAGTACACATAAAGGTAATTGGTTGAAGTGGCAGACAGATCCATAGATCACATATATATCTAGATCTATGCTATGCTAGCAAAACTTTCTCTCGCTCTCGATGTCTCTCTATCTCTCTTTGGACCTGCCTACACAACTCTCATATTCTCCAAGCTAAACAAATCTAATTACAGTAGGCAACAAACACGTACACAATAAATAAATTAATTATTACAAATATATATATATATATATATATATATATATATATATATATATATATATATATATATATATATATATATATATATATATATATATATATATATATATATATATATATATATATATATTATAAGTGCATATACATATATATACATCTGTATACATATACATATATAGATTACAATTGAACTTTTTGCTTAGCTTGACTTTGAATTATGCTACACTTTCTTAATCGTTTGCTTTCCCTCTCTACCCCTCTCATTAATTCTCTCTCTCTATCCATCTCTCTCATCTCTATTCCTCTCCCGCTCTGTCTCGTGTTGCATGTTGCCGGTTGCCGCTTGCCTATGGCATATCTTAGAATATCTTTAGAACCAGCTTGAGTTTGATTGCAGCCTCCAAATGCATTCTTTTGGATTGTTCAGTTGGTTGTGGGCGTGCCCTTGTTGCTCTTCGTCCTCCTAATATGCTCCGACTTGTGATAGAGAAACTTATAGCTGGGCTGTTGCTCCGTGTACTGTTGAAATTTCTCTGTAAGTCAAAGAAATGTGTGTTAATTTTAATACATTCGATAGTTGGGGTTCATCACTCACCGAAAGATACGTAGCCTAAATTGGCGGTGTCCAGGGCATAGAAAAGTGCCTGAGTCTTCTGCTCAGTCATCTTGCTGCCGCCATGCCGCATTAAACGCGTAAAGTTCTCCCTGCTAATCTTTTCACTTGACTCACTATACAGCTGTTTAGGAATATAACAAGATATATGATTCAATAAGCTATTCCCATATGGTCATCTATCCGAGCTATTCCTACCTTAATTAGTGCGCGCAGAAACTCGATGATTTCATCATTTTTCAATTTGCAAAACAGCGAACAGACCAAGAAACTCTTCAGACTCACGGTGCCTTTGTGACGCTACAGATATATAGACGTATATTAGTCAGCGAATAAGTAAATATATATATATATACACCTACATGATCGAGCAGAGCAAATAGCTTGTGCAAATTCGGATTGTTGAACTCCACTTGGAGCAGCACGGCGAATGTGATTATGTCCAGTTTCTCTGGATTGGCCAACGTCAAATACTTTTCGCACAGCTCCATGTCGCGCTTCGAGTCCAGGAGGTCAAGGGCATCCAACGTATGCTCGATCTCCACAATGTCGCCCGGAAATGGAATTTTCATTTCACGCGCTCGACTCATCACGATCACATCCTCAAAGGAATAATCCGACGTGGGCACCTGCAGTGCTCTGCAAATACAATACAATATGATGAAACATTATTGTCAATTGATTCCAGCATCCAGATCCAGTCCAGAACTTACTTGGCCATCACTTGGCGTACGTTGTTGGCATAGAGATTGGCATCAGCCATTTCGGCGGGCGAGGGTGTATAAACGGGCAGGTATTCAATTTCGCAACGGTTATAAAACTGTGTCATGGTCAGCCAAAGCAAGCGTAATCTGTTTGTTGTGTTGAGTGAAAGAGTTAGAGGATCTAGAAGTGTGTCCAAGTGAATTGAATAGACTTACACGCCGGGACCATCCCAGGTCCAGGTGAAGGTGTCGAACTTGTTGGGGTATCGGAGCAGCACTGGCTGCACGGGCACGCCCGGATAAAAGGCGCCGGGCTTGAATTTGATCAATGCTGTGCGATTGGTGCACGTGCCCTCGGCAAAGATGACCACCTGCGGCCAGTTGTCCGGAGAGCGGGCACGATCCACAATATTCTTGATGGTGTTCTGCCTGGAATTGGGATCCTCCCGCTGCACATAAATGGGCTGGGCATAGTTGATAATGCGACCAAGCAGCGGAATGTCTGCTGTCTCACGCTTGGCCACAATCGACGGTGGGTGACCCGAGACCACTAGAATGGAATCCACATAGGACGAATGTGGCGCCACGACCAAAATGGGCGCCTCCTTCGGAGTGGCAGGTGTGCCCTTCATCTTGATGTAATGGAACGAGCCGGACGTATAAACCATGCGCATGGCACGTGCTGTCCAATACTGAAGAAGCCTGCCGACAGTATGAAAGATATGTGAGTCTATGAGAATGTTGGATATGCTGACATCTTACCTGCGCCAGCCGCTGAGCGGCTTGGCCTGCAAATCCTCCATGGACAGGCCATAGAGGCCGATGCAGGCGAACATCCATGCCGACAGCAGCGATAGGACGCATCCCACCACGCGTATGGGCAGCAACAGCACCGTCAGCACATAGATCTGCAATAGATAACAGTGATTAGCCCCATCGCAGACAGAAGACAAAATTTAAGCTCGCTTATCACGGACCCCCGATACGATAAGGCAAGCAGTTTTTGAAACTGAACTTTGAATTCTCCCAGCCAACAGACGACGGCTGGCCAATGTTTATAATACATAACAACAACACAACACAAAAACACAATGTGGAACAAACAGCTGCGAAATTCGATCGCTTAAGTCAACTAATTGACGTGTACGCTAAAGTTCAACATTCTGTTAACCATTCAGTATTCAGTATTCAGCATTTAGCTCTATCAGCTCTGTCTCTAGTATTACGCTATCTGCATTTTCCTAGTATTTCTAAATCATAGCCGTTGCTTGATAACATCGCGAAGGAAAGTGAAAGTTCTGGACGACAGTTGGGCGTGAAACCATTAGGATTTCAAGATCTAAAACTGATTTACTTTACAACTGACTTGAATATATATATGTACTTTTATTTATTTTTATATTTATATTTATATTTATATTTATATTTATATTTATATTTATATTTATATTTATATTTATATTTATATTTATATTTATATTTATATTTATATTTATATTTATATTTATATTTATATTTATATTTATATTTATATTTATATTTATATTTATATTTATATTTATATTTATATTTATATTTATATTTATATTTATATTTATATTTATATTTATATTTATATTTATATTTATATTTATATTTATATTTATATTTATATTTATATTTATATTTATATTTATATTTATATTTATATTTATATTTATATTTATATTTATATTTATATTTCAACTAATTTAAAAACAATTTTCAAAGACAATTATTTTTGACTATTTAATTATATGTATTTCTTTTATTGTTTTGTCTGCTAAGTAGATCAGCGAGTCATTAGAACAGAGCTTCAAATAACAGTCATACAATTCATAAAAAAAAAACATAAACACTGTTGAGGGGCTTTCTGAAATTGTATATGTATTCGTATTCATAATTGTACTTTAGTCGGCAGTGCACGACTAGAGGATACCTTAACTAAGACCAAAACTATTGTTTCACACATCTCGTTTTCATTTTTATAGGCAATAGATTTCAGACGATTCCCAATATATGTATATATTATATAAATATTCATCTGTTTATATGTATCTAAATAAGTAAAAAAAATTATAACAAATATTTAAACTGAAAAATAAGAAAAACAAGTAAGAACATTGAAGTCGGGTGTTACCGATTACATTGTTTTTTTTTTTTTTAAATTTGAATCTAAAGCTGTTTTCTATTAATAATAAATAATACTACAAAGAATTTTAAATTAAAAAATGTGTTTTTTAAATAGAAAATAACTTAGAAAAAGCTTGACATCAATTTCAACTCAGGTTTTGACTCAATTTCCGTATTTTTGGGTTTCGAATATATTAAAATCTTTTTACTGCTAGATTTATGTGTATTTTATACAGTCTTTCAATTTGGTATTCAACAAAAATAAGTTCCCATAGTTTAAATTGCAGCCGAAGCCTAATCGCTGCGTCAACTGCGCAGTTAGCAGAGCGCGTGCCTATGCGTGTGTGTGGATGCATGCGTATGTGTGTGTGTGCACGTCCTGTTTCTTGTGTATGCATGAGAGAAGCGAAGAATTATGGGAATGTCAGTTCTTCGACGGGTTCAGGGTATTTCGTAGTCGAGTAGTCTTGACTAGAGCACTCTTACTTGTTAAAATTTGCTGTCTTATTGTATGTTTATAAATATATAAATAAATAATATTTATAAATATATATATTTATACAAACTATTTATATTTTAATATAAAAATACATATTTGTAAACATACTCACAAACTCACATGCATAAATAAATAAATAATTGTAAATTAAATTTTTTAAATTTTTAAATCAAAAATACTAAATTTTTTAAAGAAAAAGTTAATTTTTCCTATTAAAGTAAATAAATAAATTAGTTTTAAAAAAATTTATAAAAATATAATTAAAATAAAATAATAAATTCACCAAATTACGACAATAAATAAATTAATTTCATATTAAATTAGCTAATTTTTATTTATTTTTTTAAATCAAATTAAATTTGAAACGGCGAACTTGGATACATAGAGACGTACATATGTAGATACATATATTTGGCACAATGTGCCAAAGTTAATAGCCAAATTTTAAATGAATATATACCTACACATATAGACAATTGAATATGTGTGTGTATGTGTACATATGTGTATATGTATACATATTCATATCTTTACGCTTGTGTTTAACTAAGCATGCCATTAAGAGATCTTGAGTCGGATAATACGAGTGCCTGCTCGACCTTGATTCGGCGATCAAGGCAACTAGAGCAGGCTGAAACTAGTTTCGACCTAAAGATGAGCTTTATTCACTAATTTGCATAACCTATACATGAATATATATGCATATACATATATACATATGCATGCATTTGTGGGCCAGACTAAAGATCATTATACTATTTCCGATTTCAACTATATTCATTTTAAATCAATAGAAACTTTGATGCGTCATAGTAAAAAGAAAAACGTACTCAGCGAAAGCGTACAATAGACTATGACATGTTCAGAGATAAGGTAAACGATCAGGGTATGCAAAACATACATACATACATACATATGTATATAACTATAAATTTTTTAGTATTTGTTTTTATATATGTATACATTTTAATATTTCTGAAAATGAAAAAAATAGCAAGATTTATATATAGAATGAATATAGAACAGTTTAGAGCAACATATTCCTGGTCTACAATCTTATACATATATAATTTTTGGCCATGTTATATGATATGTATATACATATATATGTATATATACCTATATATCAAATATCATGTGTTTAATGACACTGAACGATTAGGTAGGCTAAATGCGGCTTTCTAACCATAGAAACCCCATTTCTATCAACACATGTATATGGAGTAAGTAATCCACCACCACCACCACCTCCTCCCCTTTCTCCCCCCCCCCCCCCCCCCCCCTTCCCACACCTTCTGTAAGATAAACAAACAGATTTACAGCAAAATTCCTTTTGCTACTGAAATAACGTGTTGCGAATAGCAACAAGAGATACTAGACTAGGTAGCTAAGTAGCTGTGGATGGGCGGGTGAGGTGGGTGGGGTGCATTTAGGCAGGCAATAACAACTATAGAAACGGGAACGTTTCTGGCATTCCAAATTAGAGATGATACAACGCATACATTTAATTGACACTGCTAATGAGATATTATGAATAAAACATTGTTGTTCGATTTCATTTAGTTTTTATTATAATAATAACATAAATAATCCAATATAAATAAATAAATATAAAACGAATGTATTTTCATAAATAATAAGGAATTGCTGGCTTATCGGCTTGATCGTGCGTGCTTTCGACCTGTGGTTCGTGTTGGCTAAACTTGGCACAAGCCCATCTCTAGAAGAGCTGCAAAAAGCAGAAGGCGTGCTCTTACAGCAACAAGAATAACAATAAGTAACGGTTGCTAGCGTACAGCAACTACAACAACAACAAAGACTACAGCAACTACAACTACAACTACATGGCAACGAAACACCCCAAGGAACCGGCAAAGAACGAAAGCAAAAGCAAAAGCAACAATAACAACAACAACTACTACTACTACAACAACTACAACTACAGCAGCAAACTAAAAGACGACAATATGAAAATCGTACGATTTTCGTTGCTTTTGTCTTCACAGCTAAGTTGGCAGCGACGACTTTGTCGCTGACGTTAACAGCGACGGCGACAGCGACGCTGGCGCCGGGGCAGCGTGCAAAACTATGACAGATAAAAGAGGCCCCAGCAAAAGAAAGTACATACATATATCGATAATATGAAACGTGTGACTATCGACATCCTCGATGGTTCAATTTGGTCAAGTGCAATTATGCTAACATATGTATACTAATGCATACGTGTGTGTGTGTGTGTGCGTGTGTGAGTGAGTGTGTATATATAGAACATTGCACTTGAAATATGTATGTATATGCATGTTTGTGTATATGAGTGTTTCAGTCATTAGTCAACGACAACAACTACAACAAAAACTACGACTACAACAATTAATACAACATCAACTACTACAACAATTGAAATAACATTTTGCAACATTCTTGTAGTCACTCCCCTCTGATCCACGTCCCACGCAAACAGACGTCAGCTGTGTTTAAACTGATTGTGTCTGTTTTTTTTTTGCTGTTTCTTTCTTTCTTCTTTTTCTTGAGTGCGAGTGAACGTAAAATGGAAATCTCACCTTGGCTACTTCAATATGATCGTCGATTTGTATGCGATGCACAAACGGATTAATATAGCTATAGCCCTTGGATGCCCAGCTGTCCTCCTCGGAGTCTCGCTTGGACATGCTGCCGCTGCTGATGCTGTTGCGATTGTTGGGCAATGCCCTGATGTTGCTGCTGCTATTACTGTTGCTGCTGTTGGATCTGCTGCTGTTTCTGCTGCTCCGATTGCTGCTGCTGTTGTTTTCGTTGTCGTTGTCATTCTCCAGGCCTTCCCCATCATTCGATGCGGGCGCATCGTGGGGTGAACGGCGTCGTTTGATTGAGGACGTTGTCATTGTATTACACACTTGGCACTTCACTTGCTTGCTAATCGCACTTTAGCAAATTATTGTTGTTTGACTTTTCACGGACTTGCTGTATTTAGTGTGTGGCGCAAAAAAAAAAACAACAACCAGCACCTCCCGCTCTTCCGTTTCTTTTTTGCGTAGCCAGCGAACTGAAGTGCTGGTCAACTGGGTAAAACAGTGTTAGATAAACTTAGACGCCTATCGATAAGCGTGTCGATAGCGCGATAGCTATCGAGTGAGCAAGCAACCATATTGCCAGAGCTTTAAGAATTGAACATGTCTGGCAGCACTAGAGTCGTTGCCACACTCATTTTCAAATTCAAATTATCCGTTACTGTGCACAGCATTCAAAAATTGTTTTGAGATAAGCCTTATGCCATGAACTGCATATATGTATGTATATATGTGTATGTGTGTATGTAGTTTATGCTGACCGTCTTATGTGCGCCCTTCGTCTGAGCGGCTTTATAATCACATGCTTCACCCGGCAGTTCATGGCCTTGCCTAATCTCGCGACTAACTCGTGACACATGTGCTTCAAACGTGCTGTTGAAATCCAAACTTGTTCAAGGTAACTGTTTTACCGTTGACAACGCTGATTAGTTAGGCGATGCTAAGCCTTTAATTTGACATAATATATACATACATATACATATACATAAGTATTTGAGCTGGCTTTTAAAAAATGTAAGCCAACCAGTTTCTGTTATACATACCACATGCTAAACAGGTTTGCTTTTTCATTCTCTTTCACTCTCTTTATCTTACCAGCTCTATTTTGGGCTCTTAACTCAAGCCATTGTTGTGCCAGTGGCGCTGCTGAAGGGGGTCTGAAGGGCACAGGTGGTGTTGTGGTGTGTGTGGCTCATCGCAGAACTGTTACTGTTATACGCGAGCGTGCATTTGACCTTGCCGAAGTTTAAAGGCTGATGCAATCCGGAGTTTGGGGCGGATACGCCGACGAACTCACGCGCTGTGAAATTGGCGCAACTTCCCGGCAACTGGTTCGGCCAAATTATAAGTAATTAAAACCTAATTAAACTGATCAGTTTGTTGAAATAATTATAAAATAAATGTCACGCCCCTTTTGCAATTATATTACAGCCACTGGCATGCTGCACGCATAGCCACATGTACATACATATATTACATAAATATATATATATTTACTTTTTTTCTATATTAATTTTTAGCAATTTTTGATAGTTTTGTATTTGAGTAGCGGTATTTTGCTTGTTTTTTTGTATTTTTATTTTATTTGCTAATGATTTGTGAGCTGCCAGTTTTTTATATTAGCCATTTTTTGTGCTCTGCGTGGGCGACAGTCTCAGCAGCGTCACGTGAAATCGCTTTAAGTTGCCAAAAATCTGAATATTATAATTAATGACTTTGTTCAGTGAGAGTGAGAGGGAAAGAGAGAGAGAGAGACAGGGAGAGCGAAAGATCGAAGGCCTTTTGGTATTCATCTTCCTCTTTCGTCTACTCAACATTCAAAAATATTCCGTTAGATGCCGCTGCATTGACCCCTGGGCGAGTTTCACAAAACTTACCATTTACGACGTCATCATCATTGACGTCACAGCAGGCTCTGCGCGTGGCAGCAAATACAACAACAAAATGTAATGTTAAAGAGCGCACGATACAAAAAAAAATCAATTATTCTGTATGTACAACACGCGCACACACCCACAAATATATACATATATACATACATATACATAGTTACACACTCACACACACATACAAGTAGGCGGCAGAGACGATGAGCAAGCGCAAAACGACGCGACCAACCTCACACACACACACACACACTAATGCACGCAGCGAATGTATATGTAGGCGCATGTTTGTGTCTGTATGTGTGTGTATACAACGGGGCGAGCCCCCAAATCTGGATCTCAATTGCGGACAACAAATAACTTTACTCAGCAGCAGCAGCACCAGCAACGGCGGCAGAGGCAGCGGCAGCGACTGCATTGCGTTGTAAGCCAACGGACGAACGCAACAACAACAAAAAAAAAAAGAGAAAAGAGAAACAACTCTAATTTTAGTTGTCTGTGTCGCTTATTAAGTGGTTCGCGGAACTCTTGAATAATTGAGCTTGGTTCAGTTTAACTGGTTCGCAAAGAGTTCGGAGCCACAGCCTCTTCCCCAGCGAACCGGTTTCAATGAACAGAAACAGGATTTCGTCACTTTTCAAACAAATTACAGTTAATGCAGTCAAGTGTGTTGCACTGGCTGCTCTCTTCTTAATTGATATACAAAAGGGGCTGAATCATTGGCTAGGTGCACACACACACAGCGCACACACATGTATGCAAAGTATGGGTGCAAGCTATATACATACATACATACATTTGTATGTACTTTATCGTCTAATTCTTATTACGTACATTTGTATGTACATACATACATATGTAAATACATGTGTATGTACATTTCTGCTTGACTCTATATGACCTACGTAGTAGACCCGCCCAGCCCCTGCCTAGTCGCTGACGACGCCCACCAAATTTTGTCGCCGCTTGAATTTTGTATTTCATTTTTTCTAAGCAATTTCCGTTAGCCAGATAAGAAACCACTTGGTAATGTATGTATGTATGTACATATGTATTTGTATTGAGTAGATAAAAAATTTAATAATTTTGCTGGTGGTTCACAGCAACAATGTGAAACCCGATTTTACAGGCCCTAGCTTTATATACCCTAGCTTTATATACAGACATATGTACATATGTACATACATACACACATACATATGTACATATGTACATACATATGTATGTATGTATGCATGTTGTTTTGTTATTGCTCCTAGTTATTTGTTTTCAATTTAAATGTATTCATATATCATGTTTATAATTGTTGTTTAGTTTTGCCAAGAAACTAGTTGAAATAAAGACACGTGCGAACCTGTCGCGCTTAGTCTGTGAATTTGATTACATGCATGACACACACGCATACACACAAATATGCATATAGGGGCGTGTGTCTGCTGCGCAAATACATATATGTATGTACATACATACATATATATGAGTGTATGTATGAGCATATTTGCGTATGTAAATGCATAGATGTCAGCATATGCATACAAACAAATGCACATTGTCTGTGTATGCTCGCATGTGTGCGTGTCAATTACGCTTACCATCCACCCACACAAGCAAAGGGCTCGGCTCACATGATCACAAGGTATTCGCGTCATTACTGTGTTGTTGCAATTCATGTGAGTGAACATGGGGGACAAAATGCAATAGAAAAAACCACATTGCCGCAGGCGAGCCTCTTTCAGCAATAACAACATACAAGTTACACTACAATACATAGGCATTTGCGATAAGCTTGTATGCATGTACACACACCCACACATGTATAACACATGTGCAAGTGTTCTAGGTAAGCAAAAATGTGTCATACCATAAGTCTAAAAATCAAAGAGCAAGAAATAATAAGAGTAATGAATATAAAAAAAAAACAGCAGACAAGCAACTTCCTTGGAACTAGGTGAGCGAATGAAGGCAAAAGTCAAGTAAGCGGCGGTGAGAGGTTTGGGAAATGTTTGTTGAGCACGGGAGCAAGATAGAGAGAGAGGGTAAGAGAGGTGTTGATTAAAGTTGCCAATACAAACACACAGTCGGTCAGGCAATGCGTTTCAGAGTGTTGTTGGAACGTGCGAACGCCAACGAAGGCACGTAAGATATACAAGCGTGCATACATGCAAACATGTGTATGTATGTATTTGTGCATACACACGCACATACCAGCAAGCATACATACACATACATGCCTGTGCATACAAACATCTGTACATGCAATGACAGTGGAGGCTAACACCAGCAATGAAAAGTGCGAGACGAGCCCCACGAACGCCAAAAACGCAGGCAACGACCATCAACAAAAAATTCCATGCCGTGTGCTTATATGTATGTATGTATGTAAGAATATATGTACATATATACAAATATACATATACATATGTACACTTACAGTCAAGGAGAACACAAAGAGAGCCTGCTCTGGATGGCAGCGAACAGCTATGCAAACTTGTTCTTGTAAACTGAGCATAAACTGTTATACGCGGCAACGGCAGTAGTAACAAAGCGAACAGAAAATACGAAAAAAAAGAATAGCAGAAATATCAGAAAAACTTTCAGTCTATAACGACATTCAAATAACCTGCTTTCCAAAAAATCATTAAAACTACATATTTTCAAATGCTAACAGTATTTATGAACATATATATACATACATACATACAAACAAACACATGTCCGTATATGCATTCATAAAGTTTTAATTCAACAGCTTAAGAAATATCAATGAATATGACAGCCACAAGCTATTCAAGGCTTACCAATAAGCCGAGCGCATAGTGTGCATTGGCTTGCTGACGATGGCAAAATGTCTGCGACACACACCTGACCGCTCTCCCGCTCTTTCTCTCTCAGTGAGAGCAGTGGTGACGCTGCTGCTGCTGCCTCTGCCCGCAACGTTGGCCGCCCCTTATACGTACAACAGCCATTCATGAAGCGCCTAAACACACAACATGTGCTCTCTTGCTCTCTATATGTGTATGTGTGTGCTTGTATGTATTTCTTATTTTGTGTGCGATAGGCGCTCTCGCTTGTGTTTGTGTGCGTGCGCTCACGCGTTCACTCGCTCTTTCCCTCGATTATGCACACTAACGTACACGATATTGTATCTTGAACGCAGGCCCAGCAGAAAATGCTGCCCTCTCCAATACGAATTGTCAGTTTTGACCTTCAAGGTTCCTTCAAAGTACACTACGTACACACACCATACACACACACATACAAACATAAACGACGCTGACGTTGACGGCGACAGCGCACGCTCGACGTCGGTATCACCAGCGTAAAGCAACTGGCAGAGCTTCACGGAGAATAATTCCGTAACAAACGTTTCACAGCAGTGGACGCGTGCAGCGGACGAAAATAAAGCGGCCGAGACAAAAGCAAAAAAAAGTATTTAAAAAAAAGGCAACACAAAGTCAACTAAAAGCGAAAAACGCAAACAAATAGAAACAAAAATTTAAATAAAAATAAAAGCAAACAAAGACAATAATCTCGCACAAAACTAACTAAAAAACAAGGCGGCCAAAAAACAAAACAAGAAAAAAAAGCAAAAAAAAAAAAAAAAATAGCAAAAAAATAGCGAAAACGCGCGTGCACAAAAATACAAGTTTCTGTAATAAATATATAGAGTATATATATATATATATATATTATTTTTTTTTTTGGGTGCCAGTGCCTGTGACTGCCGTACGGCGACTGCCAAAAACTAAAGCGAAAGCGAATTCAAAAGGAACAGCAATTACAACGAGACATGGACCAAGAGCAGCTGAATGGCGCGATGCGCAGCGTTTCTATAAATAGCAACGGACTAGCCACAAAACTGAATGGCCATAACGGCTGCAAAGCCACCGACGAAACGGACAATGTTCGAGTGCAGCCAGCAGCGGCGACTAGCGTCGTCAGCTTCACTATCGGCAGCGAAACGAGTAAAGCGACAAATGCAGCGAATTCGGCGACAGCGGCAACTGCGGCGACAGCGAACGCAAATGCAAATGCAATTCAAATACAAACATCAGCAGCTGGTGCGAGTGCAGCGGAAAAAAAGAAAATGGTGCACGAGTTATGTCAGCAGCTGTTGCTAACCGATGAGCAGGTGCAGGAGCTGTGCTATCGCATACTGCACGAGGTGAGACGCGGTTTGGCCAAGGACACGCATCCCAAGGCGAATGTCAAGTGTTTCGTCACCTACGTCCAGGATCTGCCCAATGGCAATGAGCGCGGCAAGTTCCTGGCCCTCGATCTGGGCGGCACCAATTTTCGTGTGCTGCTCATCCACCTGCAGGAGAACAACGACTTCCAGATGGAGTCGCGCATCTATGCGATACCGCAGCACATCATGATCGGCTCCGGCCGTCAGCTGTTCGATCATATTGCCGAATGTCTGTCCAATTTCATGGCCGAGCATAATGTGTACTCGGAGCGTTTGCCTCTGGGCTTCACATTCTCGTTCCCGCTGCGCCAACTGGGCCTGACCAAGGGCCTGCTCGAGACCTGGACGAAGGGCTTCGACTGTGCCGGCGTTGTCAACGAGGATGTCGTCCAGCTGCTCAAGGATGCGATCGCACGCCGCGGCGACGTACAGATCGATGTCTGTGCCATACTCAACGACACGACGGGCACCCTGATGAGCTGCGCCTGGAAGAACCACAACTGCAAGATCGGCCTCATTGTCGGCACCGGCTCCAATGCCTGCTACGTGGAGAAGGTCGAGGAGGCGGAGCTCTTCGACATGGCCGACAATCACAAGCCGCACGTTCTCATCAACACGGAGTGGGGCGCCTTCGGTGATAATGGAGCACTCGACTTTGTGCGCACCGAGTTCGACAACGACATCGATAGCCACAGCATCAATCCCGGCAAGCAGACGTTCGAGAAGATGATCTCGGGCATGTACATGGGTGAGCTTGTGCGCCTGGTGCTGGCCAAGATGACACTGAACGGCGTACTCTTCAATGGCCAAGGATCGGAGGTGCTCTTCACGCGCGGACTCTTCTTCACCAAGTACGTGAGCGAGATTGAAGCCGATGAGCCCGGTACATTCACCAACTGCCGCCTGGTGCTGGAAGAGCTGGGCCTCTCCAATGCCACCGACGGGGACTGCGCCAATGTCCGCTACATCTGCGAGTGCGTCTCGAAACGAGCGGCCCATCTCGTCTCGGCGGGCATCGCCACGCTGATCAACAAAATGGACGAGCCCCATGTGACGGTCGGCGTCGATGGCAGCGTCTACCGTTTCCATCCCAAGTTCCACAATCTGATGGTGGAGAAGATAACGCAGCTGATCAAGCCGGGCATTACCTTCGATCTGATGCTCTCCGAGGATGGATCTGGACGCGGTGCGGCGCTGGTGGCGGCTGTTGCCTGTCGAGAGGACATACTCAATAGCAAGTAAACGGTTGGCAATCGCAGTCGCAATCGCAATCGCAATCGTAATTGTAATTGTAATCGTTATCGTTATCGTTATCGGAATCGGCGTCGCAGTTGCTAAACTAAGCAAAACCAATCAATTGAATTCGAATTCGATCAAATTTCGAATTTTCGATTTTTCGAATTTCTAATTGCAAATTCTTAAGGCGAAAAATGAGTTAGTTTCCTTTTGCCGCCGCTGCGGAGGCGCCACTCGCTGCCGCCAGGTAGCGCCAACGCGGGGCGCTTCTTAGTATTTAAATTAGGCAAGTTCTTAGACAAAAACAAGAAAAAAAAACAAACAAAACAAAAAAGAGAAAAAAGCGCTAAAATAATGGAATGTGTATGCTTTAGCAATTGTTCTTAATTTCTTTTCTTTCATTATTTTAGTTTTTTTCTGCTTTTTTTTTTGTTGTTACTTTGTTTAACTAACTTTAGTTTTGCTCTATCTCTTTCTACAACCTATCTCTCTCTTAATTAAATAAATTATTTGTATGTCTAATTTATTTGGTTGAATAATCGATTCTCGATTTTGTATAAAAAAAACAACAACAATTGTTATATATTTTACAATACACCCACACACACATACGCATATTTATACACGTATAAGATATATGATTTAATATATCGGGCAATTTCTTATTAAAAAGGCAAAACAAATTTAAAAAACAAAAAAATCAAAAAAATTTTCTATTACGAATTGGCAAATCCTAAAACAAAATTTAAGCGAATGCTAAGTAAGAAGAATGAGGAGAATAGGCAAAAAACAGAAGGAAAAAAACGTGTAGCGCACTTTCATGCGCCGCCAAAAAGTGTTATACTGTGCTACAAGCATCATCATATCCTAAACCAGGACAAGACAAAATGGAAACTAGAAAATCGCACGTTGTTTATGAAAACTATTAATTAAACACTAAAACAAAACAAAAACATAAAATATGGAAAAAGAAGAAGAAAAACATGAGCACAGAAAGGAATGTGTTTTGTAATTGTAAATGTTTATAACTAGTAAATATATATATTGTGAAGCGTTAAATGATAATACAGCTTATTTAGCCACTATTTCGATGTATTTTTTTTTCTTTCTTTAGTTTTTTTTTTTTTTTTTGACTATCTTATAAGCAGCTAAACAATTTTTTGTATATTGTTTCAATATATAAGCAAACAGTTGTTACATATATATATATATAACTATTTATATATATGTGTATATGCAGCTGAGAGTTATATATATACATACATATATATATATATATGTATGTCTAGTTTAGTGCTTAATTATTATGTAGTTTTAAATGTTATAAACGATGAGAAAAAGGTACCTTAAAGAGTCCTAAATATATACGAGACAACCTTATATACATTTACGAAAAAATGAGAAAAAAAAACACACACACACACATATACACCCACATAAATAAAATATAAACACAATTGATCATTTTTCTGCTAGCTGCAAGCGTAAATTTTATTTTGGTTTCTTTTTTTGCAAATATTTTCAGTTGGTATTTTTCTTTTTTCTTCTTTTTGTTGCAATTTTTCTCCACATTTTTGTTGGTATTTTAAGGCGTGTTTTGGCAACTGCGCGCAGGCGACGCATTGCATGTTAAAAATAATTACAAATGAAAAAGCATAATGAAAATGAAAATGAAGAGAAAAACAAAAACAAAAAATCAAAGAATATAATCAACTTTTTTTTGCCATGTATTTTTAATAAACTTAGCCAAGCAAAGCAAAACTACAACAACACAACTCACTGTTGAGAGAAAAAACGAAAATTAAGCAAAAATCGTGTTTATATTTTTCATGGAAATGTTAAAAATGATATTAGCCCTGATAATGATAATGAATGACTAATCAATCGATTAATGGATAAAGGATCAATACAAGTGCGGCGCAAGCTGAGTGCGGGAGACCTGGCTTTAAACCCACGTTGAAGAAATTTTATTGTTAAGCTACACAAACACAGAGATGAACTTACACATACAAACACACACTCACACACATACAGACACACACACAGAGTCACAGTGTAAGAAAAATATTTATAACAGCTGAACAGAATTTAGCAGGCAAAGAACAAGTGAAACAGATATGACAAAATGATTTCGAAAAAAAACAATAAAAATGATTTCAAAAACCAAGCTGAGAAACAAGCGAAAACGAAAACATTTGTCTCTTTCTAACAGGCATGTGTTGCACAGGGTGTAAAAGGAGAGCTCCACACACACACACATACAAATATATAAGTGCAAATGCTTGCACTCAACAGGAGAGTACGCTCTTTGGCTAGCTGTCAAGGAAAGAGTGAATGGAGAGAGAGAGAGAGAGAGAAAGAGAGCGAGAGGGGCGCACTAGAAAGTCACGTGCCATCGCTGGAAGATCACATGACGCAATTGTAGCAATTTTTTTATATTTTTGTTTTTTTTCTGTTTTGTCTGCCGCCGCCGTATCGATACTAATTGATGAAACATTTACGAGAATAGCAACTGTTGTTATGGCTATTAATGCAGCCTACATATAGGAAATTAAACACCAACAATTGCAATGACTGTCGCCTTAGTCACAAGTCGAACTCGACTGGCCCAATTAAAAATGATTTCAATTCATTTCATTTCGTTTCGTTTCGTTTGACGCATTTGAATTGCAGCCGATCGATTCGATCAAGGCGTCGCAGACAATCGATCGAGCTGAGCTGAGCTGCCTTTGCGGCGAATTGTTCACTCAAACCAATTCCGGTCGGCAGCAGCCTCCTGCTCCGCAGAGCCACGCCCCTCACCGCCCACTCTTGTGTCGAGCCCGGAACATTTATTGCCAGACGCTGCTCAAATAGATTGATTTACTGTTGTTTGATTTGTTGTTCATAAATATTTGTTTTATTTGTATGTATGTATGTATGCATGTAAGTGGCCTCACAGTGGGTGCTGTAAATTTATTACAAAGAACTATATATACAAATAGGAGCTGATCGTTCTATTACAAAATCATTTAATCAGTTTTCATACATATACATATGTATGTACATATATATATTATAGTAATTTCAGCTTCGTCATACTATTATAATCTTCACTACATACTATACTATACTACTACATACTATACTGTCATTCTATTATACTATTATAATTTGTATCGCTAGTCGAAATCTTAGCCTAGCTTTACGACAGTTGTATCGATACTTTTGCGACCGCAAGCTGGGAACTTTCGCAAGTTCCGCAAAAGTTGTTTTATTATTAAAATTGCCAGCCACATGTAAATTCCCTGACCCAGTCACCAGTCCCCCATTCCCGATACCCGATACCCGATTCACGATTCACAATCCACGATCCCCCATCTACGGTGCTGGACTGCAGTGGTATAAATATATTGTACATAGAGACCACACGTACAGACTTACATATATATAGAATGCAATGCACAGATCACGTTTAAAAGGCTGGCGAATCATTTCAGTGGGAGCGCAATAAAAAAAAAATCAAATGCAAATCGTAATATGACAATGGATGTGGATTGTGAGTGCGAATGTGCGCTCTAGATTGTGGATTCCGGATGCGGCAATCGATGTGGATTGTGGATGTGAATTGTAAATTAAGGATGTGGATGCAGAATTTGATTTCGTGAATTTGGATGATCAATGTGGATTTTAAATGTGGATTTTGAATGTGTCTTGCATATTGTGGGGTGTCGATTGTGGATAATGGCATTGGATTTTATCTGGATGTGGATTGTGAATTATAGATTGTAGGAATAAAGTGGATGTGGATGTGGATTTTGATTTTCAATATTGAAAGCTCAACTGAATGTGGATTGTAAAATCTCAAGTATTTTTAATTTGGGCGAAACCTGTGACGCGATTCTTGGGGTTTTTTCCATTTAGCTATTTACTTTTATATTCATATATATGTACACACATAAATATATATATTTATATAAATAGATTAGGTCCAAACTTATGTGGATGCCATAAAAGCAAATAAGTGACAAATTATATGTAAACTGTGCACAGATTGACGGACAAAATGCTAGGCAAATAGTTCAGGTAGTAGATAAAGCGTTAGCTCGGATTACGTGGCGTTTACTTGATGAGCTAATGAGATATTGATAATGACTCTGGGCTACAGAATTTCAAAAGCTTGATGCCAGATGACGACTAGTGTATACCCTAGAATGTTTGAACAAATGTGTTTCCTTATCTACATATTGTATTCAGTTAATATTTTACATGCGAAAAATACTTAATGCAATATAAGAGCTCAGTTCGTTTTTATTTTTATTTTTATTTCGCATTTCCTTGTAAACCATTTTGTCTCTTTTTAAACAATTTTTATTAGCAAAGGGTATTAAAAATTAAAATACGACATTGCCTAAAAAAATCCATACAAATCTCGCCACGAGCATAAAATGTTTATGTGTTATGCATATGTATGTTTGTATGTACATGTATACATGTATCCATAATGTATGTACATATGTTTGTATGTATATACACCTATATAATCCTTGCCCGATCGCCTGCGTCAGTGGTCAACCAGCAGCCAGCAGACAGGCCACAGAAACTATTTATCAGCAAATACTTTGACATTTTGTTATTTCGTTATGTCGCGATCTTGAGTTAATTTAGCGCCGATTTAGCAAATTTGTTTTCGGTGTTGTTTCGCACTTTACTTTTTGTTTTTGTGTGGCAATAAAATGGGGGAAAAGAGAAAACAAACAGCATAAAAATAAATGTCTAAATTTAAAGAGCAATATTGTAGTTTTCATTTTTGTTTTTCATTATCGAGCATAGAATGAAAACAAAATACGCAATTAAGCTAACGGTTAGAAGAGCAAGCGGCTGCGATATTGTGAAGGGCGGACAAAGCGACAGGCACGCCCACTCTCAGTAACGCCCGGTCGTTTGGTACGATGCCGATTTTGCAAATACCCTGCAGCTGGCAGACATACACTCTATTGGATACTCACATATAGAAATGTCAGCACATTCCATCAACTGTCTGTGGCTAATGCCCAAATTGCATGAATTGCATAAAATTGCACATTTTTTTATACGATTTTGACACACGAATTAATTTGACAAATTTTTTTGCGATTGCCAACGCTTGCCGTTCGGTTTAGTTGGCAACTCTGTTAGACAGCGTTAGTTGGCAATTGCACTGTGATCTGTTGTGCCTCATTCTCTCTCATTCTTGCGCTCTCTGTTTATCTTCCTTTTCGTGCTGGTTATGCAAATGCCAAGTGCAGTTCTTGAAAGTGTGAAAACGTAAACGTAAGCGAATCATGTGAGTGCCAACAATATTGAAAACATTGCACTTAATCATATGGCAAAGAGAGAGGGACAGACGAAGAGAGAGTTGTTGTTGTTATTGTTGTTGCTGTCAACGAATCGACGGATGCAGACAACGAAAATTGAGATTTGAGTTGATAATGTAGTAAACAGTTAGCCGAGAGTAATTGGAAACTATTATTCGAACATGTTTGTGCATACATACATATACAAGCATATGTATGTATGTATGCTGAGTGTGTGTGCACAATTTTATGTTTACATGCACACATACACAAATATGCACACACAAAACTTGTATTTAGCACGACAAAAATGTTTTGATTTTGTTTTTCACCTGTTGCAGTCAAACTAAAATGTAGCAAAGAGTAAGGGAAGGAAAGAGGAGAGAAGCAGAGGACAAATGTGAATGCCCAGTTGACAATTTGAATCATAAATTGCAATTCATGTTGGCTTCATATTTGAATATTGCAAAGCAATGAAAAATACTTAAATATATTTACATTTGTATATAGGAGACACATTCATAAATGTCTAGTTTAATCAAGATTTATTGAAAAGCTTAAATAAGCTTTATTAGCGTGTACTCTTTGCTGGTATATCTCTCTATTAATATCCATAAGCACTAAGTAATCATCTAATAATATCCGAAAACACTAACTAATAACGCTTAACTATCTTTAAATGCAGTTGACGGTGCTTTCACTCGTGATAATAATATGAGGTATCTAGTTGCATTTTTTAATATATCGTTTATGTAATACTCATCATTTTATATAGGATTGCAAATTTTAAGAGCAAAACAATCCACTGCATACTTTCAGGAAGAGGAACTGAAAAGTCTGCTGCGGCAAGCTAATGTTTTTGATCATGTATCGATTATGATCTTTCAACTTTTCTATAAATAAATATAGGATTCAATTTATATTCACCTCATAGATGACATACATATATTCATAGAAAGTGTATACAAATTTTGCAGCTTTTGCAAATAAAGCAGAAACAAGGGAGACAATGTGTTGGAAGAGAGATCCAGTATAAGAAACCTGCTAAAACGGTTATAATCGGTGCATGACGAGCTAAAAATAATAAAAAAAGCTCAACAACAACAACAACAATAGCGAGGGCGACTAATTACTGATAGACAGCAGTCATGCAGATAGATAATTCGCAAAAAGTTAAAGCTAGATAAATAAAAAGGTAATTATGATGCTTCAAATTGGCTACTGGGTCGCTATACTAGCTTGCCAAAAAAAAAAAAAAAATAGCAAAGCAAAGATGAAATTTTGCTCATGGACAAGCTGCACTTTGAATACTCTTGCAAACATGGAAGCGCTTAACAAATATATATAAGAGTAGTTGACTTTATATGATTTTTGTGACACTTTCAAATACTTTATATGATTGTATATGATTTTAGTAATTGTTTTGTATACTCTTCTTTGCGAAGTCATTAACTAAAGCAGCTACTCATTATTTGTTGTATATTGAATCCTCGATTTCAATATATTATTTACTTAATTATTATTTTTTAATATCTGAAAAGTCAGAGAGGTAAGTCTTCAATATACATTTGTTCGCTTTGCCATCATTTGTGTCAGAATGTAAATGCCTTTTGGCAGTGTATACATTTTCAGCAACAACAACCAAATATTAAGTCGCGACGCAATTTCCTCATTGTTGTTGCTATTGTTGTTGTGCTTTTTTTTCTTTGAATGATTGCCGTTATTATTTTATTACACACAACTGCAAATTATTTAGTGTGCTTTTTTTTTTTTTTTTTTGGTTTATTGTGGAAACATTTTTATTGTCAAATTAGATTGTGAGTTGTTTTTAATGTTTAATTGAAAGGCGCTAGCACCGTCTCCGTCTTCGCCTCTCTCTCTCTCTCTCTCTCTCTCTCTCTCTTGCGCTGTATGCGCTGCTGCCGTCAACGTTGTCATCGCTGCCGGCGTCGCTGCTGGCGCTGTCATTGTTTGCTCATTGCAATATTTTATAATTAAAAAATATTGCATAAATGTTTACGGATGATTGTTTTTTGTTTTTTTTTTTTGTTTTTTTTTTTGTAAACGATTATTTTTTAATCTTTCTTGTGTTTTATTGCAAATTGCATGTACACTAACTGATTTTAATTATATTTAGCAATTAGCACGGGAAAGTGAAAACTCAGCGAGTCGAAAGGGCAGGTGTTGAGCAAGGTAAGTCGATTATGGGCAATGCTCTGAAAGAGTGATAAGAAGAGCAGTGGAGAGGGAGGGGGGCTGAGGGAGAGAGATCAAAAGAGGAAAAGAGAGAGAGAGGGAGAAAGAGAGATAAATATAGAAAGAAAGATTGAGATAATGATAGATAACGATAGATAAAGAGAGAGATAAATAGAGATAACGATAGATAAAGAGAGAGATAAAGATGGATAAGAATAGATAAAGAGAGAGGAGAAATTGAAATATATTACTAAGGAGACAAAGAAAGAGAGATTAAGAGAGAAACAGAGATGAAGAGAGAGACAAAAAAAAGAAAAGAAAAATAGTGAGAATGAGATAGGAAGGGGAAATGACCGGAATAAACAAGAGAAATAGAAAGAGAGGCAAATAGAGAAATGCAAACATGAAAGAGGACAGAAAGAAAACAGGATATACAGAAGGAAAAAACTGGGAAGGAGAAGAAGACAGAAAAATGTTAAATAGAGGGGAAAAAATAAAATAAGGAAAGAGAAAGAAATCTCGGAGTGAAATCAGAGAGTGCGAAAGAACAGTGAAAAAATTCTAGTAAAAAATATATTATATATTTAAATACATGAATTTACAAATATTTTTTGCAAAATTAAAAAAAATAAGTGGAATGTCGAATCGATGAGTTTTTTTTTCCTGAAATTGATTGATGATCACTTGAAATCAACACAAATTCTCAAATAGATAATGGGGTAGGCAGAAAGAGAGGAAACAACAGAGATCCAAAGTATTTGTCACATATGTATGTGTGTATGTAGCTGAAATGCCAAAACACGAAGAACGCTAATCGATAACCGATAACTGTTTGCTTGAGGGCAGTCGAAAGCCAGCGAGAATACGGTTGTTTCCAGATATTACAAGATCAGGGCCATGCCCAGACGCTGATTGGGCGAGGGAACGGACGCTCACAAAACACTTAACCGGCCAATTGGTTGGCCACCAATACAAAACAATTGAGCGTCGCCAACCCAAAAGTTCCCGGAGGGAACCGCCTTGAACTACATACTATACAAATATGTAGACAAATATGTATATATATGATCTATGTATATATGTATGTATATCTGTCTAAACATATTCATTGAATTAATTGTTTTTGAAAGATGTGGCTAGAGAAATGCATGGGATACAATTTTATTATATCAACGAAGCACTTGAATCAATTTGAGCTGCCTGCAAAGCGCCCGAATCGGACAGGCAAATAATAGACGTTTTACAAATTTAGTTATATATATGGATATACTATATAGATTGCGAGATGTAGTATATATAACTGATTTGCTACGATTGTCGGGCATGTAATAACAATATCCATTGGCATTGTAATCTACATAGATCTTGTTGATGGAAGAAACAAAACCTGAAACCGCAAAGTGTCTGAGTCTCTCTCTCTCTCTCTTGTTCTCTCTCTCTCTCTGTAATTATACACCTATCGAGTTGGGGGCCTATAGATGAAAGAACGTAAACAACACAACCTATATGTAGAATAACAATAAACAATGACAATGACGAGCCATAGCAATAATTGGAACAACAAATACATTCGGCTGATAACCACGAAAAGCGTCGCTGAGACTCACATGAAATAGATCACGTTTCTGCATTTTTCATATAAACAATATAAACAAATATAAGTATATACTCAATATATTCATTTCGTATATACATATGTATGTCTATATACCCTAGGCATATTAGTTCAAAGACTCAATTCGCATTGGGCCAATGTGCGGAAATGCGCCTTTAGCCATGCATTTCAATTGTAGGTCATTCATGCAGCTAATATGCCCGCTGCGTCGTCTGTAAGTCGCAGTTGAGCTTGTTGTTTATGCATAATCATTGTTTATAAACAATCGTCCATTCATTCAGCGAAATTGCTTTGGCTTTGTCATTTAGCAACTATGTCTATGAGCGCTCATTCGAACTGGTTCAAAGAACAACTGCAGCTAATTGCGTTACAGCATTACATACAGCTGCAAATTGTAATATCCAACTAAATACTATGTATTTAGCTTTAAAAGCTCATGTTAAAAGTAACATGCGGAATTTAACATGTGCAATAACTTCATGACAAACTAGGTTTAGCTTTAAAAGCTTATGTCAACGATAACAAGCGGAATTTCATATGTACAATAACATCATGGTAAATTTGGTTTACCTTTGAAAGCCCATGTCAAAGATAACATGCGGAATTTAACATGTTCCATATCTCCATGACAAACTTGGTTTAGCATTGAAAGCTTTTGTCATGAGTAACATGCGGAATTTAACATGATCAATAACTTCATGTCAAACTAGGCTTAGCTATAAAAGCTTATGTCAGAGATAACACGAGGAATATCATATGTTCAATAGCTTCATAACGTAAAATTTGTTTTCAAAGTTGGATTCAATATCTCCATCCAGACTTTTCTCTAATTAACATTTTTCAACTATTTGAACCACCCTTCGGAGTGAAAGGCGTATATTGTTTTTGTACCTTGATGTAAGTCTTTCCATCTGGAGACTAGTAATTTTCACATATATAAATCATGTAAACTCAAGTCTAAAAAAGTATTCAGATTTATGACTACTAGGGGTGTATATACTATATATTATTTTAGCTATATACTATATAGCTTAATCTGTAACAACATAAATCCTATTTTTAAGGCCGTAATTAAAGCTAGAGAAACGGAATTTGCAATCGTCACATAAAAATAGTCTATAGTTTATATGGTGAAGTACCTATTTAAAGCATGACAAATCAGGTATTACTATAAAATATTTACATAGTATAAGTCCTAATACATATTGAGCTTTTTATTAGAGCTATAAAGTTTAAACTTGATAGATATATAATATATTCATATAATCGTATAGCAAAACGTCATATAAGAATGTAAATTTTCTATGGCTTAGCAAAATGGGAATTCTTCTAAATTACTATCGAGTTGCTCTGTAGATTAATCAAAAATAATATATATACGTCTTCTAGGGGGCATGGCTAAAGCTATATAATTTTCAGATAGACCTCTAAATTTTATGATCAGTTTGATATTTGTATAGCTTTTTATACAACTCTATTTCGGTATGCGATTATTTGTTTTCTTCACTAGGAATATCGCAACAATAACAGTTCAAAACAGCAATTCAGCTGCATTGAGGTTTACTCAAACAGTTGTTCAGGTGTTTGGGCCAGCAATTAGTCTGGCTGATAAGCTATATATGGTCGGAATGCAAGCGATTGACGTTTGACAAAATACAATTTCCGAAACAGATCATCTAATTAATAAATACTCTACTGTATATATAGATATACAACACTATTTACTATATAGTATAGGTATGTACTATATTGCCTCTAAACTATAATTAGTTTTAGTTTCTATGAGTAATATTAGCTGAGCAATAGTTACTCTCCTTCAATTAGGTATACAACAAATTTATGAATACGCCCACAAGGAATGTGGTAGAAAATGAAATTACTAGACGTAATGGAGTAAATAATGTTATTATCAGCAAAGCTATCAAAGGTAGAGACTCTTAACTTAATATAATATAAAGCACAGTTTTAGCTAAGATATCAAGATTATTATATCGCAAAAGATATATAATAAGTATAGAAGTATATATATATAGCTATCAGTCTTAGTTAAGATCTAGATATATGTATCTTAAAATAGATAGAAATAACTTGTAAAAATTCCCCCTTTTCAGTGATATTTTTTCTAGCTATCCGAAAACTGCTCAACAAAGCCTAGCTTTATTTTTGTCACTGGAGTTACAGAAATTAATAGAAACTACCCCAAAGAACAGAAATACAGACTATGTCAGATTGAAGCTTGATTCTTATTGTATGTATGATGCTAGAAAATGGAAACTTGAGATAAAATTACAGCTGCAGAAGCAAGTTTCAAGTTGTGAAATAAGAATCTATGAAAGTCGTGCGTATAGCTAAAATTCCAAGAAATGTTTTTGAGCAAAATGAAACTATATATAAAAAGTCACAAAGTCCAATTGTGTCAGCATTTATTGGGCGAAAACAAACATTGATAACTCATTTCGGGAGTGAGTTGAAGCAAAAAAGCTCTGGAAGTCCAAAATTCGTGCAAAACGAGATATATTTAGTATGCGGAGCAGAGAAAGGAGAGGAAAGAGAGATAGAGAGAGAGAGAGAGGGAGCGAGTGAAGGAAATAAAGAGAGTGATAGAATGAAAGAAAAAGAGAGATTAACGAAAAGAAAAAGACAGGCAAAGAAACAGAAAGAGAGAAACTGAGAGAGAAAGATAGAGAGAAGGAGATAGAGAGATAAGGAAAAGAGAGATAGAGAGAGAAAAAAAGATAGGAAGAGAGAAATAGTGACAGACAGACAGCAGATTAGAATGTAGAGACAAATGGAGGCAGCACGGATAGAGGCAGAGAAAAAGAGACAGGATAGATAGAGAGACAGACAGAGGGAGATAAAGAGGGAAAGGCTAGAAAGAGAAATAGAGCGCGAGAGACAGAGATAGATAATGAGAGAGAGGGAGAGAAAGACATATATACAGAGAGAGGAGAGGAAAAGAGAGCGATAAAGAAAGGGAGATAAAGAGATAACGAGAAAGAGAGAAAGCGACAGAGATATTGTGCTAGAGAGAAAACTATAGAAGTAAAAGTGAAAGTGAAAGAGAGAGAGAGAGAGAGAGAGGCAGAGGCAGAGAGAGAGAAAGTGACAGAGAAATCGTACTACGGGGACAACTATAGAAGAAGTGCAAGCGAGAGGGACAGACACAGAGAGAGAGAGATGCAATGGAAGATGCATCCAATACTGAGACCTATCGACTTTACTAATCAAAAATACATGGATACTCTTACATATGCACATATATTTAATGGGATAAGAGATGCCTCTTATAGACAGACAGGGCCCACCTACAGATATACGAATGCATGCATTTGTATATAGCATTGTATATAGTATATATAGTCGTGTATTACATTACGACGTAATGATTACGTACTGGATCGCATCTACGGCGCAACGTTGCATTAGTATGCCCGCATTGTTGGGTTCGCGTTACGTCTCATTGACTATTTGAGAATGCAACGGGAGCCGGCGGTTGGCTGGAAAGGGAACTGAGACTGAGACTGAGACCGAGACCGAGACTGAGAACTGAGAACTGAGAACTGCGCAATATACATACTAGTCAAAGTTCATGAATGTGGGCTCAACTGATCGTAATGGCCACAGCCGGAGTGTTCCGATAGATGGTCAGGGTTGTCGCAGATGGGGCAAGCGGACTGCCAAGAGCTGCTGATAAGAGGCGTCTGCCGGTGGCTATGGGTTCAAGGGTCAAGACGAACTCAATCTCAGTTTGGGTCTGAGCTTGAGTCAAGGTAGCGTCGTCTACATATTACATTCATGCTAGCAAGTACATATGTACGAGTATGTATATATGTATAGTCTATGTATGTATGTATGTAGAGCCAAATCCCCACTTATTCATAATCGCATTTACACACATTCATTTATAGAGACAGAGATATAAACGTAAACAGCTCGTGGCACAATCTTGTTTATGATTATAAACAATAAAACACATTTATAGCGCGGTCATATAGACAATGCGATCGGGCAATGTGGCATGCGAATTTCGGAGTGAGTGTTACGTACGATTTACGAGAGGCCAGCGGGTCAGCTATGGGTGGGCTATCAAAAATGTTGTCGCCATTTTTTTTTTTTTTCTTTCTTTTTTCGTGTTGTGGGCGATAAGTTAATGTCCAAACAAATAGTCCCAAAAGGCAGCTGAAAAGCACCTTTGGAATTGGGGTATATATGGGGAATATATTGTATATATGACGTAACTCCTTTCAGCTGGACTGGACCTTGAGCGAGTGACGACGGGACAACGAATGACAAATTAAGAATAAAGAATGAAGAGTTAGGATGAAGAATGGAGAATGAAGAATAAATAATTAGAATGAAGAATGCAGAATGTAGAATGAAGAATAGGGAAAAAAGAAAGAATGAAGAATAAACAATTAAGAATATCGAATGAATAATGGAAAATAGAAAATGGAGAATGAAGAACGCAGAATGCAGAATGCAGAACGGAGAATGAAGAATAAAGAATTAAGAATGAATGCAGAATGAAGAATGCAGAATGAAGAAAGCCGAATGAAGAGTAAGGAATGAAGAATGAAGAATGAAGCATGGAGAATGGAAAATGGAGAATGAAGAACGAACAATGAAGAATGGAGAAAGAAGAATGCAGAATGAAAAATAAGGAATGAAGAAAGGAGAATGAAGAATGCAGAATGCAGAATGATGAATAAGGAATGAAGATTGCAGAATGGTGAATGGAGAATGAAGAATAAATAATGAAAAGTAACAAACGAAGAGTGGAGAATGAAGAACTAAGACTAATAACTGAAAAATGCATAGTGCATAATGAAGAACAAGTAATAAGGAATGAAGAATACGGAAAGAGGAATGCAGAATGAAAAGTAAAGAATGAATAATGAGAATGTAAAGAATGGCATATGATGAAACGTCGATTGAAGAATAACGAATAATGAATATGACAGGTAACGAGTGATGAGTAAAAAAAGCTGAGAGAAGAATGGCGAATGGGGAATGATGAATGACGACTCAAGAATGCATACTTTTTTTCATTGATGAATGAATAATGAAGATCGAGGAATGACTCACAACGACGATCGACGAGGGAGTTACAGCTACAAACTTGCATCTAGCTATCAGTAACTAGTAAGATCTAAATTGTTAACGAGTAACTAATAGAAGATATTTGGTGATATAAATAGAAGAGCGTGGACTCAATAGGTAAGAAGTAAAATTGGAATTATTGGTTGGAATGAATTGGTTAAGGAGTAACGAATTAAATATGATTTAAGTATATAATGACAAGTAAAGGTTAAGCAGTCACTGAATGAATGACTACAACTTGCTGGACTAAGTAACGAGTAGAAGAAAAGTATTACAGTACAGCCAAAGCCTTGTCCTAAATGAAAAAGGAACAGAATAATAGCAATGCTTATTAGAGAGTTGACAAAGTCAACTCAGACACAGCGAGACACGAGTCAAAGTCAGCTCATAAATGAGAGACTATTAAGTAACTTTAAGTAATCAGACGACAATCTGGCATATACTTATATACATATATGTGTGTATGTATATATAAAGAAAGTGCTTGTTACAGATTCTGTTGGGGGTTGGGCAAGCGCAACAGCAAATGCATTCGAGTCAATTTGATGCAATCGCCGTCAATTACAGCGCACTGGACGAAAGCGAAAGTGAAAGTGCTAAAAATGCGCATTCGCTGCGGTGTCTATTGATAAGGACGGTCAGGGACATATACGATTGACATTGGCATTGCCAGGCAAATAAATTCATGTTGCTTTTTGAAAAAAAAAAAAGAAAAAACAAAATAAAAAGCAAATAAAAATCGACTCATTAAGCGATAATCGACACTTCAAACGGCACTCAAATGGGGGGTAGAGCTGATGTGGGTATACGAAACGAACCCGTAGTCAGATCTTTATCAGATGCTATCATATAAATAGCTGTGGTTACCTGCGCACATACCTACATATATCTAAGGCACACGATTATATATAATACGTGTATATATATCTATATTTCAGTGTATGCCTCCGCCTGATTGTCCAAATGGGCATATGTTCAAGTATCCCGGACGTGTGGCTTATCAATTATCAAGTGGACTCTGGATGGGACTGGGAATGGGAATGGGAATGGGAATGGGAATGCCAAAGGCAATGGTATTTCAGTGGGGCGATACACAGAGAACAATACGTATACCTAGTATTTTTATATATATATATATATGTGTATGTGTGTGTGTGTGTATGTGTGCGTGTGTGCACCCATATCATTTACAGCAATCTCTTAGTCGGGAAAATGCGCTGAACTTGTGAGAATTGTAAAATTGCAATGGCAGCTAATGGCAGAAGGGCTATTTGACAAAGGATGCCCAACGATCCAATCAATACACATTTCCGACTACCTCGCCCGGCTAATGAATGTCGTCTGCTGTCACCGGAAGAGGGGCAGCAGAGTAGAGGGCCAGAGACTGAGGACCGAACTGAAGCTAACCGGCTAGAACTGATTCCATTTATGATGCGTGCGCAGTGGAAAGTTTTTGTTCTTTCTTTTTTTCGATTTATAGAAAATTGTAGTAAACAGAAGACCGAAAGCTGCTGGGCACGAGACGAGTCGAATGACAACAACAAATGATAAGACAATTGACATTGACTCTGCCTTTTTTTCCCTCATAGATTAAATGCTAAATGTCAGTTCGAGTTTAACCTCAAAAGGCATAGCAAAAGAGAGCCAGAGCAAGAGCAAGAGCAAGAGCAAGAGAGAGTGAGCTTGAGAGCATGAGGTAAGTAGCATGCTTGTGTGTATGTGTGCGTGTGTGTGCGTGTGTGTGTGTGGGCGTTTTGGCGGCGTGGGCAGCTCACAAATGTCAAACTCTCAAGTTTAGTAGAAAGGACATTTGCTTAGCACCATGACGTATGAGGCAATGTCGGATTGGGATTGTGTAATCGGCTCAGTTAGTTACACAAAATATACGCACAATAAGCAACACTCACACTCACACTCACACACATACATATAAATATACATATTTTCATAGTATCCATGTCCGTGTATTTTTGGTATATTTGCTTGAGTTTTATATTCACCTAGTGCCACCGCCACGCTCCTGATGACGGGCCTTTGTTCCGTTCCGTTTTAGGGCCAGCGCAATGGATTGCCCTTGAGTTTGTCCTTTTCGAGCGCCGACGCAACAACGGCCGCTGCTTGGGCGGCAGCGACGCCGGCAGCGAAACTGTTATACGGCGCGCATGTAAACTGGTTTGCTTGACGTATAACACTACGCCTACTATTTGTAAATTTATGTTGTATGTATGTTTGTATGTGTGCGCCACGTGTAGGCGTATGTGTAGGAGGCTCGTCACCGGCATTCGCAGCCAGTGCTGCGCAGTTTTTTATCCGGCTGACTTTACTTTGATGTTAGGCGCTAACATCTCTAACTGTATATATGTATATATATTTATATACAATCGATTAACGTTATGCATGGTTATGACGTAAATGGAGTTGTTTTGTATATCTGAAGTATGTATGTATGTATGCATGTATGTATGTATGTATGTATGTATGTATGTATGTATGTATGTATGTATGTATGTATGTATGTATGTATGTATGTATGTATGTATGTATGTATGTAATACAGACTCTGTAAACTTATAAAGTTGGTTCCAATTATTGCAATCAATTAATGAAATTACGCCAGGGCTAGAGTTACAAGTGTACATAGAAAAAACTATAGCCAAAGCGGAAATTAAGAAAAGGGGCAAATGGAAATATAATACAAAACAATTTTACGGTCATTCATTGCAATGTCATTTATAACCTTGATACAAGGGTGAAAGTGAAAATAAAATACATAAATTAAATGTAAACTAAAATTAAAATTAAATTAAATATATAATATATATCATAAAACAGGATTGCAGCTTAGATACATATTTATAAATTATGTAAACGATTTATAATAAAAAAAAAACGTATATTTTATTAAAAATTTCGTTTAACTGCTAGCATTCAAATTAAAACGAATCTAATTGGTTGAATAGGGCTGCCAGATCATTCGAAAAAGTATGATAATCAACAGAGATTGAGCAACACTGGCATAGAGCAACTATCGAACTATCGCATATCGGCCGGCCATCAGCTGTGCAGTTGAGTTGAGAAACGCGAGGGCCGCCTTCTTATAAAACACAATGTCTTTTAGTAATTTATTAATGAAAAGCAGCATAAATGGCAGCTTGCGCAGCACACAGTCAACAGCGCTGCTGCTGCTCAACGTGAACACGCGCCAAGGACACACGCTGCGTGGCAAGCCGCCCGGTGTGGCACGCACGCTGGAGCAGCGACTGCAAGGTAATTTTTATTGATGTAATCCAGCTGCGGTTCTTTCACTTATTATATGCATAGATGACAATGTTACCGATCCGGAGATTGTGGCACGCATTAACATTGGCTTTCCGCAGCTGAAGCCATCGCGTTCGGCTCAGCTGAAGGCGCGCCTGGAACACCTGAAGGCACAGCGCGCCAGCAAGGAGCTGGAGCAACTGGCACGCGGCAATAAATGCAAGTAACCGCCATTCCTTGCAGCCACACATATATTAAACATCAACTCAAATCTATCCCACGTACAGTGCTCATCGATTTGGACAAAGTGCAGGAGACCTATGTGCAGACAACGGGCCAGTATGATCTGCGGCTTTTGGCGGATCACTATGGCATCTTCGAGCATCTGTTTGGCAGCGCCTACTTTGTGCCGCGCGTGCCACTGACCATACGCTACGAGCTGGACGCCGAGACCCTCAGTCCCGTCTACAATGGCAATGTGATCAAGCCCTCGGAGGCGAGCAAAGCGCCTTTGGTCAGTTTCAATGGCCAGTTGGATCCTATTACGGGCAAGGCGGCGCAGGGTGACAGCTACTGGAGTCTGGTGGTCACCAATCCCGATGCACACTACACCAATCCCTCAGCCGAGTGTCTGCACTGGTTTATGTATGTGACCAAAGATGTCCTCTTTCTTTTCTTCAAACATTTATAAACTATTCTTTTAGTGCCAATATACCCAACGGCAAGATTGGCGAGGGCGAGGTATTGGCCGACTATCTGCCGCCGTTCCCACCAAAGGGCCTGGGCTACCAGCGCATGGTCTTCGTGCTCTACAAGCAGCAATCCCGCCTAGATCTGAGCTCACACAAGCTGGCTGCCAAGGACAACTATAATCTGAAGAAGCGCACGTTTAGCACATTGGACTTTTATCGCCAGCATCAGGATGAGCTGACGCCGGCGGGTCTGGCCTTCTACCAGACCAACTGGGATGAATCGCTAACGAGTTTCTATCACAATGTCTTGCGTAAGCGAGTTGGCTTTAAACAGATATACATTATATATTCCATATATTCCAATTCGCCATTTTCTTTTGCAGAGCTTAAGGAGCCGGTCTACGAGTACGATTTCCCCAAGCCCTATCTGGCGGATCAGAAATTCTTTCCGCTCAAGCAGGCCTTCAATCTGTACCTGGACAAGCACCGTGACATCAAGCAGGTGAACAAGGAGTATCTGCAGCGCAAGCTGGCCAAAACGCATCCCTTCGAGGGCCCAGAGAAGCCGCTGCGCTTCCCCAACGCGCATCCGCTGCGCGATGTGCCCTCCTGGCTGAAAACGGAGATACGCAAGCGTCGACTGGGCACTGGACGTGTTCAGGATTACTAAGCCCAAATCAACCCAAATTACATATATATATATAGACACTTCTGTTAATCGTTGTTTGATTTTTGGTTTTATTTTGTATTTTGGTTAACAAGTTTCCATTCATTTTCATTCGCTGGAAGTACATGGAATTAGATCGATAAAGTACACGCTGCGCTCCTACAAGTAACATGCCGAGTATATCGTGTGTGTGTGTATGAATTACATAATAGTTTAAATAAATACGTATATAAATAGAGAAAAGCTAACTGCACATATATATATATATATACATTGATATATGTGTGTGTATATATATATATTCATTCTCCTATGGAATAGATTAATGTGTTTAACAAACGAACAACTTCCTCCTCCTGGTCCTCCTCTCGCTCTTCCCGCTTTGTGATGCTCTAATTTAATTAGTTTGTTAGCTTGATTAACTTGTTTGATTTTTGGCACAGTTTAAGTGTTATATATATATATATATATAGATGTTGCTCATAAGTACTCGTGTCAACCGCTTAGACTAAAACAATTTTGTAACTGGAAGTGATTTGTTGGTGCCTTAGGTCTGGGCCTTGCCATAGGCGCCCACTGGGGGCCTGTACATGGCCGGCAGCATGATCACCTGAGGCAGATTAAAAGCGTATTTGTGCTTGCCAATATTCTTGAAGACATTGTCCATGCGCGTGCCCTCGCTGCAAGAGAGAGAGAGAGAGGGGGAGAAAGAAGAGATATTGAAGTCCTTTATGGATGATCGTTAGAGTGGGATTACTTACCTGCGCATGGTGCTTAATGCATAAGGCACCTGCTTGGCTGGCAGCTGGAATTCGCGCACCAGGACACGACACTGCTCCAGTGTGACGGCCATGCCGGTGCGATCCTTGGCACTCTTGCAGGATGTGAAACGCAGGCCGCCCATCAGACGGCACGCATCCTCGGCCAGGTGCAGAATCTTCACATTCTTGGAGACAGTCGAGCGCAACTGCTGCTCCATATAGCCGAGCAGCGATTGCAGGGCATCCCACTCGGAGACGCTGGCATCCGCATCGGCCGCACAGGTCGCATTCAATCCCAGCTTGCGATAGCGACTGAAGTACTGGCTCAGCCGCAAATAGTTGTCCAGGTTGGAGCGCTGCTGCTCGCGCGTCTGCCCCAGCGTGGCCTTCTCGTTGATGCCGATGTTGAAGAACACGGGCGTGATCTTGAAGCTGAGCGCGCTGCGTGCGTTGGCGGGCAGCGCGTGCTCCGGCACCGGCAGCAGCACCTCCAGCGCCTGACGCGAGCCCGTTATGCGCGGCATGGGCTGCACCTCGTCCTGGGCGGCCGACACCAGCGTAAAGCTAACGGCCGACAGATCCTCGATGGCGATGCACATGTCGCTCCACATGTCCGTCTCGGTGCCATACAGCGACAGCAGCCCCTCGAAGTAGGCCAGCGGACCCAGTTCACGCAGCAGCGATATAAACGCCACGTCCAGCTCCCTGCCCCACAAACGCAGCATCAGAGCGCTGACCAAAGCCGTCAACTGCATGGAGAGAGAGAGAAAATATCAATATAAATATAGATAATATATAAATATAGATATATATATATAAATATAGATATATATATATAAATAGATCTATAGATCTACATAGTTATAAAGTAAATCATCAACGGAAGCGAATCGTGATCAATCCTATTCAGTTCTTTAGAAATTCATTTTTGTATACTCTGAAGCCCTATTGAAAATGGGAAATTAAAATATAATGGGTAATTAAAAAATGTTATGTAACAGGCAGGAGTAGGAGTAGGCGTGGCAGACTCCACAATATATTTTCTTGACCAGGACGACGAGATGAGATGAGGTGAAGTTCTTTGGGAATTCCTTTTTTTTTTTTTATCGAAAATATCCCACTATATATTTTAATACGTCCAGCTAGATATTATTTAGCTTATGTATAGAGCAATAGCTCTAGAGGTCTCTCTATGGATATTTTATTGCTAAAGCCCATTTAAAGTTCTCTGAATACCTGGCATCATCTTGCTAAATATATCATATTCAGATTTTATTCCTATACAAAGAATTATTCGGAAACTGCATTAGCAATCCTTTCAAAAATGGGTATTTAATTTAGCTAGGTATTTCATATAGCTGCTACAGATCTGAAATTGTAATTTCCTTACCTATTCCATCTTATTAGCTATACCTAGAAAATTAATTTAAAATTGAATTCTGTAGAATCGTCATCCTGTATAGTCCTTTTCCTCTAGAATTTATTACCTATATCTACAGCTAGTTATGTAACTATACCTAGCAGGGTAATTGAAATTGGAATGTGTAGAATCATATTGCTCTATAATCTGATTCCTACATCTATATAATTATTATTATATTATTAGCTTTGCTTAGAAATTATAGAGTAGAATTTTCCCAATTATTTTCCTCTAGAGTCCGATTGCTATATCTTCATAATTATTCCATCTACTCAATTATATTTAGAAAATAAATTTAGAATAGAATTAGTAGAAACCTCTTCCTATATAGGCCTTTTCCTGAAGAATCCGTTTCCTATATCTACCTAACTGTTCTAGATAATTGTCTTTACTTAGAAATTGAATTGAGATTAGAATATGTTTAATCCTTTTTCTCCAGAATCCTTTTCCTATATCTACAATTTTATTCCATCTAGTTAGCTGTACCTAGAATATCAATTGAGAATAAAATTTGCAGAGTTCTATTCCCGTAGAATCCATTTTCCCATATTTCTATCTATACATAAGCAGTTCTACATCTCTATGCTTCTATGCCTAATAGCCCTTGTCTGTCCGATCTGTTTATAGATTGGCCTGAAGATGATTCTTACCGCCTGAGAGAAGCAGACGTCACGCCTGTACATGATGCTCGCCTGGAGGCGATTGCAGCGCACGTCCTGCTGCAGCCGCTGCACGGAGTGCATCAGGCGCGCCGTCTTCAGCAGTCGGTCCATGGCGTGGCGCAGCTTGCGCATGCTGGGACGCAGTTCACCCACCCAGTCGGTGGTTAGCGACAGATCCAGGCCGTCGGTGAACTTGTTGCCCTTTTTGGGCGGGGCTGGGGCTGGGGCTGGGGCCGGCACCGTTGTTGATGGTGCCGCCAGTGGACCAGGCGCCAGATCCAGCTTGAGCTGTTGAGTTGGCTCCATGGGCGCCGCTATCACATCGGGCGCCTGCTGCGGGGCCACGGCGAAGCCCTCGCGCTTCAGCGGCACCTTGGGATGACGCAAGCGGATGGCGGGACTGTCGCTGCGGCCACAGAAGAACTTCAGCTTGCTGACCAGGCACATGACACTGGCCTCGATATTCAGCTGGGTGAGATCCAGTGGCTCCGGCTCCTCCGTCGGCCGATAGTAGTTCGCCGAGGGCGAGGAGCTCATCAGCTTCGTGTCCAGGAAGCTGGCGGTCAATGGCCGCTTGCGCACAGCCTTCACCATCTCGTCCAGGTCGATCAGCTGCACCGGCGCCGTTGACGATGCGGCTGCCACGCCCTCCCAGTTGGGCGGCAGAGATTGATATGTGGCCTCGTCCGATAGCTCACCCAGAGGCTGTGCAGGCACTGCCGCCGACAGCTGAAGGGGCTGCTGCTGCTGCTGCTCCTCCTGCTGCTGCTGCTGCTGCTGCTGCTGCTCGAGACTGCGCAGATGCGCATTGTAGCACTTGACCACGTGCTGGAGCGAGTCAATTGCATTGATGTCCAGCGAGCTGGAGGGCGATGTGTTGCTCGGATGCCAGCTGTTGGAGCGCATCAGCGGCTGGCCGCCACGTGGCCACAGATCCGGCGGCGCCACCACGGGCGTCGCAAAATCCTCCAGCTCCGGCGACTTCAGCTCCAGTGCGCTCAGCTGTTGGGTTATCTTGCGGAACGGCGACATTGGCTCGTTGTCCGGCTCCTCGATGATGCGATGACGCTCTATGAACGTCACCGCCTCCTCCACAATGCTCGGCTCCCAGATGTTGAGCAGCGTCTGCGTCTTGTTTATCATCTCATTGCACAGCGGCATCATGTCCCGGGCACTGCGCTGCGTCGCCAGCTGCAGCAGCTGCGACATCAGCTCCACAATCTCCTTGCGCAGCTGCTTGGTCGCCTGGACAGCATCGTTGGCCGCCTGCACCTTGCACGCGTTGCTCTGCTCCAGCTTCCAGGCCTTGCTCTCCTGCAGCAGTCTAGAGAATTGGAATAGAAAGACGAAGCATTATATATTTTATCTATATATATACATAGGAATATATAATCCAGATCCCTGCTCCTCCTCCTCCTCTTTCTTTTCATAAAGAATCTTAAAGAACTCTGATATTATTCAATAATAAAATTTCTTTCTTATTCAATGAAATCCTAACTCTTCCTATCGAACTGAACTAATTTTATACGACATGAACTGAATGAATGATAATGAACTAAACTTATTTTATACGACAATATCAGTCTGTCTGTCTTTCTCTATCTATTCTTACAATTTTTTCTTTCACATTTTATTATCATATATTCGTCTCTGTCTCTGTCTCTGACTACCTATGTTCATTGACTTCTTTTGGTATATAGACAGTAAATAGTAAATACAAGATTGCAATAAGGATAATGTATATACACATATGTTGTTATGCAAGAAATTGATTAAATTGAAAATTTATATTATTTAATATCTATATGTATGTACAAACATCACATTAGTCGATATATGTATACATATATTTTGTAAAAATGCATAATAAATCGGCCTTCAATACAAAAAACAGTGCTGAGTAAAAAAAAAAAAATGAAAAAAAAAAAAAACAATAACAATAGCAAATTTAACAGTAAGTATAATTAATTACGTTATATTTTACTGATTGAAATTAATTAGTATTATTTTTTTTGGTAGGTCATTTTTTATTTTTTGTTTTATTAATCTCTATTTTTTATTTTTTACCCCCAAGGTGCACTTGTTCCTAAATTTGAAAAATTTTTAAAATTAATTTAAAAAAAAAAATGTAAAATGAAAAAAAAAAAAAATTAAAATGAACAAAATATCTTCTTTTTTTTTTAAATTATTTATAAATAAATAAAACAAAAGAATTAAAAAAATTAAATTAAAATTAAAACAAAAACAAAAATTTAAACAACAAAAAAATGTTAAATATTAAAAATAAGTTTTTATAATTAAAAGAATAAATTAAAATTAAAAACTAAAAAATTTAAACAACAAAAAAATGTTAAATATTAAAAATAAGTTTTCATATCTATCTAAAATTTAATATTATGAATATCACAAAATTTAGTGCTCTGTCGCACTACTATTTTTATGAGCTGTACATATTAAGAGAGATATCGACTATATATATAATATTTATAACTACTCAAGCAAAAATCTCTTCATCGATAATTGACATAATTATATATGTATGTATATAGAGAGATTCATGCTCTAGGAGCATATTAATTATATACATGGTATAGAAGGTTTCCAATGTTCATATATAGTAGCTATTCAAACAAAGATCTCATTGTGGCTATTCAACAAAGCTAAGATCTCTTTAAGGATAATAAACATATGTATATATATATATATATGTATATATATTCATTGAGATTGGATAAAATTGTTGCTCTATTCTAAATTCATCTGAATTCTCGTTAGTCTTATACATGTATAAATATTCGGTCGACTCACTTGATAAGGCCGCCGCACTTGCGCCCTTTGGCATCGTGTCGGGTGAAGGCGCCCACGGTGACAATGTCGAGAACACCACGTCGCTGCAGTGCATCGTTTTGGGCCCACATGCGCTGCACGTGCAGATTGACGGGCAGAAACTCGAGCGCTTCGTCCGTCTTGGCCGCCGAGCGCTTGTAGTAGACGCCGTCGCGCATCAGCTGCTGGATGTTCTGCTTGGCCTGGGAGTAGTCCTTGAGCAGGCGCAGGTGCTCCTCGAGCAGATTCATTTGGCGCCAACGCCACTCGCCGTTCAGCTCGCCCATGCCGGAGATCTCCTGCAGCAGCTCCTTCTCGCGCTGTATCCAAATCGAGAGCAGCTGCTGCGGCACCGCACAGCAGAGACGCGACTCCAGCAGCGTCTCCAGCACACTGATGTCAGCGCCCAGCGAGGACTGCAGCCGATACGAATGCTGGATGGGATTGGCGCAAACGTGGCCCACGCCACACTGCTGCGGCACGAACAGGCGCACGCCCAGCTTGGGGGGCAGCGATTGAGTGCGTCGATGGCCTAGAGCGGAAGAAACTGAATGAGTCTAGGGTCAATGGCCAATGGATCTCAGTGACGACTCACCCTTCTGCCTGGCGCTGCCATCTGTGGCCTGCTGGAAGAACTGTGTGCTGGAGCGTGGCGGCTGCGTCAGTCCATTGACGGCTCTGTCCAGGCCGCTGGCTGAGCTCATTTCGGTGGCCGCTTCCGGTGCCCAGGAGGACAGCGTTATGGAGCCGCACTCGCCGCTGGGCGAGCACAACGGCAGGCGCAGTCGCGTCGTGTCCTGTATAACGCCCAGCGCCACCTCCGCATGGCCCAGCGGCAGCGATGTCAGCGAGACGCGTTCCCGCACATCGTGCACGGTGAATCGCAGACGGGTCGATGCCTGGAACCCAGCACTGCGCAGGAAGCGCATTGTGCAGAGAAAGCTGGGAGCACGCGTCCGTTCCAGGAGCTCGGTGCGCGCATGCTGTGTCCACAGGTAATCCTCGCCCGGCTGCAGCACCGAGCAGATGACGCGCGGATTTGGAGCACGCCCGAAGCTGTCCAGGGGCAGGCTATCACAGGAGATTGCCGTCTCGCAGATGGGCAGCTCGGCGAGCCCCGGATCTACAAGGCGAAGAAGGAGAGGGAACAGAGAATGATATGCGTGCAAAAACATGAGATTATGCCAAAATGGAATATGTTCTCTACGGTTATACAATAAAATAAGAACAACAAATCAATTTGTTACATTTTTTGTTCATAAACAAAATAAAGTTTATTCTTTGAATAAATTCCATTTCTTTCTCTCTCTCTCTTTCTTTATCTCTTTCTGTCTGTCTCTTTCTCATTCTATATACATTTATAAATTCGTAATTTTCATATTTTAATGACAGAACTGGAATATATTTCAATCTAAATCAAAAATATGCTACAATGACGCTTTACAATCAATCAAGCTTCCAAGCTTAAAGCTCATTAAAAATGTTTCATATATGAAAAATGAAAACTCTATATTCACAATTAATTTGAAGTCCTTTTTATATGTTTTTCTGAAGTCTGCTTTCTCGCTCTAACAAAGCTTTAAAGTTCACATCTTATGTTCGTCTTTGTTCACTAATTCCATTTTTTTTTTATATTAAGGATAACAAACTTTTGGCATACTTAAAACAGCTTTTAAAATAGAAATCTTTTTCAATTAATGTACTTTCAATATTCAAAGAAAAGCTTAATGCTTTGCAGCTCACATCTTTATATTCACATCGTATTTGTGCACTAATTTCATTTGTTTTATAGCTTTAGGTTTAACTATGAAGCTTTTGGTATACTTTAAACAGTTTTTAAAATATAAATACTTTTCGATTGATTTAGGTTAAATACTCAAAAAAAGCTTAAAGCTGTGCAGCTGAAAAGCTGTCTTGTGTGTATTGTGATTGTGTTAAGCGTTCCACAGACTTTAAGCAAGTGTCATTATAGCATATTTGATGTATTCTTTGGTTTCGTTTCTACGAGAGTCTTTTTATGGATTAAATATAACTATAAAAGGCAAAGGCAATGTGGAGTACGATAGAGATTATTGGTTAACTAGACACAACATTTAGTTATAGCACGTATGCGTGTGTGTGTGTGTGTGGGGTGTCTAGGTGTATGTGTGTCTGTGTAGATTAAGCATGTGCAAATTGTGCATAGGGCATCGAAATGAGTTACTATTTAAATTTCAGATGGATTACAAACTAAGAATTTAACATTGATTATGGGGATTATTCCAGGTTAGTTGAAAATAAATCAAATATACGCTATGGTAAGAAACAAACAAAACAATTTCCAACAACTTGGGCCAGTGCGGCTGGCTTAGAACTGTATTAGATCACCTTCAAAGGGCGCCTCGACTGCGGCAATTGCTGTCGCTGCTGCTGTCGCTGCCGGCCACGAATCATGGCCAACTGTTGTTGTTGGCAGCGGCAGACCCTGATCGATGCGATTACCCATGGCGTTGAAGTCGGCGCGCTTGGCTGCGGTGGCTGCAGCTATTTGATCCTCCAGCTGTTTGATTTGCAAATCGATCTGATGATTGGAGCACGTCTGAATGCAACGCACCCAATCGAGCCGTTCCGCTGCACTGTGCGTCACGATGCGTTGCGATGGACTGTCCTTGAACTCTGCAATGGGACATAATTAGTTGAGTGTAACTGTAAACGCTGAAAGTGTGTAGAGATAGAGAGAGAGAGAGAGAGAGAGAAAGAGAGAGAGAGAGAGAGTTGGTGTCTGAGAAGCCTACCTAGATCGAACACATAGCCATCCGACTCGGGCTCCTCATTGTGTATGCTAGGACGACAATTCTCCAGCACCAAGACGCCAGCAACTGCAGATTTTGGATTCTTGTCCTTCAGATAGAAAAGTAAATTTCCACGCAGCTTGCACCAGCATTCCAGCTTAACTGTATGTGGATGACGGACAAGGCACAGCGAGGGAGAGAGAGAGAGTGCATAAGCAAATGGTGAATGGTGAATTGAAGCGTGTTGGATTATCTACTGATCTATGGTGGGGTGGGCTTTGCACTATATATATATGTATATATATATATATTTGTGTGTGTGTGTGTGTGATAAGCGAAAATCAAAATAATCAGAAATGAAATGAATCTGCAAATGAAGTTAAACAAAGAACCCGCAACTGTAGACAAAAATAAACATATACGTTTAACTGTATGGGTGTGTGTGTGTGGGTGTAGGCAATGAATGATTAAGACCCGCTTCAACTTCAACTTCCCAACTCACCATCGGTGCGCCAGAAAATTGTCTCCTGGCGCTCGGTTAGAATCAGCAGACCCTCTTTGTCGAATCTGGTTAATGAATTGGTTGCCAAGCTAGCCAGCTCCGATCTATTAAAGCGCATGCTTCTAGCCTAACTGGGCGACAGGCGACGCGTCGCGGATTACGGGTAAACTGGCGACGTTGATTGCTTTTCGGCTTTACTGGCTGCGGCGACAGCTGTTGGCGAATTGTAATTGAGAAATTATGCGTTTGTTTATATCGGAATTGCTGTCATTAAATGCTCTGTTCAGTGGAAAGAACTCAAGGTTGGCAACGCAACACCAACACACCACCACACACACACATACATACTCACACTCACTCACACTAGCACATTATAATTCGCAGAGTTTTAATTAATTATAAATAATAAAAAAAAATGAGTCGCGTCAAGCCGCAAACCAAAAGCGGACACCTTAGAATAACTGTGAATGCGCGTTTAATAATTCAATAAATAAATAAGAAATGTAAAGAGAGAAGACGCTAACGTCGAAGGCAAAGGCGTAAATGTAAAAGAAGAAAGCAGAGGCCAAAGCTAGGGCCGAGGCGAGGGCGTTGCATGGGGGCAAGCAGGTGCCGCCGCACGTTCATGTTGTATGCCAGATGTACTACACACACACACACACATAACATACATACCTCTCTTTGCTCTCCGCGCGCGCTCTCTCTTCCTTTCTCTCTCTTTCTAACACACACTCAAATTAGCACAGCTGACGTTGACAACAGCATCCCTGGCTAAGCGGCGCTTGAGATTCCGCACTTGAATAGTTAGCACGTTGACCTAAAATTGCGTAGCTCCTTGCAAGAACAAAACAGTTTTGATTTTTTTTTCTATTTTTCTGTTTCTTGACAATTCTACTGTGCTTTTTGTTGACTGCACATTTGGCGACGCGTGGACAGCGCTATCAACTGGCATACGCATTGACAGTCGGTTTACTGCTATCGTTTTAGTACTCGTAATTGCTTGCTTTTCAATTTTGACAAAAAATATTCACATTATTACTGTATTGACAAGTTATAACTTGGCATTTTAGTTCGGTATTTTGTTGTTCTTTAGATTCGTTCTTTGCGTTGAATGGCTGCAATGTTGATGTTACTGTCTCTGTAAAGCCACTGTCATGGCAGATGTTAACTTACAGGGCTGGCAAAACAATATTTGGTTGTACTTCACGATTACCGGAATTCGTTTTTCGATATTGAAATTAATAACATTTATTTAATGAGATGGTTCTTCTAATATGCTCTTCAAAATGTCCGTTCATTTGTATTTGTATACTTTACAGCAAATAATTATTTTTATTTAAGAATTGGCACGTAAATTTTTGTAAATTTATTGGCTATGCGATATATTTGAAAACCGATCCGTTCAAATAATAAATTCAAATTCGAATAATATGATGAGTGAGCTCAAAATATATTATTTTGTAGAGCACATGGCCTGCTAGTTAATATGTTTGTGTCCCCTTGACGTTTTGATGTTAATTGATTTATTTTTTAAAAAGCAACGTCAGTCCGACCAGATAGCCAACATCGATAAGGTAATCGATATTAAAATAATGGCGCAGCCAACTTAATGCAGCAGTCGTATGTGTTCGCAGCAACTTTGCGGGCAAAACAGCTGTTTGCGTGGTGAATACGAATCGGCGATACTGTTTCACATTCGTAAAATGGCGTCGGAGGTAGCGGTTGAACAACAAGACCAAGAATTTGTAAGTGTACAAACCGAATTGTTGAACCAATTGGATACATACATATACGCTAACAACTAAATGACACACACGCCCTAATCTAGTGCAAAATGCTGTGTGTAAATGCAACAGCACAACAATCAACTTAGAAATTGCGTGCGTGTTTTTAACGGTGCGTGCGCGTGTGGGTGTGCGTACACTTGTGTGAATGTGTGCCGTGTGTGAGTGAGTAGAGCGAATAGAGCTGGGTGTATGTGTGTGTGCTGCAATGTGCTTCCCAAAAATCTGTTGCGGTATTTATTAATTGCAAAATGAATGTGATTATTTTGTAAATGTATGCTAACACGTGCTATTTACCAATATAAATCATAACAACAGCAGTCCAATGCAAACGAAATAAATTCCTATACACTTGCCCACTGTGCTAATGGTGCTATCAGACAATAACAACACAAGCAACAACAGAAAACAAAAACAACTGGCATGGGGAAGTGGAAGCTAATGAGTGTGTGAGTGTGCGTGTTTGTGTGTGTTTGTATTGCTTTGCGTTGTGTAGCAAGTGGTTGCAACAATAATAACAACAAACGCCACACGCTCATGCCGTCGCTCTTGCTCTCACACTCTACACACACACACACACACACAACTACATAGACAATCAGTGTTTAATTTCTCGCTCGCGTTGCATTTAGTAGGGAAAGTGATTTCCGCTCGCTGCTCTTGTTATTATTGTTGTTGTAGCTGCTGCATTTTACAGTGGGCTGTTAAGCTAAAAGTGTTTGCAAAACCAGTTTACAGTGGGAACATTTTCAGAAGATCTTTGCCTGGCACTGCCTATCTTTCTGTCTCTCTCTCTCAGACTCTCTCTCTCTCTCTCTCTCTCTCTCTCTCTCTCTTGTTTTTCAACTGTGCCAATTGGCTGCTCAAATTAGACTTCCTCCAGCTGACGTAAAGTTCATTATTTGCTTAATCGTGCCAGATATTGTAGCCTGGAATGGCCAGTGTTGCTGACCTTGCACTGTGCTGCTTGAAATTCCAATGCGCACACGATATTCACACCACACGAATGCACGCTCACTCACTCACACTCTCTCCCTCTCTCTCTCTCTCACACGCCTCTACCTGGTCCAGGGGGCAGACAAATTTGGGTGTATTATTGATGCGCATTTGTTTATTTATTTATTATTTACTCATCTTGTGAAGGCAGGCGCCAAGGCGTCCATTTAGGTTCAATTCCATTGAAGTGCCTTCAAATTGAATCCATTTCGTTAGAATTTTGTTGTTTTGTCTGTAAATCTGCCCAATTTCAAAGTAAAATCTTTGCATTTCGCTACGCAATTCCCCCACTTATTTGGCGAATTTGTTTAGAGCGCATTTCATTCATTCATTCATTTATTCGCTATCCAATTTGTTTATCCACTCGCCTGTAGTATACCCTACCCTACAGCAAGCTGTGTATATGCATTCGCCTACAGACTTTTTTGCCCCCTCAAATCAATCTTCAAACTTGATTTGATTTGATTTTTTTTTTTTTTGTGTGTGTTTATTATACACAAACATTCATATCACACACACAGATGTATCTTCAATGTTATTTATTTATATAAAAAGCCCAATTGGAGCAATTAGCAAAATGAACAGCGTATGCAAATGGTTTGCTTACTCTTGATATTTCCAAAACGTCCAAACATCGTGCTATTGTTATCAATTTCTTGCTTCTCCATTGTTGACATGAATATTGTTGTTCCGAGAATTCATATGAAATTCTTTGGTAATACAAATACTCTATGACTGGTATCTATAATGCTTGATAATCTCCTTTACTTACATCGCTTTTCTATGCGATTTTCATAACCTTGAACTATTGAGGTTATTCAAGAACTTTGCTTTTAGAGACATACATATGCAAATATATTCTTGTTCAGCATCAGAAGCTAAGCATATTGTATGGTAATTGGAGCTCTTCAATGCAAAACCTTTGTTGTTTGTTTGTATAGCACTTTGGATCTAATCATAAATTCTAATGTAGCAAAAGTAAAACATGGCTGAAGCTATATGTACATAATATAGATTGATGTGCTTCTCTAGAAAGTCCCACAAATTGCAGCTAACTTCATCAATGAGTTAACGAGTTCGATTTCTAGAGAAGTTCAGAGTTTTAGTTGTCTTTCGAAGAAGCATATTGAAATAGGAGCGATGAATAGTATTGCCATTATTATAATAATGAATGCAAGTAATAAAAGTTCCTAATAATAATGATAATGCATTAGTTTTAGTGGGCGACGAACGTAGCGCTCTGCCACCACGGAAACCTAATCCATTTTGCTTTCCGCTTGGTTCCATACTTTGGACAGACTGTGTTCTCTTTCCGCTTAGATCTACCGCAAAGATCTTCGTATTTATTATTATACGTATATAATACGAATATATTTATATATAGATGGAACCTTGCAAAGAACTACGAATTTATTAATATACGTATATAATACGTACATATATATTTCCAATATAATGTATAATTATAAAAGATCCTCCAGACTGACTTTTTATCATATGTTAGGACTTGTCGGGTAATTGGACAGCTTTGCTCTGTGATCCAACAAGAGATCGACTGGGCTGCTTTTGCAATACAGATGCCGCATTTTAAAGATGCTTTCCAGTCTTTAATCTTCTACCATCTGATAAACATTTAAACTATTTCAGTGTGAGCCATTTGGCCTACACCAAAATATTTATAACAACCCCATTTGACCCATTTGAGCTCTATCGCTAGGAAAACTTATGTTTAGTGTTATTACTATAATGATAATACTATTTGATAATGCTTAACATTAATTATTGTTTTGTTAGTAAGGTCGGTGAAAATGGTTTATGGTTTATACTGATAGCCCTATCGTTGTTCTGATCGGTCTGTCGCACAGCATTGAAGAGCTCCCTCTCGTATCCCACCTACTCTTGTCAAGATGAATGCCTTTTAAATGCTCTAACAGAGAACTGTCATCAGTGCTCCTGCGTTCAGCTCTCTCTTTCCGCCGTAATGGATTTTCAGCGTAGCGACAGAATCCACGGCAAGCATCTTTGTGCTTGCACATTTTCTTTATAAAGGTCTCTACTTTGAAGTAACTAGATTGGTTCCCTCTTCTATCTATTTTGAGCTGTAGAAATCGGATTAATAACTATAATAATATAATATTGATATAATAATAACAAAATAATAATAATACTTTGACTTCTCTAGGTTGGTTGCCTCTTCTATCTATCTATAATGACAATGATAATAATTATAGTAAAATAATAATGATAATATATCATAATAAAATAAAAAGGATAATATATTCTAATAAAATAATAATGATAATATATTATAATAATTATAATTCAAATTTTGATAATTTAACAAAGTAATGATAAAGGAATAATAATAGTTATCATAAAATAATAATGATAATATAATAATATCACAATAACTATAAAAATAATGCCAATTCTTTGCCTAGCAATCTATCTAATTGGAACTATTTCCAATGCATTGCTCTAAAAGCTTTCAATCCATGCAATTTTATAATGAAATGTTTGCAAACATATCCATATGCATATGCATATTCATATTCATATTCATATTCATATTCACATTCATATTTATGGACATGTGATTCGATTTCTCAATTTGTGTCTATTTTGTGTTCATAATTGATTTCGCTTGAGTTGCAATTGCATATCGTTTTGCTGTGCTGCCTGCTCGTTGAGGCTCGATGCATAAATCGAATTGTTCATAAAAAAAGCAGCCAGACTATAGCACACTATATACATACACACACATGTACATGAAAGGGTGTGTGTGTTTGTGTGTAGTTATGAAATATTAGTTTGCCATTGCAGTTGACTTGCATTCGCTTGTTGTTTATCCTTGTGTACGGACTCTGAACCCCAAATGCAGCCACACAATGGGGCAGCCAGAAAAAGTACAATAACCTTTTTGGCACCCAGCGTGAGGGTGGGCGCCACTAAGGGTGCTAGCTGGGCTGCGGGTGGGGGTAGTTTCAGTCGTAATGCTCTTTTTTATTTCATGTGTACCCATTAAACTGTTATAAATGAAGGGTATATTAGTTGGTTTGGTAAAGAACAAATGGATTAGGGGAATATTCGAGAAAGGCTTGCCAATCAATCCACTTTGTTAAAATTATATCGCAAAAAGTAGGTTTAAGTTTAATTTTAACTTTTATAGTATGCATATGAGACAAGTTCTAGGTTCTCCTCGTTTATCCTGAGAACCGCTAAACTTCAAGTTATTTTTAAGATCCAGAGAAATTGATTTTGATATGTGATTTCTCTTCACAAAAATTGTAAATTTATGTATTTCAGCTTTTATGGATTGTACAGGGTGTCTTCTGGTCGATTAATGTTCACTTTAGCTCTACTCTCATGCAATTCGCTTTTCGCTTTCCATTTGCTGCGTTTTCTGACCGATTGACTTACTGAATGGCTTACTCATTTGCATAGCTGAGAGATTAAGGGTATGTTTTAGTCGGTTAATCTTTGCGCTGTTGCCTGAACATGTTGCTGTGACCGTTCATTATTTGGTTGGACTTTTGACTGACTGATTGACTAACAGGCTGGCTTAATTGATTGATTGATTGAGTGATTGTCTGACTGACTGATTGATTACTTGACTAGCCTGCCAGTCAGATTGAAAGATTGTCTGACTGATAGATCTACTCACTGATTGATTGATTGACTGACTGACTGGTAGATTTTTTCACTGATTGATTGGTTGACTGGCTGACAGAGTGATTTATTAATTAATGAATGGCTGACTGACTTACCAAAGGCTTTTCTGATCGTTTGACTGATTGATTGATTGATTGATGGCTAACTGAGAGTGAGTAATTAGTTTATTGATTGAATGATTGACTGACTGATAGTTTGACTTACTGATTGATTAGCTGACTGACTAACTGACGGGTTGGTTGACGACGAGTCGAATGATTGATTGATTAACTGAGGGACTAGCGGACTGATGGATTGCCTTACATATTGGCTAACTGAATGCCTAAAAGTTTGACTGACTGATCTCTTGATTGATTGATTGATTAACTGACTAAAATTTCGCGATGTTTATTGTAAATCGTATTGTTTGTTTTACTGTTTTTATTAAAATGAACTAATAAACTCGTTGAATCAGTTCAGTTATTTGTGAACAGAAATACTTCGTGAACAATATGAACTGAATTGAATAGCTGATCAAATATATGTATTTATGTGGCTTGTATCATGAACGTGAATTGAACTGAATCTTGACTTTGTTCACCAAATTGAGCTAGAGTCTGAAGTGAAATTGGAAACGAATTGTGTATGGAGTGTATATGCTCTTTTTTTTTTTGTTTGTTGTGAGCCAGAGAATGCGATGTGCAACAAAAGCTCGAACTCATATACATACACATGTATATTCTGAATACATATGTTTATATAAACGTGTGTATGTATGTATTTGAAAATAGGTCAGAGCGCTGCGGTCGGTCTGTCGCTATCACTAACAGCCAGGCACACAAACATACAATCGCAACAACAATGCCAAACACACACATACATATAAACATATATATGTGTATAAGTAGGCAGCAAAATAGAGCAACAACCACCCGACTAAGACCTCTCATTGCGATTGGGTGCCTAAAAACCCCAAACCCCAAAAAAAAAAAAAAAAACAAAACCAAATCCCCATTCCGGGACTTTTTCAGTCGTTAAAAAATGAAGGAGAAAGAAGTAGGGGGTGTGGTTAAGAGGGAGAGACGGTTGGCTGTGGGCTGTGGGTTGTGGGTTGTGGGATGTTTAAGACGATGTGAACGCTCCGCACCGATTGCCCAGAGCCTAAATGCTTAGTCATTCCATCTAGGCAAAGTATTCCAAAATAAACAAGCAAAAATATAAATACAAATTGCAAAACAACAAAAAACAACAACGAATGCCATAATACTCTATTATAAGCTGTGAGTTTAATGATATATGTTCAATATTGATTTGATATTATGTGGGGAATAGATATAGTTCGAATATATATGCAATATTTAATTAGATTCCATAAATATAGGAACCAAAATTATAAAAAAGTTATTTGCTTGAAGCAATAGAAAAATGATTTGTTTGTAGATCAATAGATCTCTAAGCTATACTTACAATATTGTAGTATATAATACCAAATTTAATTCTTGTTGAATATTTGTGGTCTATATAATTTCATAGAAGGACATAGCGAATGGAGTCTATTTTGTCAGAGTATGTCTTCAAATGGAAACGACGAACCCTTTTAAAATACTGTACAAAATTGTTGTTCTATCGCTGAAGCGCACAATGCATGCCTACTATAGAGCTCTATATTTATAGAACTTTCAGATTTACATTTGTATATACGCAAATAAATATTTATTATATATTTATATATATATAATAATATATATATATAATATTTGTGCACATTTCGACTCCGATAGGAAAGTACAACGCAATAACTCATGAATATTGAATATTGAATATTTATAAATATATATGTATACATACATATATATGTTGTTTGCCATAAAAGCCCCTCTATAAGGGTTTTTATTTTTGTCATAAGAAGTGGACTTTTGCATCGATTATTTGGGGAGTAAATAAGTTGTTGCTCTATAAATATACATATTTAAACACTGAAATTGATTTTCATTAAAGGTTCATTATGAACCATAAATTATGATTATCTTCAGATCTCAAGTTTTTATAAAGAAATTCCAGCCAATTTATTCAATTTCACCAGCAAGTGTGAAAATCAGCTATCATGGATTCTGAGATACCAGATAATGAATTTTCCGATTCGCCACGCCCCTAATGGGCGGATCGGGAAGGTCTTGATAGAATACAATACGTGGGTATACATGAGAATCTAGCACTCTAACTTCAAAAGTGTCGAATTAGTTTTCGTTCATACGGACGGTCATTGCCCAAAACCAATATACTCATTTCACTTTCGTGAATGAGTATAAAAAAAAATGTATTGAGCTTTAAGTTGTAGTTTTCCCTTGAAGACTAGGCATTGTTTTATAGGGTTTAAAAGTTTGTTGAATGTATGTAGTTTTTAGTATATAAAATCTAAATTTGGTAACGTTGCGAGATGGAACTGATAATCGTAGTCAAGTTAGTGCTAAATACGTACAATTTCAACTGAGCCATCTAAAAATAATAAATTTCCACTTTCATTAATTTTTGTTATAGACAAATCGATTATATATATACATATATAGATGCATTGTTTTTCGTTCCATTTACAATTGGAATAAAGTTCTCAAAGTTCAGATTTTGACACATACATATTTCAATTTGCTGACTAAAATATAAAAATTTAGCTTTGACGCATGACAATGGCAATTGGGTCAATTGCATTGATTTGTCTCAGCTCCTGCTGTTCCATTCCATTTCATTTCATCTGATTTTATTTATGCATTGATATGGCAGCTGTTTCATCCCATTTCACTTATGCATAACAATTGAGAGCAAACTCAATTTCTAGCATTATATATTTGCCTATGTTGTTGTCGTTGTTGTTGTTGTTGTTATTGTTGTTGTTGTTGCTTGCGTATTTATTCCAATCGCAGGTTGTTGAACTCCACATGTGACCGACCGCCCGAGTGGCTTGAGGCCCTCAAGACTTCGAGGCCCTCATAGGCTGCCGCTGCTGCTGCTGCTGCTGTTGCTGCTGCTTCCGCAACGCTTTCTTCTTCTTCTTCTACTTCTACTTCTACTTCTACTTCTACCTCTTCTTCTTCTTCTGCATGAGCGCTTTATCGCTGTTGCTTTTGCCGCTGTTTATACTCTTGCATATACATATGTATAGTATTAATATATTGCCATAAAATATGGAATGCTCTGAGCGCGTTCTGTATATTCTATATATTTTTAATAAGATTTAGCCAAGAGTTGAATGTCTTCTCATTTATCATGTCACATATAATGCCACATATTATTAGTAAATATTGTTATTAATTTAAATAACATTCATGAAATTTCGTGTCTTTATCAATATATCCCTCTTCTTATCTGCATAAATTTATTTGATCGAATTCAATTTAATGTTTTTATTTGCTTACATTTTTTAGATAAAATAATTATTTTATGTTTTATATATTTTGATTCACATGAATTTTAAAAAATAACATTTCATTAAATGTTTTTATGTTATTAAAATAAATTTTATAGATTTTTTTATTAAAAATATTATTTTTTTATTAAAAATATTATTTTTTTATTACAAAAAGTTCTTAAAATTTAATTTAATTTAATTTTATATATTTTTAATATTGTTTAAAAATGTAATATTCTAAACATTAAATGTATTTGTTCTTAAACTTTAATTAAATTTTATTTTGTTAACTTTCTTACTGAAAATACTATTCATATATTTTCTTAAAATTTAATTTGAATATTGTTTTTTTTTTAATAAATTGTGCACTTTTTCTTTTTATTTCTTTTGAATATCCAAAATTAAAAATTTTAAATAAAGAAGTATAAAAATTATATATAATTAATAAATATTTACTTTAAATTATATTTCTGTTAAATTATACATATTTGAAATTGCCTTTTTTTAATATAAACATTTGTTTCAACAGTTCAACAGTTTTAAAAGTATAGAGTATTCAAAAGCAGACATTACATAGTTTTCTTTTTTTTTTTTTTTCATTTTAATACATTTTTTTTTTGCCTAGATTCGCTTGCGCAGCTAAAGTTCAGCTCATCTGCGTTCTGAGAGCTCGCTGTTAACGCTCACTGTTAAACGCTCTAGTTGTTGCTGGTATTGGCATTGCTGCTGTTATCGCTAACAGTGGCAGTGGCAGCAACAACATCGCCATTGCCTAATGTCTTATTTCCGCTGCTGTTGTTCTTGTAGCTTCTGTTATTTCTAACAGTGATGTCTGATTTCCGCTGTTGCTGTTGTTGTTGTTGTCATCTGGCATCTCTTATCCATTGTGTCGTGCTCAAGTCCTCGTTGCAATATTTTTCAATTGCATTTTGTTTGTGATTACTTTGGGTTCATCCACTGGGCGTTGAGACAAACACGTGTACCCCACCATCAACATATCTACCCGCATCGCATCTTCTTTATCATGTGTGTATGTGCGTGTGTGTGTGTGTGTGTGTGTGTGTGTGTGTGTGTGTGTCTGTACATATGTGTAGCGCTTTCCAAATGCCCTCGGGGCGGGCTTTCAAAAAATTGTTGCAAAAAAGCGTTGTTAAAACCAAGTTGAAAGAACTCTAATAGAGCGTTGATAATATCGCCGGGCAGGCCGTGCTGGCTGTCATTGTTGTTGTTTTTGTTGTTGTTGTCGCTAAGGTTTTTTACTCTGCCTTTTTGATTGGTTTGACCGATTTACATTGTGAAAAGAAATGGGTTTTTTTATTATTATTATTTTTTCTCATTTGCTGCTCGTCTAACTTCAAATACATGCATACATACATATATGTGTGTGGGCATATAGAGAAGAGCTTTTATTTTTGTCTTTCGCCCTAGATTTGGTCCGTCTGGCCCAGCATTCAGTGTGTCTATTTTTTGCCATTTCTGATAATTAAAAAGCAACATTTGCCTTTGCTGCCTCTGCCGCTGCTGCTGCTATTATTACTATTATTGTGGCTCAGCTTTAGCCTGCAAGCTGGCAGCTTGCCCAAAGCTTACAAATAACTGTTATTGCTGTGCACACGCACAAAGCCATTAGCTCTGAGCTTTTTGTGTGCTTCAAGTTAATTAAAACTGCAACTGTAATAAGGACAACGGCGAATTCGGTCAAATGTGTGCAAAGCTTTAGCTGCTCTGATCCGCAATTAGCTGCAGCTAATTCGCTCTCTTGCTCCCTTACTTCCTCTCTGTTAAAGCGAATTCCTGCATAGACATATATGTATGTGTGCGTGTGTGTTTGCAGTATAAGCACTTGCATAACGCTCTTAAGCAGATTTAGTCCAGTCCAGTGGGGTCGAGAAAGCCGAATGCTTTGCTGGTCACGTTTTAGCGCAACGGCGACATTTTTGGGGCCATAAAATGTCACATCATCGTCTGGTTACAGTAGCCCCTCCAATTGCGCAACAGCGCCAGTTTGTTTGTTTTTTTTTTTTTCAACTAATCCCATTCGGATCACTTTCTATGTGGGCTGCTGCAAAAAGAGGATGGCTGTTGCCCCTTCCAAATGCCACGCCCCCCGCCCCTGTCTTTGTTGATCGAACCTGTTTTCGGGGCTTGGGCCAAGGGCTAAAAGACGCACACAAATAAATTTGGTGATTTCTTTTTAATGCGGATTTCTGCTTATACGCACATATGTAAATATTAAATTTCTTAAATATATATGAAAATATGCATGCATATATGTATATTCACACTGGCCTCAGCAACAATAAAAAAAAAAAAAACATTAAAAAGAAAGTTTTTAACTTGATATATGCAGGCAGCAGAAATAGAAGCAGAGGCAGAGGCAGTGACAGAGGCAGAGGCAGCGCTGCTTTTGTCTAGTGTCAATGTCACGCCCTCCGCTTTGTGCGCTCTAAGCTCGCGTTTTGTTTAAATAATCGATGCGACCATAAGAAAGCGTAATAATAATAACAACAACAAAAATCATGCGCAAATGGTAGAAAACAAATTCGAATCACCGCAACGAACCAGACCAGACCAGACGACAACAACAACAACAACAACACTAGTCAGCTGCTAGAGACGAGTGAAATTTTTCTCCGGCGAAATTTCTTAACACTTTCATAAGAAGTCATAAAATAAAGCAAAAGCGTGAGCGAGCGAGAGAGAGAGAGCTTCATAAATTAAATTAAGCACAAAAAGCTGCTCAGCGAGCCGTGCGCTTGACTTTTGACTTGTCAAATGCGCACTTCATTTCGCGCAAATGAGCTCTTATTTTGCTTTATGGCGAATTCCCTTTGTGTGTGAGTGTGAGAGAATAAATGCTGCAGCTAATAACAGCGCGCTGTTAGCTAACAGTGGCATTGTTGATCCTTAACATTTAACATTTGTTCACTTTTCTCTTTCTCTCTCGTCTGACATTGAACTGTGTCAGTGGCAGCAGCAGCAGCAGCAGCAACAACAGCAGCGTGTAATGGGGCGGGCTGCTGCGTCGGCGCGCGCTCTTGCGCTGCGCTGGGGTTCTGCTACTGCTGCTGCTGCTGCGCGGTGCGCTCTGTTTGCTTTGGCTCTGCCCGTGCGCTGCGCTGCGTTGTTAGCTCTGTCTGCCTGCTGCTTGCTGCTGCCTGCTGCCTGTTGCCCGTTCCATTGTTTATTGCTGCTGGCTGGCGGACAACTTTGCTGCTGCCTGCTGCTGCTGGCCACATCAGTCGTCGTCGTCGTCGCGGCCGCGTCACGTTGTTCATCTTGTCTCTTTGCTGTTGCTAAAAGCGCGCGTGCGTTTGTTTTCATATATTTTTTTTTGGTTTCTTCCTTTTCTGCATGGAAAGAACGGCCAAGCCATAAATATAAATTAGCATTTACTGTGCATTTACGTTTAATCAATAATTTGCTTATGTTTATTTGGCATTGATAAATGTGATTTGATATTGTTTCATGTGAAAAGTGTGCAATAAATGAGATCGTGTTCAGCAAAATGCCTCAGTCGCCGCAGCAGAGCAAGGATAAGCATGGAGCCGACAGCGATTATGCCTACGCCAAAGAGAGCAGCTGCCATAGTCGTCTCTTTGTGTGCATAACCAAGGTGCCGAATCCCACTCTCTTTAGTCTAGCTAATACTGTTCGAAAACTGTAAAAATACAAGCTGCGACTCTTACACTTTCAGAATATGCAAATATTTGTTCTTGGCGCTCTTACTTTCACTCTCTTTATTTTGTTATATTAAATTTTAATCTTCTTACTTCAATAGAAATGCTTTAGCTATTCTCTGTTGGTTACATTGTTAATTATAAATCAAAGCATTGTCTTTGCCGGACATTACGCATTATTCTGCGCTTGGCAGCCTGCCCGAGGACAGGCTATTAAACTCCTTCCTTTTTTGCTTTGCCCACCCCGCCTCTGCATGATTGAGCGCGCCTTGCGCTTGCTTGGGTTTGTCAGTCTCTTTGACTTTGACTTTAGCTTGTCTTGTGCTCTGCTCTGCTCACTCCCATCACTTGCAGTTGCAGTTGCCAGGCATGTTTCAGTTGTTGTTGCTTTTTCGTTTTTTGCTTGCTGTTGTTGCGCTATTTATAGACGCGCTTCATTAGTTTTTGTTGCCTTCGCCTTTGCCTTTGCCTTTGCCTTTAGCTTTAGCTTTGCGTGTATACTCTTTACTCTTTACTCTTTAGCTCAGCTTGAGTCAGCTGTCAGATGCGAACCTGACGCTGACTTTCGGTTTGATTTCCAGTTGCTACCTTTATCTATTCTTCTTTAGAATGATGTTCATGCGTATATCTGTGTATATATATCTCTGTATATATGTGTGTGTTAAGTAAATGGCGCAGTGACGCCCTGAGAGCTCATAGCTCCAATGCCTGAGAAAGCTGTGCTGTATGCTTGGAAGCAAGTTTATTTATATAGATATGTATGTGCATACATACATACATACATATGTACATGTATATCTTCATCTGAATATGTGATTCATGTGAATATGTGAGTGTATTTGTTTAATGCCAGATTTGGGTTTTGGTACATTATTTTTAGCTTGATGAAGATTAGATACTTGGCATAGACATAGTTTAATAGAGATGTCGGCGAGTCATAATCAAAGTTGTCTTTAGCTTTTGTTTAAATGCAAACAAAGCTTTGCCAGCTAACTGTTGTTCATACATGAAAGTCGTTGGCTTAGAAGAATTATTTTGATAAATCTTACACAAAAGCCTGATTCTTGAGCGAGACTGAGACAGGCCAACATGATTTAGTAACTGGGAATTATCTGAAGATATATGAATGAGATTTATGACTTAAGTTTTTCTGAATTTGAATCATATAATAGAATAAGTCTACATCAGCTTTTTGATTTATTTGAATTTAAAATTAAAGATATTGTAGAATCAAGTCTACATTTATTTTTAACCTAATAATGTCTGCAACTGAGAACACTAATATTAACCTCCATAACCCCATTTAAATTAAAAAAAAAAAAACTTTCTTTGTCGTCAAGATATCGTCTGTTTGCTTTTAGATAGGAAAACAAACCAAAATAATAACGGACGTAAAACGCAGTTTTTTTCATATATAGGTTAACATATTTGTATAACCTAGAGTGATAAGATTATTTTAGTTTTAGATAGGAATTTAACAGGTCAGCAGAGGTCGACAAAGTAGACTCGTCTGGTCTTTTTTATCTGAATTTCATAGAACTCAGCTAGACTTTGTTCTGTGAGTTTTTAGACAAGAGACAAATTGGCAAAAATATCGCAATGCATCGATTTGAAGTTAGAAAGTGCATATCGATACTTATATCGAAAAAAATATCTGCAAAAAAGTGCAATGCCCATCAATCGAATCTATTGTGAACCAATCGATAGATCAGAGCTTCTGACCGTTTTATCGCACACTGAGAGGAAAGAAAACACAAGAAGAAATTCGATTGACATTCATTAAGCATGTCTCTGTCAAAAGCAGCAACTACGTATAATCACCAAAATTGGGAAGATTCGGATTTTCCGATTCTCTGCCCAACTTGTCTGGGTGAAAATCCATATGTGCGCATGGTTAAGGAGCGCTATGGCACCAACTGTAAGATCTGCACGCGACCCTTTACCATTTTCCGCTGGTGTCCTGGTTTGAGGATGCGTTTCAAGAAGACGGAAATTTGCCAGTCGTGCGCCCGTTTGAAGAACGTGTGCCAGACATGTGTGTTGGATTTGGTCCATGGGCTGCCCACACAGGTGCGCGATGTGGCTTTGATGAAGGCCAGCGTTGAGGCCCGGAAGAGCGAAGGCAACGAGAATAAGCCGCGGGCTGCCAATGTCTCCAATGGCTCCAATGGCCCCAAAGCCGTGAAGCCGAATGATACGCTGACCAAATTGACGCGCATGGCGCCCTACTATACGAGGAACAGGCCGCGCATCTGCACCTTTTGGGTGCGCGGCGTGTGTAGGCGTGGCGCTGAGTGTCCCTATCGTCACGAGAAGCCGCATGAGCCGGATGATCCGCTGGCCGGGCAGAACATCCGGGATCGCTATCATGGCCAGAACGATCCCGTTGCCGAGAAGATGCTGCAGCGTGTTGGCTTAATGCCCAAGCTGGATGCGCCAGCAGATAAAAAAATCTCCACGCTCTATGTGGGCAACCTGGCCGAGCACACCACCGAGCCGGAGTTGCGCACTGTCTTCTATCCGTATGGCGAGATCCGTTCCGTCACGATGGTGCCGCGCCAGTGCTGCGCCTTTGTCCAGTACATCAATCGCAGCGATGCTGAGCTGGCTGCGGAGCGCACCTTCAGCAAGCTGTTGCTGAAGGGCCGCAAGATCACCATCAACTGGGCCCGTTCGCAGGAGAAGCCGCCTCCGTTCAATCCCAACATCGATAGACGCTTTGGGCCCGCGGCTGGGCGGAACGGAAGCCTCAATGTCGGCAAGGACGAAATCTATGCCATGCCGCCCGGCTTGAAGATACACGAGTTGCCGCCAAACCTCATTCCGACTAAGGTCTATAAGCAAATCGGTCCGAGATAAATCTCGTTGGCAATCCAAAAACACTTCACACACATTTCACACATTTGTCAAACACAACAAGCGAAACTCCAGCAAATATGAATATAAAACAAATAACAAATAAACTAACAACAAATCGATTGGATTTCGGTTCTAATCGTGACTCGAATTGGCTGGAATTCGATTAGGTTTACTTATTGTCATAGTTCCTGGTACTAATAGACTAAAATTTTGCATCTAATATTCACCCCAGTAAATTATTCTTACCTCTGCTATTATGTCATAATTACGACCCCTAAAATTTCAATATGAACGTACATCTAAGATTGCTTATTTAACTGTTGATTTTTTACAGTGGAGTATAGAGTGTGTATATATATGTGTGAGTGTATATGTATTCATAGAAAATAACTTAATATGCTTAAAGTAATAGCTATATGATATATGAGATATGTATGTTATATGCTATATGCTATATGTTATATAATATATGCTATATGTTATAAGTTATATGTTATATGTTATATGCTATATGCTATATGCTATATGTTATAAGTTATATGTTATATGTTATATGTTATATGTTATATGTTATATGTTATATGCTACATTCTATATACTGCCGATGAACTTCGGGTATCTTCTAGTCGGTCACTTTCGATTACATTCTTGTATTCTCTATTTTTTGGCCAAGTCTGGCCAAAATATGTTTCTCAAATTGTGTTCATCAATCAATTTGCGCATCTACAAATTTCTACATTATTTGGCAAGCAGAAAAATAAAAGCAAATTGTATTCTATCTCGCTTTTGATATGCAAATGCGACTGGCTTTTGACGCAGACCAAGATTGCCCCCATTTTTGGGGATTATTTCCCCATCCGCGCTCTGCTCACACTCGATCTGCACGCGACTGCGCACAGAGCGGAAGCACATTAAATGTGCTTTCAGTCGCATATTTTTGAAAGCTATGCAAAAGAGTTTCTATGCCCCCCGCCCCACCGCCATAACACACCATCGCACCACCGCACCATCGCACCATCGCACCACCGCACCACCGCTTCGGTCACGCATAATGCGGCAGCCGGCATTCATTTCCGTTTGCTGGGAAAAACCCAGTGGAAAATGTCTGGCAAATGGCCGGCACTTCTCGCAGCGGAAGTTTCGGCAATCTGCCAGTAATATCCTGCATCCTGGCCCATGCCACAGTCCAGACAAATTGCGCTCCAAACAAATAGGAGCCCAATAGGAACGCCGTCCAATCAATGAGAATCCAATAAGAATATGTTGTGTCTGGGTCCAGTAGAAAATTGCCATTTAGATTAGCTGCTGGGAAATTGGAAAACAAACAATTTTGCAGCTCAATTTGAATTTAAGAAAATAGTTGAGACTTCGCTAATTGTAACTTATATTATTATTATTGAGCTTTCTTACCTTCCAATTGGATTTGAGATGCTATTTATCAGTAAATTATAGAGGTTGAAATCGATTTTCCAACTCTTGCCTCAATTATGGTAATTATCCACTAATTAGGCATTCGAGCCCAATCCTTCAGTGAAGAAGAACAAGCGCATGATCACGCAAGCTTAACCCTAACCCAACTGACTGTCGATCCATTCAGTTGGAACCCTTATATAATTATTATTATTTATTATTATTATCTGTTGAGTCAACGACACATGAAACGGAAGTTGCTGCTCTTCCAATCACGATCATTTCTGCTCACTCGTCCAAATCTATTGTTAGCTCTTAGAGCTGCTACAGAAAAGCGATAGCTAAAGAGGTCGATCTTGGCTAGTGTATTCAATGGGCAGAATTGGATTACGTCAGATCTGATCAAATCAGATATGAGGTAGATCATCCTAGCATCAAATATGTAGACTCTCGTCTATTATATATAGCTATAGTGTAACTCGCTTTCTTTTCTCTCTTTCTCTTTGTCTTCCCCTACGCTTTATCTCTTTCATTTTCATATTTTTTCGCTCTCATTCTTTGTCGCTTTCCCAATCTCCAGCGCTTTTCCTTACTTTTCTTTCTTTATCTTTCTCTTTCTCTATGTCATTCTGTCTATTTCTTTTGATCTCTAACTCTGCATTTGTTTCCTTTCTCTCTCACAATTTCCTGCCCTTCACTATCTATTTCTCTCTCATTTTTTAATATTTCTCCCACTGTCTTTCTACTTCACCCTCTTTCTCTCTTTTTCCCTTTCTCTCTTTTCCTCTTTCTGTCGTCCTCGTTTTTCGCTCTCCCTCTTTTCTCTCTCGTTCTTTTCTATCTCTTTCTCTTATTCTTTATCTTTCCTTAATTTTCTCTGTCTCTTTGTCTTACTATCTCTCACTTCATCACTCCCAGATGCGCATCTCTTTTTCTCTCTCTATCTCTCTTTCCCATATGCCCGTTTAATGGGTATTTGCTAGTCATATCCTAACATTCACCAATTTGCAACACTTACAGTGATCACGACTAATGCTCTGATCCCAGTCACAGATAAAATTAGTCACAACATTAGTCACTGTTTTCAAAATAAGTCGTGTGATCATCGATGATCGATGCTAAAATGTGTCTATCCGCACCTGGGTCTCTTTCTGTTTACCGCTAATTGTAATACACTCGTTCCATTAAGCGAAGAACTAACCGTAATTCTGAGTGTGTCTGAGCTAAAAGCGCTTCTATCAAAGAGCATTGTAGACTAACAACAAAACTGTCATGCAACAGTGTCTTCGACTTTAATAATCAGTTGTTCGTTCTCTGAATACCCTGTTGAGAAGCGAGAGGGTGTACAACTTTAAAGTGCCATCTTTGAATGTTGACTTTTTCCTTTAACTAATTCTCATATCTAGCATAGTTTTTTGTTTGATCTATAACATTGCTAAAAACGATCTATGTAAATTTAAATCTATAGATCGTTGAGTATATCGAAAAGCACAATTCTTTCAGACACATTAAAATATATAGATACCCTAGTTTTACGATATGTAATCTACTTATAAATGGCATTTACATATCCATATTCCCTACATACGAATATATCTATATCTATATATATATATATTCGAAATAAAAATAAATAAGACCAAGTTATAATAGAAATTTTAAAATACAGAGTATTTAGCAAGTCAGTTACATTTCCTATGTATGTTTTTAATCGTGTGCGCTGCATATTGCGATTTACCGTTTTTAGATTGTTTCTGCTTCTAGTTGGTTTTCTTCTGCTTCTTCTGTTCTTACTTTGCATGCGCTGTTATTTATGCCCTGGAAAATCGGAAAACGCTGGAAAAACGTTTCACTTGTTGCTCTATTAACTTGGCGCACACAGCTCAGCTCAACTCAGCTCAGCTAATGGCCAATAATTTCAGTCATGGCACAAGCACGTTCCGCCTGCTACGCGTCGCAACCGGAAATGTTGTGCCACACACACACACACACATATATATATATATATATATATATATATATATGCACATACACACCGACATTGATATAGACTCTGCCACAGTCCAATGGAATTAAATATCCAAGAATCAGATCATATTTTTCGGAAGTCTTGCTCTGAAACTGAATCGGAAATCCGAAGAAAGACTTTTGATTATATTCGAGTTATAAGTATATAGAGGTGTATGTAGGGCTTATGGGGCAGTTCTTCAAATTGAGAAAACTTTTTAGATCAAAAAAATTTTTTTTTTTTTAGAAAGAAATAATTGAAGAATATGGCAGAATATTGTAATAACTAGAGACAACAGTTTGCAAAGTCTAAACTTAATCAGTTCTTTTTATTATTTTGCAATATTTATATTTTCAGATCAATTGCAAATCGATTTTCTTTTTGAATATCATTTTGATATAATACTTCTTTGAACATCTATTGATATTTTTTGATATCCTTTTGATATAGTAGTTCTTTAATGATCTCTTGATCCTTGTTGATTGTTAGCCAAACAAGAGATATAAAGTAGCTGAATAAATAGTTGTACAAATGCGATCTGTTTTACAAAGGATGTTTTGAAATAATGAAATAATTTCATAATGATGAATAATATGTAACAATTATATAATAGTGCATATAATTGTATTTCTAATGTTATGAACAGAGTATTAATTAAATTAAACAGAGTATTGAGTATATAATGATTGACTTCACTTAAACAACTTTAAGTAACTTGACTACCTAAACGTCTTTTAATTCTCAGCGTATACTACGTCTTGCCTCTATGTATGTTCTTCTCAAACTCTTCTAATCGTATTGGTGTTGCCATCCTGTTAAGATAAATAAAGCTTATCATATTTATTATATATTATATTATTTTATATATAATATTTTTTAGCCATCTATTTCATTTGGTTTATTTGTCAAGCTTGCCTCTATTATTTATATTTATTTATTCTTATTTTATTTAATCTTTCATGCTCAATATACTATGTGCACGACGGGCAGATACCCATTAAGCGGTCTAAGATGAAATGCAATCAAGACAAAGGTCAAACAGATTTGATTTAGTTTAGAGTAGAGTTGAACATCAGTTAAACAATATATGTATGTATATATTGATAATGACTTTAAAATTTCTGTTTCTTGCGTCGGCGTTGATCCAGCTGTGGGCGTGTCCCTCTTCAATTAGTCAAAAGGTGTCGCTCGTTCTCGCTCTAGTAAAGCTCGCTGCAAAAGTGAAAGTTGACCCCAAAAAAAAAATGTCGTTTCACTGGGTTCGCTGCGAAATCGAAATAGTCATCGATTGCACACACAAACATACACATATATACACACATACACACACACACACAGAGACTGCCTACCTGTGTATGTGACGTCATAGACACGTTGAGATCGAATTTGATGATGAAATTGATTTCCATTATAAATTCTGACCTTAGCCAATGCGATGCGGCTGCCTGAATCATTGTGTGCGCAGAGCAAGGGTATTCCTATTTCTTAAAGTTTCCTACCCCATTATAGGGTATTGGGGTTATGTTACTAAGCTGGAAAAGGATTATTGATGTGTTTTTGGTTTGTAGCTAACCCAACAGGCGAGCTGGTATTGTAAATTGATTGAGTCGTAATATATAGGTCCTTTATTGGAATATATATACAATATATACTACATATATGGAGTACTCTACTTTGCTCTGTTCTCTATTCAACTCTTCTCTTCCTTTCCATTCTATTGCATATGATTGATATGTATATATACCATATCAAAGTTGTCTGAAACACTTCTTAGAGCAATCTTAAACTGAATTCTAATTTTTAATTTTTATTTGTTTATATTTATATTTATTATTATTTATGTTCTTTGAAATGCCTTAAACTTGTATACCTTTAAAAAAGGCATATTCAACTGTTTTTTATAATAACTGCTCCTCTATAAAATACTTTTATATATAAAACATTTCTCAGCTTTATATCTAGGTAGTGTATTATATGTTCGGTGTTAGCCCATTCATATTTTTCCAATTTATTTCTTAATCTTCAGCATGGCTTTTAGTCGAACATAATTACATACATACTTATATTTACATATATATATACATATATGCATCATTGTTTTATCTGCCACGCCCATCTCAGAGGCTGCGCTGATAATTCGTGGAAACAATATGCAAACAGACACACAAAAACGACAGACCAAAAAAAAAAAACAATTAAGTTGAAGAAGGTGACGCACTCGCTCACCATTCAAATTATCGCTGCCCATACACTGGGGGAAAAAAGGGGGGAATAACCAGTTTCGTATAGTGCAGGGTATGCGCAATTCGTTGCAATTTGATTTTGTACTCACGATTTCGCTTGAAGAGTTACGTAATATTCCTATAAGTCAGCAGTTTTATTTTAAACTGCTATTTATCACACATAATACGTGGAAAGACATTTCATCAGGCCGAGAGATACGTTCTTAACTCATTCTTCTTGCTCCAGACCTCATGTTCGTGTCTGTGCCGTTCTCAATGAAACTCGGACACGTAAGATGCTCACGTACACTCACTGCATTGATACAATAAAAAAAGTTACAGATTATATTTATTTAATATATTTTTTTCAAAATTTGTTATCGAAATGGGTAATACGTAGATGCATATGTATATATAATATATGAATATGTATATATAAATTGACAGAGAAACGAAAAAGCAAAAAAAAAAGAAGTAATGTAACGTCAATCATATTCCTAAATATATATTAAGTTTTCCAATTATCGATAACAAATTTGAAAATAAATACATCGAAAAAGAGTTGCGCTTATTATGCTTGGAATATATGAAGTAAATGTAAATATATATATCCTATAACTAATTTAAAATCGAATGTCAATGTTAAATCAAATCAATATAAAACCAAACCAAATATAATTGATATTACGAAAGTAACTGAAGATATTTAAAGCATAAACTTGTTATAAGAACATATTCTTCTTAAGAAATAAGAAATAAGAATAAGAATATATATGTGATATCAAAGTTGATCGATATTTATCGATTATTTGTGTGTAAATATTTAAATATATTACCTATTTTTACATACATACCAAAAAAGTTTATCAATTTCAAACTCTTTGAAGGAATATAATATCTAACCCACATAATCAATATTAGGAAAGTTACAGAAGATATTGGAAATATATAAACTGGTTCTTTCTTGTTATAAGAATGAGAAACTACTTTTATATATTTTAAAAAGAAATTCCAATCTTTTATGATTTGAAATTTAATCGATACCTATCAATTATGTGTGTGAAAAAAAAAATTTACGATTTTTACCTATATAACAAAATAGTTTAACAATTTCAACTTCTTTGAAGGACATGCCCAACTTGCCCTAATTTCATTAGCCATAGATATTCAACAGTTGTAACTAATTTCTCTCAGTGCATTGCTGCAGCTGATATCGTATATGATGACGGCATTTGTGTGTTTTAAACTCCTGCGACGTCGATCGTTGCAGCAGCAGAGGCGCTGTCGGTGGCGGTGACATATGAGCATTAAAAACGGGATGACTCAAATTGTTGGCATGCTAGGGCAGCGACGTCGATGCCGACGTCGGCGTCGACACTTTTGACCAGTTGAAGCGGCGCATGCGTTGTTAGTTTTACTTCTCGGAATTGTACCTGTCCCAGCGATCGAATGTCCGTCTCAAGCCTTTCGAACGTTTCTCTCTTCGTCTCTTCGGCTCCTGCTTTTTGGCTTCGGGTCTGCAGCCGACCTCTGCCCACACCACCCCACCCCACGCTCTGCCTAGCAACCAATAGCAATGCAGTTCAATAAAGTTCGTTAACATGGCACGACGACTCGGCTCGCCAGCAGAGGCTAGTCATCAAAGCAGCGTCGTCGACGTTGACATCGACGTCGGCAGCGACGTTAACAGCTATCAGCAGTTGCCTTTGTGTTGCTGTTGTTCTTGTTGTTGTTCTCTTTGTTATTGTTTTCTGTGGTTCTGCTGTGCGCGCTTCGCTTGTTTAATTCGCTGCGAAGAGCGCGCGCGCTGCTTTTTTCTTTTTTTTCGTTTCAGTAATGAAAGAAACTTTGACAGCGTCGTGTCGCGAAATTCAGTGTCGCTGCAGAGCCAACTGCATACTATACCGTTACATATAGTACCTTAGATAAATATATATATATACCTATACATATATATATATATATAAAGTATACATATATACTGCTGTGCCCTTTTTTTGTTCTTGTGTTCGTGTGGCAAAAGCTTAGCCAGAATGGTGCATCTCTATCAGCGTCGTCGCAATCGCGAACAGGTGGGTGGCGTCAGCGATTAGATCACACACACACACACCTTTGCCTCGGCGGCCCCACAGTCCATTCTGCTGCCATTACTATACATGTGTAATACGCCAAGTAGCGAATCGAATCGAATTAGCCGTCGCCGCCAACGTGTAACGCATGTCAAGTATCTAATTAGCAAGCAGGCAGCAGCAGCCCGAACGCATGAATGAACACAGCCAAGAAGAGAGAGACGAGAAGAGAAGAGTGGAGAAGCGAGAGCGGCGCAACACAAATAGAAATAGAAAACGGGAGTCGAAATGAGAACGGCAATGGGAATGGGAAGTGGATGTGACGACAGTGGCACGACAGAAACTGGAACGGGCTTGGGGGGAGGGCAGATATCAGCGTATGTGGGAGCGAGTGGGACAGCGAGAAGACATTTTGAAACCTTGATAGAGTGAATGAGCCAGAGTTGCCATTTCTTTTTTGCCAATTCGAGGCTAGATCTAGCTTATTTGAAAACGGAAATGCTTATATCCTGAAATCTAGCATATTTTCATTTCATTTGGCTTTTTTTTTTGCCTATCTATATCTAATCTAATTTGTGTTGTTAATTTTGTATACAATTTGAGTATTAAATTAAATGAAATCGACTAACAAAAAAGGTCCACAAATGCTAAAATCCCCATTCAGCTTTTTATGTTTGCCTTTCCAGCTAGATCTAGCTTTTTGTGCACTGGGTGAAAAAATAGCAACACTGGAATGAGCTTCAAAATTCGATTTTGGCTGCCACTCGAATTGGATGCGAGTTCCGAGAATTGTTTGCCCATTGAAGCGAACTAACAAATATCCAATTGGAATCACATTAGCATACAAGCCTTTTCTTTTTTCCCCTCCAATTCGGCATTCCCTTTCACGTTTGAGGTACTCGAGGCGATTCGCAGAAATCTATGCGGTTTTTGCGTATAGGAAATTTTCAGAAATCCTAGACAGCTGCTCATTAGTTGTTGTTGGTGTTTTTCACTCTTATTTACCATTGAGCTTTCAACGTAGGTAAATATGTATATAGTATATATACCTGTGCTCAAGTGCTATAAAAGTTTATCGCTTGCTGTACTATAAGTCAAAATTCATGTGTAGATATGTGTGTGTGAGTGGGCAATACCCGTGATTGATAAGTAATGAGCCATAGAATTGAGTGTGTGCTAAGATTAAGTAAAATCAATAAACGGGAAGCACACTAACATACATATACGAAACTCTATCAATAACAATTATCTTTTACTCGGAAACAGAGTATAATTCAGATAAATCTACATGCATACAGACATACATATATATATACTATATACTATATTATGATTGCGACTCTCAATTGTTTCTTTGTAAATCCACTTTTCTTCCTCTTCTTTATTTTCATTGATAACTGATACTAGGCATATACTTGATACTTGATAGCGCCTGAGCAAAGTCTTGTCATAAATGCAATTCATAAATTTGTAGTTTAGAATATATGTATGTACATATGTATGTATATGTATGTATGCCATAATTTCCGGATTTATTTCATCACAATGGGCTGGCAATATTAGGTATAGGTCTATTTATAGAGTAGGTAGGTCAACAGTGCGAAACTTGGGGAATCTAACGTTAAAGTTCTGGCAGCTATATGGCCAGGTAATGATATGAGGTCTAATTCTATAAAATACATATACATACATATGTATAAATATACATATATATTCTTGATCATAATGCGGAGTCAAGTAAATACAGATAATAGAGGCAAGAATCTCTTAAGCTAAAGAAGGTAGAGACTTGACAGAATTTAAGAGACTTTAATTTTCCGATAATTTTGCCTTATATCGATCAAAATCGATATTTCATCCTGAATGGAATACCAATTCATATTTAGGATACTTTTCGCTTATTTCATTAGTCTCATTTTTACATAAGAATAATTCTAATAGCACTTCTTTGCATTCTTCGGATATCTCGTAGTAGAGCACTTCCTAATTAGCGCACTCTTATTCGTATTGAGTATTTGAGTTTGGAATTGACAGCGAATCGTGATTTCTCTTTGGCAATGAACATCAACATCTGTATGAAACTTTGAAGCTCAGAGACGTTATCGCAGCTCCATTGACCTCTTTGAACGACTTCACAATGTCGGGAAAAGCTAGCAACTAGGCAATATATACATATGTATATGCTTGGGGGTCTTTTGCCTATCTACAAACATATCGCCTAAAGACTCATTAGGCAAATGTATATTTAATGCTAATTGTGAATAATGGCATCATTTCTCAGCCAGAGTCATCAATCAGTCAATCATCCACAGCTGTTTATTGGGAAAGTAATGTCGCCATTAACGTCAATTGGACAGTGTCTAAAATCAATTAGTGATATTTAATGTGAATGTCTCAATTAATTTAAGTAAATTGTATTGAGTAATGTTGGGAAATGTCCGCAAAGATAATGAATTACTTAACTGAAGTGTAGATTTATATAGTTCTATATATAATTATATAATATATGTATATAAACTAATGGAAGTCTCACTGAATGTAAGGTCTGTTATTAGTTGATTAATTCTAATCTACAATTGGGAAAATTGTCTGCATAGCCATCATTTATAGAGCCTTTCGACTCTATCTATCATCAGTCTACTTTATTTTGGATCTTTAACTGACTGAAGCGACAATTATCTCTTTGAACTATGAACTGAGATATATATATCTTGAGTAATATTCAGTTTAAAAAATTAACTTGATTCAGTAAGAAAACGCTAATCTGGGTTCCCGGCTAAAAAGTAAAATAAGCCCCTAAGAAGTAGAATAAAGTCCATTTGACAAAATTGGGAGCCGATATCCAAATATAACAAAAATAAAAATTGTATTAAATAAACAGAAAACATAAATGCCAAATTTTGAGACTTTAGCTCTAAAGATTTCTTAATTTAACTTAATTTAATAACTACATTTCGATCATGTTTTTAATAGATAGCATTAAAACAGGATTGAAAAAATTCGATATGCGCTTGTATATAGGGAGCTACATAAGAAAAAGTCTTTATGAACGGAACAAAAATTTATAAACATTAGATTTACTATTAATATATATACAAATAATATAATAAATGATAACTGTTTCATATATATATTTATATATTTAAATATATACACACACACATCAGCATCTGTTTATAGCGGTTAATTAAAGACTGAATCTATGAATCGATCTATTATGAATAGATACATATATAAAATATTAAATGATAATTTATATATATATAGTATATATATTAATATGTATATTATATACACTCATAGATACATATACGCATCATCTGTCTATAGGCTAATGACTGAATATATGAATCTATCTGTTATGAATGGGTCTCTCAAAGCATACAAATTGACATCCTTAAACTCTAATTGAATTCTTTATGAACATTATATTAACTATTAATATAGTAAATGATAGCGTTCTCATATCTATATACGCACATAGATACATACATACAATGTGCATCATCCGTTGAATGTATGAATCTATCTAATATTAATTGTTCTACCAAAGCATACAAAATTGACACACATATTCTCCATCTCTCTATAAGTGCTTTTCCTCTATAATGAACTCTCTATTAAGAAGTATTTGTCTCTTAAATGTTTCTCTTACTATTCTCGTGCCGCACACAGCATCAACATACATACATCCATACATAAACGTGCATTTAGATATACATACATACATACGTGACATTTCAATGCTTAATTGTCGAAAACTGTTTCATTTTGCGCTACTTCACAGGCTATCAGACAATTCATTGATCTCTGCAACAATTTAGGCGTCAACTGCAACAATACAGCCTCAGCCTCAGCCTCAGCAGCAGCAGCAGCAGCAACAACAACTACATCAGCAGCAGCAGCAGCAGCCGCTGCCGTCGCCTCCAACTCCAACTCCAACTCCAATCACTCCTCGAATGCCAGCACATCAAATTTTCATGTCAGCATCAATACACAGCAGCCAACGACAGCAGCAGCAACAACAATACAGACAGCAACATCAGCCACATCATCATCAGCATTACCATCATCATCATCATCAGCAGCAGCATCATCGTCATCATCATTGCCCATTAGGCGTCAAATTTCGCACACGACAGCCGTCAAGTTTCTGTATGCCCGTAAATTTGATATACCACGAGCCGTATCTCTCTACGAGCAGCACGAGCAGATACGCCAGCGGGAATACCTTTACAACATCGATGCCAATGTGGAGCCGCTGCGCTCTGAGCTGCAAACGGGCAAATTCACAATATTGGTAAGCAACAAGCGCTAACTTGATACTCAATTTACTCATACTCTCCCCATCTCTCTCTGTCTCTCTCTCTCTCTGCAGCCCGCTCGCACCTCGAGTGGTGCGGCCATTGCGCTCTTTACGGCCAATCGGCATAGCCCCTTGAATGCCTCGCATACGACCACATTACAGGGTATCGTCTATCAGCTGGACTGTGCGCTGCAGGATACGGAAACGCAGCGTGCTGGACTGGTGTTCATCTACGACATGAGTGGCTCTAAATACTCCAATTTCGATTATGATCTATCGCAGAAGATTCTCACGTTGCTCAAGGTGAGTTTTTCATTGCATACTTTGCGGCTGCTGTGGAAATTTCCCCAGCACAGAGCAAATATTTGATTTGGCCTCAGCTCGACATAGTTTTTGGCGCTGCTCAATGTGGGTCAGTGGAGCGAAGTGGGCTTGATGTATGTTTGTTAGATATATATATATGTATGTATATATATACATATATATGTATATTTCATATGTCTCTATTGATGTCAAAGTTTCGTTTTGGGGCTAAGCTAACTGGGCCTAGCTCAAAAAGTTTGAGTACAATTTTGCAGTTATTTCTCTTCCTACATCAGTTTGTAATCAAGCTCGGAAGTTTTGGTTTTTGTTCCATTGTTGTTGCTGCAATTCCAGGTGCTTCAACTGCTTCAGGTATTCCGTTCGCTTCGCTGGAAGAGCTAACAAAAGAGTAGCTCGGAAATCCTTTTTGCTTTCTAGCCAAGCAGCATATCAGCGGAAGTAGTCGAGCCTCATAATCAGCGTAACAACAATGTCAGCTCGACATTTATATGGCAATGTGTATATATCATATATACACATATATATGTATGTGTATATGTATATGTATATGTGTATATATATATATATGTATATAGTTTAGACAACAATGTGTTGGTCAAAACGTTGCCTTTTGTGCGCCTACGCCAAAAGCTGGAATCCGCAAATAAGACGTCACATTCTTTCTTGTTACGATGGGGAGGGGGTAGGGGGAGGGGCGAGCAGGGGGCCGGAGGGTAGAGCCAGGCATGGCAGGGCAGGGCAGCTGCTGTGGCTATGGCTACAACAACAACAACAACAGGTAGCTCGTAATGCAGCACGTTTGCCTGTTTTCCATTTCATTCAGTTTTATTTGCCATTTGCATATACGAGGCTGAGCCCAGCTATGACAAAGATAGCACACACACATACACACACACTCGCACACACACACACACACTTGTAAACTATGTATGTAAAGTACAGACACGCTGTGCGCGTTTTAGTGGCACTTAAACTTTAGAGAATTCGCGGGATTATTATGCAGACAATGAATAGAGACAAAACAGACAACAGATACAAAGATATATACATATATACATACATGCATGTAAATACATGTAAATGTGACAGAGGTATGTAGCTTAACATATGCTAAAAATAACAATCCAAACTAAACTGTTACAAATGCCGGCCGGTTGTCAATCAAGACAGTTAACTTCAACCATTCGCAGGTGAATTAATTCAGGATAAAATCAGAAACAAAATCACCACCAAATTATAACAAATATTTATATGTCTGTATAAAAACTCTTGTATATGCAAGCATCCGACAAATGTTTTAAAAACGCAAAACATAAAAAAAAACACACAAAAACAACAGAAAACAAAAAGCTCAGCAATAAAATAATTTGCGTGGGCAACAAACAGCGACGCGTTGTCGCGACGGCAGCAGCAGCGACGGCGGCAGCGGCAGCGGCTGAGAGAGCCTAAACAAATTGAGAGCACAAAAGGCCCTGCTCTCTCGCAGATGTGCGTGCGTGTGCTGAGTGTGTTTGTATGAGAGAGTGTGGGAGAGAGGGAGTCAGAGTGAGAATGGAAGGTAAAGCAATGCGTGTGAAATGTCTATTGTTACCGTACTTTTCATTAGTAGCCACTGCACAGTGTGACAAAAATACAAAGAAGAAGAAGAAAAGTTATGAAAAATGTTAAATAAGCAGAGCTCGCAAATATCTGTTGATATACGTTTCTCGATATACGCCAAAGTAGTAATTAGCATAGTATATACTTATACTTTTACTACTATTTATCATAAATTATACCAATTGTTAACTACTTTGCCTATGGCTTATGACTTAAGATAGATCTTAGTGTCAATCAAGATATTTTATTATACTACACTCTGCTTACACTATTATTTATGTTTTATTACATAAATTGTTGACCACTGTACTTATAGCTTAAGTTAGCTCTTAGTCTCAAGCAAGACACTCACGCACACTCACACACACAGCCTACAACTTTGTATCAGCGGCGTATGCGCAACACTTGCCGTCTCTCACATTACGCATACGCAGCGTGTGGCTCGTTTTTATGGGCATGTGGTCAATGCTAAGTAAAAGCGCTTGTATATGCAACAAATTAAAGACAAATATCTCTGTGTGTGTGTGTGTTTATAGGTAGATGCGCAAAAGATTGCATGCTCATATTGGAAAGCGATCGTAAAGAGCTTAATGCGTGGCACATTGCAACAGCTGCTAAACAGTAAACATTCACACAGACAGATAGACGGCACACACACAAACACACGCACGCATAGTCGCATTGACACATTTTCACTCTCGTTTCTAGCGCACCGCGCGGCTTCTCTCAGCAAGAGTTTTGCTCGCGCACACTCACACACACATACACCACACTCTCACACTCATGCACTCCCACTCGCACTCGCATTCCACTCGCACTCTCAGCTCGTCTCTTCGGCACTGCTCTCGTGGCGAACGCGCGCCGACGCTTGTGGCTATCTTTCGCTTGATTAACTAATTCAGTTGACGAGTTCTATTCGAACGTAATAGATTGATTATAAGCAACAGCAGCTGACGCCGCCGTCGCGACGTAAGCCAAAGAAAGTTACGAAACTGACGAAAGAATAAATAAGAATAAAGTGCCGGCTCGTCCAACCGTTTCCGTTACGCCCTCTCGTTCTTACGTCTTTGTCGTTAACGACAATTGAAAGCAGCGCGCGTAACTCGGTAGCACGGCAGCAAAAGCTTTGTGTTTGTTGTCTTCTGTGTTGTTGTTCGTGTTTAACTTCAACGAGATTACAAAAAGAAAAAAAGAAAAGCTTTTGTGTACGTATAAATATGTATGTCTTTAGGTAGCTGCACTTAACTCAACTCAACTCAACTTAATTATCTACTATATAGAATTGATATTGTTATTTTTAGGCTCTCACACATACATACATACATATACATATGCATGTACATACAGACATACATACGTGTTGTGTTCATTCATTGCTCAGTTGGCTTAAATAAGCATATTGCGTCGATATTTTGTGTTATTTTTACAACGTGCGCTTTGTTGTTGTTTGTTGATGCTGTTGTTGTTGTTGTTGCTGCTCTTACTGTCTGACATTGACGCAAATGTTCAAGTTATATGTGCATGTCTACATGTGTATGTATGTGTGTGTGTGTGTGCGCTCGTGTGTTTTGCTTGTGAACTTAAAATGCAAATTCAAAGTCAACGCTATAATCTACCTCAAATTGTTGTATTACTTAAATAAATACATGCATACATACATACATACATACATATGTACATGTATATGTATATTTATATGTATTCCATTCAGTTTAATTGAAACCAAACAATTTTGGGTTTTGACGCTTCCGCCTTGACAGTCATCGTTAGCCATGTGGGCGTTAAGTGAGTTGGCAAACAAGGCTAAATAGCTGTGCGAAGTTTACATAAATTGAAATCAGCCAAAGATATTTGGTCACACTGCCTCAAGATCTCATATGTTCGTGTGTGCAACCCTTAATAACGGTTTCTCCGTGGAGCTTTGCAGCCCTGGCGAATAACCACCCACAAATAGAAATGAAAACAACCCAGCGGGACAGCTGCAAGAAATGCAACCATGCAGTGTGCAAAAATAAAAAGCGAACAGCGAAAACAACCCTCAGGTGTCGCAAGCAACCCTAGTCACTGTTAGCGGTTTATTTTTGAGCAGGGTGGTGAGCGCAAAGTATTGCCAAAGCGTGCCACTGGGTTGCTTTACGCTCTCTCTCTCTCTGTCATTTGGCGCTCTCTGATAAACACATACACGCACACATACACACGTACTTTCGGTCTCTCGCTTTCGCACTCTTTCGCTCGCTCTCTCGCTCACGTCACTTTCCTTTGCTGTTGTTGTTTGTTGACGGTGGTGGGAGAGCGCGCCTGCGTCAAGAACAAAACGTTGACGTTGGCGTCGCGTGTTGCCGTTATAACGCTAACCGCTGCCGCCAACAGCAGCAGCAGCAGCAACGGCATCAGCAGCAGCAGCGGCAGGCAACGACGTCGACAGCGCCAGCAGCAGGCAAATAGACGTAGTTCAGCTCTCCACGGCGACGCGCAGGAAGCAAAAGCTGAGCGTTAAACAGTTAATGCATTCAATAAAGTAGATGCCATAAAACAGAAAAACAAGCATAAATACTATTAACTAGAAACGCACTTGATATTTGTGTTAATCGGAATTTAAATATTTATATAAAAACGAAACCGTTTGTTGTCGTTCTTTATATATTTTTTTTTTCAAAAGTATTTTTCTGTGACTGCAAAAAGTGAGCAAGTGTCTAAAGAAAATTGTAAGCAAAAACGAAACGCACTTGTGTGCGTCCGTCTATCTGTCTGTGTGTGTGAGTGTGTGTGTGCTGCTGTCTGTGTGTGTGTGTGTGTGTGTGTATCTACATGCTGCTGCAAGTGCCACGATTTGTTGCTTAAATATACGTTCCAAATCCAATAAGAGCTGCAACAACATTTGATAAGCGAGAAAAGTATCTACAAGTGCAAAAGGGGAGCAAGACGCCTGTTCTCGCCTGCCCTCCCGTTCTTACTCTCTCTCTATCCCTCGCCCTCCCCCAGCGGCTGCTGTCTAACTGTAATTGTAACTGTGAGCAGCGTGTGCATTGTGAATTGTTTTGTTTTGTTTGTGTTGCTTTTTTCTGCTACAATTTGCAAATGTTTTTTTTATTTTTTATTTTTTACTTTTTTTTTGGATGCAGCAATTGTGTAACCGACAACAACAACAAACAACATTGAAGCGCATTATATAAATAAAAAAGAAACTATAAAAAAAACAACAATAATCAAATCTGAAAAACTAACAAATAAAATTGCCAATTGAAATTGTACAAAAATTGAATTTCGCGTCGTGCATTTCAGCTGCTCGGTCAACCCATTTAATTGTGTTAATATATTCCAACAGAAACGTGAATATATATACATATGTATGAATTATAATATATATAGAAATACATAGCTGTAATTAAACAGAGTGTCTAAAAGATAGAAAAAACACGACAAAGCGGATACTCAGGTACCCAAAGCAGAAACATTCAAATCAAATACATTTATACATATACATATATGTTATATATATATACATAGATCTATATATGCATTTACTTTTATATAGTTGTATTTATTGCGTTTAGATATTGTTAATTGATTTTTGATTGCATTTGCAAATTTTAAAGTCAACTTTAATTCGTTTTTTTTTTTTTTTCGTTTTTATAGCCAGACGTTAGACATTTGTTTAACGTGTATTATCTATCTTCCATATATTGGAATTTATTAGATTTAGAGATATCTAGTAAAATTTGCTTATTTTCTAAAACATATTTTTTCTAAAGAAACTTAATTGAGTTCATAGAAAAAAGTTAGAAGTATAGTATACAGAAGTATATACCCTATACGTATATACATCTATATTTAATGGACATATGGAGCACATAAAACTAATAATAATAATAATAATAATAAAGCTTACATTTCAGTCAAAACTCAGATTATATATTTCGAGAGCTCTACATTTTTATCTTATTTAATTTTCTCAATGATTATAATAAGCCCAATAATAAGGCCCAAACGCTGCCAGATCCATTTTCCGATTTTCCATGGCCCCAACTCTAAAACTGTGGAAAATACAGTTTCACATGATCTGACACGCCCCCAATGAACGTTAATATATCCTCCATATCTTATCGATTTTGGGCTGTTAAACGAAGCATAGATTCCTAATTTCAACTCTCTAACACTTTAACTATCATGATTTCTGAGATACAGGAAAATGCATTTTCCGATTTGCCACGCCCCTAGTGGGCGTATTGGATTAATGACGATTTATAATTTAAGGGTATACACGAGTATATGTTCCGGATATTTAGTCTTTAGTTTTAATAGCGAAAAAATGGTTTGCATTCATACGGACAGAGGGACTGACGGACAGACAGACGGACAGCAAGACGGACATTTCACAATAGCAATATACTCATTTCACGCTCGTGAATGTGTATAAAAACCAATGAATTTCTATTTATAAAGAAGTTTCTAGTAAAAAATATGTCTTTCATTATATATATTTTATATTTTATATTATATATGGTATATATATATGATATATATATTATTCGTTGCTTGAGCATTCAGTTGACTCAGTCAACACAAACCAATTAATCATAGGCCAATAAATTTAATTTATTTGAGCTTAAAACTAAATAAAACAAGTTGAATCATTAAAAAAATGTTATAAATAAATTGTATTAGAAATGAAAATGACTTTTATCTATAATTTTCGAAAATATTTCAGAGCACTCAGTTAAAATATTCTTGAACAATATGATTGATCTATTTCTGGCACATAGCTATAATAGGAAAATCACATTTAAGTCTCCTCAACAAGACTGAAATTTAACAACATTTTAACTAGTTTTTTTTAATGATTTTTGTTGTTGACTATTTTTAGAATATTTTAAAGAAAACTTTTCTATATACGGCAATATTATTTATACAAATGCTTATAGAGCCTATTTCGATTATATAAATATTCATATGGTATATTAAAATAATCGATTCTTTGTCTCTTTATAATAGGTATTTAGTGAGTCGTTCTCTAATTGTTTTCTGGTTTTTATTGGTATTTAGCCAAGGCTAGAACAAAAGCAGCTGCCAGTTGGCCAAAAGTGTGGATGATAAAGCCAAATGGCTGCACGGCAACGACAACTGAACGGCAAAAAGAAGCAGTTGAAGAAAGAGTCAATGGAATCACAGCTGTTTCGGCTTTGGCGCGTACATTTTGACGCTTTTGATTTATGTCTGTCCACACGTTGAGTTCTCTTGGCCATTCGCTTCGGTTGCTAACTCATTCACACACACACACACACATACACACACGCACATATGTAGTTATGTGGGAGCTTTAGTAAATGAACAGAGCAACAATAGAATGAAATGATTCAGTTGAATCAACAAAGCTTAACTACTTGATGCCCCATAGAATAACTTGGAATGTGTTCAAACTTACATTGAAATGAATTCCAAGTGCTCAGCTACAGAAATACCCTATAAAAAGATTGGAGATTGTTAGACGAGTGATGAAATTAGTTCAAGAATGCATAGCTAGAACATACCCTGTACAAATACATATATATATATATATCCAAATAGACATATAGTCAATAACTAAGTAAATGATTGATAGATTGATGAGCTGATTGATTGACTGGCAGAAAATTGAATTTAAGAATGCATAGCTAGCTTATACCCTGTGTAAAAACAAATATTTTAAATATTTTTATAAATTTTATCAATCACTAACTAAATGATTGAGAGACTGAAGTATTTATATCCCAATTATTAAATTGATTGGCGCAAGAACTTGTTTAAGAGTGCTTGAATAGTATATACCCTATATAAAAACTTATTATCTGTGCGTTTTAGCTCTTACCAACTAAATGATTGATGGTCTGTTCAGTTGATTTAGTGATTGAGTGAATGATTAGCAGAGAATATTGCTCACGAGTGCTTATCATGCACTCAAATTTGAGTATATGAAAGCTTTATCTCAAAATGACACAAGATTGAAGCGGATTGATCGACTGATTGATTGACTTCTGCAGGAACTAATTAAAGAGTACAACTAACACATACCCTTTAAAAAAAACTTACATCCATATGACTAAGTGATTGACGAACTATTGAGTTGATTCATTAACATATTCTAATGAATAGACTTTAGGTGTTTAGTTAGCATATACCCTATACAAAGACAACCAGATAAAAGAGTCTCTGCTAAATTTCAGCCCAATTGAGTGATTGATTGACTGACGGCTGGTGTGTTTGATTGACAATTGGTCAGTCCGCAGCCCAAATGAGCAAAAGCTCTCTTGTGGCTCGTAAGTTGGGCAATTGCCAAAGCTTTAGTTAAGCATGAAACACATTCAACTGAAATATGAGATATCTTTTCGTGCTTTATCTAAGTTCAACAATTGAACTGATAAGCAGGATGTGCGTGCTTTGCATTCATAAGCAATTTGTAATATTTGTTTGCTTTTGTTTTCTGCCAAATAATATATAGTAGAGTTGCGACTTGGAGAAACTTCTATGCGAGAGCTTTAGTCTCTTTTTAAATTATGATTTGCTATCAAAATACGAATTTATGCTAAACAAAAGTGACTTTCATTCTCCTTTTAGCTTAGTCGGAAAACTAAAAGCATTTCACAGCATTAAATAAATAATAACAAAGAAATCAATTAAATAAGTAAACAATTGTGTTGAGTGACTTATAAAGAAACTGGGATATAGTATATAGCTAGCCGAACGCAATGAAAATGCAAATTCTGGGAATAATGCAAGTACTGGCTATAATGTATTATATATGTATATATATATATAAATATATACATATGTTCTTAATCAGAATCAATAGACGAGCCGATCTAGCCCTGTGCCTGCATTTGTTGGTATCAAATTGTTTTTTTTTTTTTAAGAACTTGAAGCTTAAAACTTTTATTCAAACCCTTTTGCAAACCTTTATTTCAAAATATCAATCACTTTTTTCATTGCCATGAAATCGATAAAAATTGATTAAAATCGATACTGAACTTTCGTTTTTTGGCCATATTTTGCACGTCTAATGTGCTAAGCATGAGATATATTTGTTATATTGAGTCGATATATAGATATATAGCGTCTATATTATTCGGCCACCTTAATACACATTTTGTATTTCGGTAAATCCCCCATGCTTAATAGAGATATTTGCACATATGAGTCTCTATCTGTATGAACTGTGAACTATGAATTATGAATTACATATAAATTATGAACTATGAACTATGAACTTTTCATAGATATGAGCTAAAATGTTTAAGATCAGTGTCCAACGTGGGTTTCAGGGCATCTTTTAGCCGCATACTCCTCGCTAGAACTATTCTAACTTGTTTATATATATATATATATATATATATATATATATATATATATATATATATATATATTTTGGCGTCGATATCCGGCGTGCGCTAGCAAATTTTCATTATGTATTCTTCGATTCTCCCGCTGTTTGCTCTCTCTCCATTTGTTCGTACTATCTGTCATATCTCATCTATTTATCCATCTGGCTGTCTGGTCATCTGTTCGCTTTGCTGTTGTTGTTGTTGTTGTTGTTGCTGTTGCTGTTGCTGTTTCGCTGCGTGTTGCGTTTGCCTTTTGGGGGGCCTACGAAACGCCGACGACAACAAAATTCGCTTCATGCCCAAAGCCGGCGACAAGCTTAAAACGCATTACCAATTTTGGCCATGGCTAATTTCACATACATATATATCTATATATTTATAGATATGTATGCATGTATAATTATATATATATATATTTATATATACATATGTTTCTGTATGTATTTTTTGCCTGGTTAAAATTTTTTCTTTACAATTTTCGTTTTTGTTTTTATTTTATTGTCTTCTACTTTTACATATAGCACGCCCATGTGTCGCCATTTGGCCAGCTCATTGTTTTGGCCCATGTTTCGGGCCATCTACTATATTGACAGCATGCAAAGGCAGCGTTTGTCAGTTGAAAACTGCAGAGAAATCCATAGCTTAGCTCCTGCCCAAAAGACAAATTCAAGTTGGCGTCTCAGCTAGGCAACAGCTTGTGAATACCCTGTAAATAGTGTCGCTGGTGGGCAGAGCGGGTATATGCACATGAAAGACAGTTTAGAAAAGAATTACTTCGAGTTGATTTATAGTATTTATCTATAAGTTAATGAACAACTAATAAAGTCGATGAATATCGATTTTGGCTTCTAATTGTGAGTCGATTCATATATTTTTAGAGCTATGGTTAGCTCTTAAGGAATCAGCTAACTCTATACTTATATGATTTATACATACATGCATATATGTATATATTAAAAATATCGTTTGACTGATTTTGAGGGTATTACCTAGTCATAGATTGATTTCTATACTGAAAATACGCTTATAAATAATATATAACCAAATTAACTAAACATTTCATATACAATGCATTAAAAGCAAAAATGCAATATTGCCAAATTTCAGTTCATTATTAAGTTGAACTGCGAGTTGAACTGTGAACTGTGAGTCGAAACTTAACTATCGATTAGATATGATGACAAAATGTTATCATTCTATCGAAACTCTGATTATAAGAGTTAGGATGTTATGCGATTATCAGTATAATATTTGGCGAGGCAGACGTATATATATTCTTGATTAGGCCAACGAGCTGAGTCAATTTAGTCCAGTCCGGCTGTCTATGTATGTATGTGCGCGTCGATCTCGGATCCTATAAGAGCTAGAGACTTGAAAGACTTTTGTAGGTCGATGTAAAGCATGCTCAGATCGAGTTTGTTTTAAAAAAATCGATAAGTATTTCCGTTTTAGGGTTATCGATATAAGAAACCTTAAAAAAATCAGCTCTAAAATGATTCTCGTGCGTCTTTAGAGCTAGAGCCTCCAAATTTTGCGTATAGATTCATGTCTATTTTATACAATTTTTATTTTAAACTATATATTTTAGATACCGCAATGTTCCATTTACTGAAAAAGTTTTACTTAAAGTTTTATAAAACAATATATATATTTCAACTAAAACTCATTAACTAATTAAACTTGTTAGGAATATAAAAGATTGAACATAATCAAAAAACCTTGAAATAGATTCACAGAAAAATTCGTCTAAGGCAATAGCTTTGTGTGATTCTAATTAGAAATATAAATGTATATATAGCTAATGTATATACAATGTATAGATGTATATATATGTATATATGTATAATGTATAGACAATGTATAGATGTATATATATGTATATATATTCCTATTTCCGCAATAATCGAAATTTAAGTTGTTTGAATCAAATCTAAGCTAGGCAAAGCTTCTTGTGGCTTGCTTTAATGGAAAAGTGGCTTATAGATGGAATGGGTTTCAAATTGAGCTGCTGCTGCGACGGAGGCTGCTGTTGTTGTTGCTGTGGTTGTTGTTGTTATTTCTATTTCTAGTGGCTTTCTGCCTGCCCCGTGCCAATGTGGCAACAACAATTATAAGTCGAGTCGCATGCCGGGGCACGTAATGAGCGACTGATGTTAGGCATTGAGTGCATAACATGACCACTTCAACTTCGAGGCACTCTCTCCCTATCTCTCTCTCTCTGTCTCCATCTCCCTCCCTCTTCGCTTGCCTAAAGACGGGGGCACGTCAGCTAGGGGCGTATGGGCGTATGGGCGTGGGCGTACGCTCAAGGGTAAACTCTGGCTTCACTTGACTTTCTTTTTCTTTTTCAACTTCAATTGCAATTGGCCAACAGCTTCAGAAGCTGTGCGTGTGTGTGTTGGTATGTGTGTGTGTATCTGTGTGTGTGTCTATTGTTTTCTGGTTTATTTGTTTGATGCTATTGTTGTTGCTGTTGTCGTTGCTGTTTATTAGGGACAGGTGCGTCATTATGTCGCTTATTACAACAATATTTGTATCTTATTACGTGTTTAATTTTGTCTGATTATGCGCCCACACACAGTCCCACACACACCCCAACACACACTCCAACACACACACACACACACACACAGTTCGCTTAACAAGCTAATAAGTCTATTTAATTATAATTATTGGCCTTCGTTCGATTTCTATTTTCATAAATTGACCCTTATAAATACGTATATGTATACGTATATATGTTAGAGTATATGTATATAGAGTATATATCAACATGACAACATATTGGATTACTCAGGTAGCTGATGGCAAGGATTTCTTATGTTTAGTTCAGATATAGTTATATAACAAATTTGAGCTAATTCAAATCTGCATCTATCTATCTGTTTCTCTCTCTCTTTATCTCTCGATCTCTATTTCAGTCTCTCCATTTTTTTCTCTTGCTCTCCTCTCTTTCTCTCTCTCTCTCTCTTTATTATGTCTCTCTCTCTCTCGCTTTGTTCCTTTCTTTCTTGTTCTGCCACATTCTATCCCTCTTTCTTTATCTCTCTTTCTCTATCTTTGTCTATTTCTCATTCCTCTCTGCCTCTTTTCTCTTTTCTCCTTTTTCTATCTCTCTTTCTTCTTTTTTTCTCTCTCTCTCTCTCTCTCTCTCTCTCTCTCTCTATCTCTCTATCTCTCTGCAAATAATCTGAAGTGTGGAACTAGTTTCCAGTTCTATTCAAAATTATTTCAGCTTTTTCTCAGATTTTCGTTTCTCTATTCGGTATATAAAAACTAAAGCCACAGCACTCTAGGTCACCTTTCAGGTACAAAAAAGAGAAATACGTAACTGATGTATATATAAAATATATTTTATATACGTATATAGAATCAAAGCCGTAATAAAATCCGACATTTATTGTACGGCGCACGCAACACAAATAATAATAATAATAATAATAATAAATAATATTAATCATGGCAGCAAGGACAACAAATTACACTGAAATACCGCTAGCATTGCTTTCCCTCCTCCTCTTCTTTTGTTGCCGTTGTTGTTGTTGTTGTTTTCTTTTGATTCGTTACCAAAAGCCAACTAGCATTTGTAGCATTTGTGTTGGCTTTTGTTGCTGTTATGCAAATTGGCTTCGATTTTACATGGTTTCCTTGTGGGTCAAACGGCTGCAACAGTTGTGACATTGAGAGCACAGGCAACACACACACACTCACACACACTTACACACTCACACACACTTACACACTCACACACACACGCACACACTTGCGTTCTACTTGAGTGCTTTTCTAGCTAGGGAAGTGAATGGTGAAGGGGAAGGGTAAGAGGAATTGAAGGGATCTTTAGCCAAATGTGTTGCCTACTTTACTGCGCCAACTGCAGCTGCAGCTGCAACTGTACCACATGGTCACTGGGAAATGAAGCCAGTCGGACCTGATCGACAGAATAATGCTCGATCACAGTTAAATGTACTCTAAATATTAATCTATATTAATGCTTTATTTAATCTATATTACTTTATGAAGAAAAGATAAAACTATAATACTGAATTTACAGAATATAGTTACGTATGTATTTACATATACCTCGTGCACCCTTGAAATCTGTTATCTAAAAATAAGATTCTTGAAGTTTTTAATTATTTATATAGCTTATTATATAGTTTATATATATATTGTTATTATAGTTTGAGAGCTAAAATCTCATTAGTACAGCAAAATATTTAACCTCTCCCAATGTCTTTCTCTCTCTCCCTCTATCTCTTTCTCCCTCTCTCTCTCCGTCTCTCTCTCTCTTTTTCTCCCTCTCTCTCTCCGTCTTTCTCTCTTTCTCTCTCACTGTCTCTCTTTGTCTGTGTCCTTCTCTCTCTCTGTCTATTTCTATTTCCCTTTCTCTCTCTCTCTCACTGTCTCTCTTTGTCTCTGTCTTTCTCTCTCTCTCTCTCTCTCTCTCTCTCTGTCTATTTCTATTTCCCTTTCTCTTTCTCTCTCTTGCGCTTCGAGAGAGAGAGACAAGAGAGATATATATGTATTCAGATAGAGAGATATATTTACAAACTTCCAAATTTCAAGCTCTATTAGTCTATCATAAAAAACTGCACACAATCCAAGCGCTGCATAAAACCAATATACTCCTTTACAATCCGTGAGCAAGCATAAAAATTTCAAATAAAAAGGGAATTGCAAGAATGTTGCTGCTGTTGCTGCTGTTGCTGTTGCTGTTGCTGCTGATGATGCAATGCAACGAACCCTCCACTAAGCAGTCGTAAAATGCTGGAAATCATGCGTGGAATTCAAAGTGCCAGTGGAAAGCTGAAAAGCTGAAAAGCTGTAAACCCTTTTGTAGCTGGGCTAAAATTACTTTCAATTAGCATCGAGAAATTGCATTGAAACTTTGAAATGGCCAACTACGAAAATAGAAATTGCGGTAGAATTTCAGTTCCGATAAGAATTTCAAATGAAGTTCAGCTTTCAAATATGGAAAAGGAAAATGCAATTAAAATCCAATTACGCGATGTTTCCAAGAAGCGCACGAAACGCACCAATGGCCACCAAGCTCCACGAGATATTTCAATTTAATTGAAAGCTGAATCTGTTGATATAGTTGGTGTTGTTGTTGTTGGTGTTAAATGTTTCAATGCACTTGTTGTAGGTGTTGTGATTGCTGTTGTTGCTGTTGCTTTTGTTGCTGTTGTTGCTGTTGCTGCTGACCTTAATATCTTTGCTGCTTGCGCTTTACCTATGCAACCGCAAATAAATACTATATAACTTTGCACATGCAGCGAGAGAAAGAGAGAGAGAGAGAGAGAGAGGGGGTGAGGGTGAGAGAGAGAGAGAGAGAGAGAAAAACAGAGAGTGAGAGTGTGAGTGAGTGAGAAAGATTTGCCAATAAACTATGTATAAATGGCGTTGACACGGATAAAAGCCGGCGCAAACTGGAAATGGCTCGGCCAACTGAGCATCATTTGGGGTGGGTTGGCTGGCTGACACTGCTCTGAATACCCTGCAAAAACAGCACGCGAGGTATAATGAGACAGGCAGTAGCAGCAGGCTTGATTGGCTAATATCCTTGACTTTTGAGCTAAGCTATGGCAAATCTCTTATCTCTCCCCAACTTGAAACTTTAGTCTGGGTATCTGCTAGTCGAGCATGCCCGGCCAGAGCACTTTTACTTGCTTCTTTTTTTTTGGCTTTGTGGCAATTGAGAAATGGCCGCAATGAGATTTCCAACTGGGTGAAGGTTGTGTCGCAGTAGACAGCATCAGCCGACAACGGCAGCAGCAGCAGCAGCAACAATAACAGCAACAACAACAACAGCAGCAGCAGCAACAACAACAACAACAGTAGTGGGAGCAGCAGAAATATTTTCATTTAAAAATTGTTCGACTGGATGATTTTGCTTCAGTTAACATTACATTTAATTAACACACACACACACACACACACATACGTTATACGCATTGCAGGCGCCCACGCACAATGCGTGCGTCAAAGTTGCGCGGACGCCAACGCGCCAACGTGAGATGAAAGAAGAAGAGTAATTGAAATCTACCTGTGCAGCTTATAATTAATAATTGCTCATGATAAAGTGTAATTAAAAAATATAAAGCTAAAATATAAATATAAATATAAATATAAATATAAATATAAATATAAATATAAATATAAATATAAATATAAATATAAATATAAATATAAATATAAATATAAATATAAATATAAATATAAATATAAATATAAATATAAATATAAATATAAATATAAATATAAATATAAATATAAATATAAATATAAATATAAATATAAATATAAATATAAATATAAATATAAATATAAATATAAATATAAATATAAATATAAATATAAATATAAATATAAATATAAATATAAATATAAATATAAATATAAATATAAATATAAATATAAATATAAATATAAATATAAATATAAATATAAATATAAATATAAATATAAATATAAATATAAATATAAATATAAATATAAATATAAATTTAATTATAAATATGAACCTAAACATATAGTTGATATAAAATTATTGTTGATATGGAAATTATGTAAAAAAAAACCGTGCACATATAATATTCAATTCATTTTCCAAAGACTCTCATATGTCAGAAATACCTTAAACTCTGGTTTGCAAGCAATTAAATCATTTAGAAGATTCAAGCTCGTAAATGTTATCAAATATAGCATATAAATATATATCGAAAATCGAATACTGAATGTACATATCTGTATCTGTTCTACGTAAGCTATACGACTATACTATATGTACCCATTTGAATGTCTTTCGATTCGAAATCAATTATAAACCATTCAAACTTTAGTTACACAAAGCGAAGTAACTTTAGTTATATAATAATTTCGACGTAGAAATTCAATGCAATTTTTATAGTATTTTCTAAATATAAATACTTAGTATTATTTTGAATAATTTGTACAATATTTTATATGCTATATAAATTATGCATTGTATAAAAATCAGTTCTTAGGTCAAGTTTTGTAGATCTTATTGTGGTTGACAGACTGATGGATTGTTTGAGTGATTGAACAGCTAAAATTGATATGACAGCTAGTTTAGGTAGAGAGCGTAGAATTGAATTGAATATTTCTTAAAATTAAATTTAAGTTGAGAAATAAATTTTTGAAGGAAATTCAAGTAAAACTCAACTTAACTTAAACTTATATAAAAATAAAAAAAATAAGTGAGCTCAAATTTAACGCTCAGCTAAACTATACCTAATAGTTATAATATGGCATATATGTATACAGCTATAAATATATATACTTACAGCGTATATACCCTACCATATTCATTATTTATGCGGGTGTATGTGGGCCGATTCGAATGTCGACTCGAATGACCTTTCTGAGTGCGCAAGTGCCCCGAAGCTATACAAATTTAATAAGCACACACACAGACACACACAGAGCTATCTATATATATACACATATATATAAACAGACATATGTATATATAGTGTATATATATAATTTATATATATATATAAAATATAATTAGAAATCAAACTTTTCTAGCTAATTAAGATTCAATAATCGTTTTGTTCAAACAATATTTTTAATGGAATTATTTTCAATTTCTTTTCTCCCTCCCTCTCTCTCTCTCTCTCTCTCTCTCTCTCTTTAGGGCGGTTATCCGGCACGTCTGAAGAAAGTGCTGATTGTGACGGCGCCGCTGTGGTTCAAGGCGCCCTTCAAGATACTTCGCCTGTTTGTGCGCGAGAAGCTGCGCGAGCGGGTGTTCACTGTATCGGTGCCGCAGCTGAGCCTGCACGTGCCGCGCAAGGCGCTGCCTGTGCATCTTGGCGGCACGCTGGAAATCGATCACGCCACATGGTTGCTGAATTGCCGCAAATCGATGACGAATCGTGAAGACGAACTGCTTGCCAATATTGTCGGTGTGGGCGCGAGTGTGGGCGTGGTGGCAGCCCCAACAACACAAGCAGCAGCAGTAGCAACCACTTCGGCCACAGCGACGCCTTTAACGAACGGCAGCAGCGCTGCCAGCGCCGTAGCAGCCACAATCATCAGTGCCGTGCATCAGTTGGCCGAAAGCAACACAACCGTTGTCACCGTCAGCGGCGAGCAGAGAACGGCCAGCGGCGGCAGCGCAGGGGGCGTCGGCAGCGGCAGCAGCGAAGAATCAGAGCTCAACGAGAACATCACAATAAACGGACTGAGTCCCAGCCATCGGACCGCGGGCAGTTCGCTGCTCAAGCTAAACACCAGTGGCATACAGCAGCAGAGTAACGGCACAGCTGCTGGTAGCATTGCTCCGACAGCAGGAGGAGGAGGAGCAGCCGGAGCAGCCGGAGCAGCAGCAGCGGGAGCAACGGCAGCGGCAGCAGGAGCAGGAGCAGCAGCAACGGCAGCTGACAGCGCTGTCAATGGCAGCGCCGCTGGCGTTGCCAGCAATGGCAGCGCAGCTGAATTCTGGACGGAAAATCCGCCAAGCAGCGCCTCATCCGGCTTCAGTGACGATGACAGTCTGGCCGGGCAGGAGGGTGATCCCAAGACAATCGACCAGATTGTGCAAATGGTGCGCGAACGTGGACGCCAGGGCCTAATCAAGGAGTATACGGAAATAAGGAATCGGGCGCCCGAGGGCACCTTTCTGCATGCGCGGTAAGTTTCGAGTGCATCCGCATCCAAAGATTGCAATTCTGATATCCCTTTTCTCATTGCAGCATGCGCAACAATCTGACCAAAAACCGTTACACAGATGTCCTCTGCTACGATCACAGTCGCGTGGTGCTGGCGCACGAGGATGAGGACGAGCTGTCCGACTACATAAATGCCAATTTCGTTGATGGCTACAAACAGAAGAATGCCTATATTTCAACTCAAGGTAAGGCACAACAAATCGATGCGAACTCTAAGGCTTCTCCCAGACACACAAACCACCCCACGCACAGTTCACACCCACACATGCACAGTCCACTAACATATAATATATATTTTTATTTTGTATTTATTTAATTTTATTTTGTATATTTCGTATATTTTTAATTCATTTATTTATATATTTATTTATTAATATTTTTGTTATTTATTCGTGTATTTTTATATTATTTATTTATTCATTTGTTTATAAACTATATGTTTATCACATTATTATTATTATTATTTTTATTTTTTTCATTTATTAACTTATTTTTGTATATATATATTTTTCTATTTATTTTAATTTTATTTTTACATTATTTATTTATTCATTTGTTTTTAAACTATTTTTTATTACATATATTTTTCATTTTTTTATTTATGTTTTTATTTATATATTTTTTAATTTATTTTATTTTTTATTTATTGATTTATTTTCCTATAATAATTTTATTTATTTGTTTTATGACTATTTTTTAGCCCATTATTTTTTCATTTATTCATTTTTTATTTATTAATTTTTTTTAAATATTATTTATTTATTCAATTGTTCTTAAACTATTTTTTCATCACAATATTATTATTTTTTTCCATTTATTTTTTATTTATACTTTTTTTTCGATTTTTCTATTTATCTTATTTTATACATTTTATTTATTTATTAATGGTAAAAAGTATTATTTAAAATAAATAATAAAAAATATAATACAGTTGAATCCGGATATAACGACGCTCAAGGAATCGTCGTTATACCCGGAAGACTCTATAACCATATAAGTTTGCCCATATAATAAGTTTGTCTGGGGACCAGAATTTTTGTCGCAATATACATTTATAACCCGATTCTACTGTATATATATATATGTATATTTATCTATATATGTTTTATTTGGCAATTGCAGGTCCATTACCAAAGACATCCCAGGACTTTTGGCGCATGATCTGGGAACAACATTGCTTAGTTATAGTTATGACAACGCGCGTCATGGAGCGCGGACGTGTTAAGTGCGGCCAATACTGGGAGCCGACTGAAGATAGTTCCTTGGACTTTGGCAATTACCATGTGCGAACCATTAGCGTCGAGAGCAATGAGGACTATACCGTTGCATCCCTAGAATTGAGAAACCTAAAGGTAAGTCAGATCTTTTAACCACTATAAGCTCTCTCTCTCTCATACACACTCTCTCTCTCTCTCTCTCCCTCTCTCTCTCTGTGTTTAGACTGACGAAATTCGCAATGTGTCACATTGGCAGTTCACCAGCTGGCCGGACTATGGTGTGCCCAGCTCAGCAATGGCCATGCTGAACTTCTTGCAGAAGGTGCGGGACAAGCAGGCGCAGCTGGTGCGCGCCCTTGGGGACACCTGGGCTGGCCATCCGCGCGGTCCGCCCATTGTGGTGCACTGCAGCGCTGGCATTGGACGCACCGGTTAGTACATATAGATATATGTAGATATGTATATTAGCAATTGCTAATTCGAATTTGTTGTAGGCACGTTCATTACGCTGGACATCTGCATATCACGTCTGGAGGATGTGGGCACGGCGGACATACGGGGCACAGTGGAGAAGATACGTTCGCAGCGTGCCTACTCCATACAAATGCCGGATCAATATGTGTTCTGCCATTTGGCGCTGATCGAGTATGCCTATTCGCGGGGCATGCTGCAGACGGTGGATTTGGCGGGCTTCGATGAGCGGGAACAGGACTCCGAGTAGGGCTTTAACACACACACACACACACACACACATAGATACACATATATACACACACACAGACACAATCCAAATTGCAGCCACAAGGAATACATATTGTATACAGATTACTTATATATATATTATGATCAGCTTTTTTTTTTTTTGATAACTATTATTTTATAAATATATAATACTATCATTATTATTATTATTATTATTATTATCATTATTATTATTATTATTATAAATTGCAATTGTAATTTTGTATTAGCTGCTAAATTAGGCAAACGATCTATGTTTATTTTGTAATAATAATCTTTTTTTTTAAACATACCTACTATATACAATATATATATAGAGAGAGAGAGAAAGAGAGAAAGAGAGAGAAGAGATGATGTATATGAAAGAGATAGAGATCGAATGATGCGAGTTCATTGATAATTGTAAAGTTGAGACTATTTCTGTGTATGTTTTTGATTATTATATTATATATTATTTAAATTGAATGTGAAATGTAAAATGTGAAATGTGAAATGTGAAAATGAAGGTGTAGCTGCAACTGTGCAAAACAAACTTAGTGCTAAACCATTTCTGACACACACACACACATTTTGTACATTTGTGTGTTGTAGCTGTAATTAATCGAAAAAGCTCTTTCTATATATATATATATATATATATATATATATATAAATATATGCGTATATCATATAATTGTAAATCCTTAGTGCATACTATTTGAAGGCAGGACGTGCATATATTGATATACATACCCAAACACACCCACACACACACAGGCATACCTACGTAGTATGTATATGTATATGTATTTGTATTTATACCAAGTTTTATGTAATGTACGTAATTAATATTTAAAATGCATTATTTGATACACAGAATCCAAACATGATTCATCCAAATGAAGCTTACTTTTTTTTTGAGACAAGAAAAAACAAAAACAAACACACTAACCTTACACAAATACCCTACCTTAGCCTACTCTACCCCACTCTAACCTACAGTCCCCACACCCCCCACCCACACCCTTTCCTACCCTCGGCGACGCCTCCAATTAACAAGAATTGTAATTGTAATTGTAATATGTACATTTACTTAAATTAAATTAAATTAAAAACTTAAACAAAATGCAACAAACTAGATAAAAACAAAAATATAAAAAATATAAAAAAATAAAAAAAACAAACAAAACGAAACGAGAAAAAAATCAAATAAAATTTAACATTGCTAAAAACATGAAAAACAAACAAACAAAACAAATGAGAAACAACAACAAAGCAACCAACAAACATTTATTTAACAGGCCGACTAAAGTTAACTATAAGTAACTAAAAGCTGCATGAAAGATAATTAAGATAATTCATTCAAATGACGCTTAGATAGAAATGTGGCAAAGTACAACGAACGGAAAGGAAAGGAAAGGAACGCGGGGTGAGGGCAACAGATGAAAAGTGCAACAAACGGAAACGGAAACGGAAACGGAAATAGAGCCCCAATCCAAAACAAAAACAAAAATAACAGAAACGAATAACAAGTTGATACCGTCCGGCGGTAAATCGGAGTAGAATATCAAAGTCAATAAATGTTAAAGTATTTAATTATAAAATTAGCGAAAGTGCAGCTGGATTGACCACAATGTTTTTTTTTTTTGTTTTTTAAGAAATGATTTTTTAATTTTATAAAACAATAAATAGAATGTTTAAGCAGATTGCTGCAAAAATTCCTACAATCAACTACAAAAAAAAAAAAAAAAAAGAAAAAAGATTTAAATAAATAAACAGCCTAGTTACATAGACAAGACATAAATACATAAATATATATATCTATATCTTAGAGATATCTAAAATTTCTAAGAATTGTTCAACTGTTTTTCCCATACACACTGATTAACAGTTACGCAACAGCATTATCTGCCCTGCCTCCCCTATCCACCCCCTCTACAACTGTCTGAACTGTTGAACCCACCAGGCCACGTCTTGAAGAAGTAGAAGAGGAAGAAGAAGTAAAATCGTCTGTACCAAAATTTCAAGCGCTTTGTAAGAAACACGTTAAACATAAGGATAAAAATAAAAAAATAAAATAAATTATATATACATATAGTATATAAAAATAGAGAAAAGAAAAAACCGTCTTACTAGCTGTTGAATATTTATAACATAAAATGTGTTTTCTTTTAAGAAAAATTTTATTTAAGGATTTTTTTAAATATTTTAATTTACTTATTTTTTATTTGCTTTATCAGCGTGTAGCAGTAAATGAATTGTATTTGTAGTGGAATTTTTAATAAACAATTTTACCAAGTAAATGATGGAGATAAGCGAGGGACAAGAAGCAAAGAAGACAAACACACACACACACACACACACACACACACACATATGCATACATACATATGTATATGTATATGCAATGCCTTCTTTTCTAGATATTCAGACAGACAGTAAAAGAAGATATAATGTGGAAGCAACTACAACTAAAATCAACATATTTTGTATTAACTTTTTAAATGCTAAGAAAAAGGAAACAAAAAACGGAACAAAAATTGCAGATAAAGAAATTTGAAAGAAAATAACATTAAAGCATACGTAGTTGTGATGCGTAAATGAAAATAAATAAACATTAACTGGGCAGCTTTTTACATACAATTAGATTATTAACAGAAGACAAAAAAAAAAAAAAAAAAAAAAAATCAGAAGAGAAAAAACTTTGTGTAATATTTGTAAAAGTAAAACAAACGAAAAAAAGTATTATTAATTTTAAGTATGTATGGAATACCTATGTGCAGCTACAGATGTGTTCATGGGAAAAGCTGTGCGATTAAGTGCCGAGTGTTGGATAACAATATTTAGTTAGAAAACACATACTATTTTGAAACTATTATTTCTATGAATAGTATACTACTATTTCTATGAACGGTGCACTGCTTTTTCTATGAGCCATGTACGACTATTTCTATGAACAGTTTACTGCTATTGTTATGAACGGTGTACTACTATTTCTATGAACGGTCCAGTACTATTTCTATATACGGTGCACTACTATTTCTATGAACGGTGCACTGCTTTTTCTATATACGGTGCTATTTCTATGAACGGTCCAGTACTATTTCTATATACGGTGCTCTACTATTTCTATGAACAGTGTACTGCTATTTCTATGAACGGTGTACTACTATTTCTATGAACGGTCCAGTACTATTTCTATATACGGTGTACTACTATTTCTAAGAACGGTGCACTACTATTTCTATGAACAGTCCAGTACTATTTCTATATACGGTGCACTACTATTTCTATGAATGGTCCAGTACTATTTGTATATACGGTGCACTACTATTTCTATAAACGGTGCACTGCTATTTCTATATACGATGCACTACTATTTCTATGAACAGTGTACTGCTTTTTCTATGAACAGTGTACTACGTTTTTTTCTCGCATATTTTCTGCATTGCAAAAAAGTACAGGCTTATTTTAATAATATGCCCGTACTAAATTTTTAATATTAAAAAAAAAAACTTTTCATTTGGTTTCAGTTTTGTGTACTAGAGCACTACTATTTTTATGAACACAGCTGTGTATGCAAATCGTAGGCGGGGCTTTCGAGTATATTATGCATACAAATATACACACACACATGCGCATATATAGTTAACAGTATTTTTGGTGCGAATTTAGTAAAAGAAACAAATTGAATAGATATCAAAAGAGAAAACAATTCATAAATAAATACTTTATTGGCCACAAACACACATACACACATTCAGACAGACACATTTGTATATCATTAGAAATGTAAAAGCTGTGATCAACATGATGGAAACAATGATGTAGAAACAACAAGAACAAAAAAAAAAAAAAACGTAAAAAAGTGAAAAGCTAACCAAAACACATCCTGCTTACAGCACACACTAGCCCAGATTTACAACAAAAATTTAGAGTACTTAAAATTAAAGTAACAAAAGATATAGAAACAAGTTATATAATCCATTGCAATTGCATAGCTGAATAACAAATGCCGGTCAAATGCTTATGAATATCATCCGAAATTATAGAAGAAGAACAAAAAAATCAAACCAATGCACCAACTATACATAGATACATACACACACAAATACACATGCGAATATAACAATTTTCCATTCTTTCAAAGGCCTTTTCGAAACGCGAAACAAAAAACAAAAAAAGTAATGCCTCTATTCCAAAATTCAAAAATAATGCTCTATTTTTGTAACGCTTAAAATCGAAATCAAAGTATACATAACACACACTATATATATCCACATACACACACATATATATATATATATATATGTATATGTATGTACAGTCTGTCTCAAAAAATTATTTTTTTCGTATTTTTTTCGTAGTCTGAACAAAGAGAATTTATTTAATTGTATAGAAAATATTTGGCTAAAAATATGAATATATACTATATGTAACTAATATGATCATTGATTGATTTAGCAAAATTTCTTCTAATCTAATGTACAATTAGTTAGTGTTACACATACATACACACACACGCTCAGACGTTTAAAGGCCAGGCTGTTTGAGAAGCTCTGCATTTGATGCTGCGTCCAGTCTTGGGCTTTACAAAAGCATTTACACACATACAGTAAAACTCACACACACACACATACATAACAGCGAACAGAGATCGTTATCCAGCCCACCCAATTCAGCGCATCTTAACCTCTTAACCTTTAACCCAAACCTAACTAAACTTTAGCCTTAAACAACTAGAAGAATATCGGAGGAGCTCGTCTATTGTTGTCTTATTATCTAATTGGATACGTAATCACTCTCCTTTCATTATCCTAGACACTTACATAAATACTTCCACTGTCCTGCTCAAAAAAAAAAAAAAAAAAAAAAGAAAACTCTGTACATATACTAAGAACGAACCGAGCCCAAGTCCAACTGCTTAAAAGCTAATCCATAAATGACTAAAATCGAAACCTACAAAAAACGATCGAAATATTTCAAAAAATTAAATATATATATAAATATATATATTAAGTGCATACGTTATCATTTTCATTAAAAAAAAAAAAAAAACAAAACAAAATACAAATAGAATAAATAAAAAATTGAAAAATGAATTCGGTATTTGTAAAGTGAATTTCATTTGCTGAATACTGAAGAAGAACAAAAAAATGATCGAAAACCAAAACAGAAATTGTAAAAAAATAAATAAAACAAAAATATATATAGAAAACGAAAGAATTTCTTGTGCTCTTTTATTTCCAACTAATTTTAACAAATACAGTTACTAACAATTATTACAGGGTATACAAATGCATTGCATACTTTTAAGGGAATAACATGAAGTTTTGTAGATCAGCGATCACAATTTGTATGCTGCATATTTTAAGGATAAATTGATAAGAAAAGTGGGCTTTATTATGAGAACTTATTTGTCGAATAAATCCTCTAATAGAGGGAAGTTCCTCATCAAATTTTTAGAACGTCATAAAAACATTTGAATTTGCATATTTGCCAAAGCACAAGTCTTTGATATTTGAAATACTTTTTTCCACATACATTTTCACAAACTTATAGCTCTTAAAAGCCGAAGAATATTTGGAACCATATATTAATAATAGAAAACCTTATAAGCTATAGGTTCATAGAGATGCCTTCAATATAGGTATACTATATACTATATATTCTTATATGAGTATTGCCTAATGACTATATATTCTAAATACAAGTCGCCAGCTTCAATAGTATTTAATATGTGTACAACAAAGTCTGACACAAAGTCAGTTCCACTTTAAAGTCAGTTCAGTCAGTATAATTCATCAATCCACTTTAAAGTCAGTTCAGTTGGCAAATTCATCAATCACATATAGGATCTTAACAGTGTCAAATGTTGAGGTTTTATGTCTAAAACTAAAAAAGGCGTATATCATATAACTACTATACACAACTATACCACAAGCTTTTCAATTTTGTAAGACGGCAGACTTACAATGATATATATTTAGAATATATAGCTTCAATGGCGTGTTCATATGAACAAACAAAGCAAAGCTGACTCTCCGGCTGTGTCAATGGGATTCCCAATGCCGAAAGTCCCCAAATTCAAATATCTTGATATATCGCTCTTGATATACGACTGGTGACCACAATATGCTAACTCAAATTTAAGCAAGTAGGAAAGCTCTCGTCGCGATAATATTAAAACTAAAATTGTTAACGATTTTTTTAAGCAAACTGGATCTGCGCTTGTTATAGAGGTACCTACAAAAAAAACCCAGTCTCTAGCTCTTATAGGTTCTGCGATCGACACGTTCCCACATACGGACAGGCAGACGAACATGGCTATATCAACTGAGTTCGTCAACCTGATCAAGAATATATATACTTTATTTATATATTTACAGGGCAAAAGTAGTCCCAATCTTCCTGGATTATCTATTGTTAAATATAAGACTCAAATAATGAAACCTAAGATAATCTAAATGTAATGTAAAATCCATTTATATATGTATATTATATTGACCAGCTCACTTGTTGATCTTTAATCATTCACAATCTTAGGTAACGATAGGTAAAAGTAAAGACTTTTTGAGCAATTCGTAGGGCCAGAGTTCTCAATTGAAAGACAACATTTAGCTTTTGAAGTAAAAGGCTCACACATTTATTAATTCGTTAATTATAGTTAATTTATTTAATAAATACACGCACATTAATAATACAATAAAACGTTCTCAATTTATCAATATACTCGTAGATAGTTCAAAAAAGCGTTTCTATCTTTGTCTAATACTCATCCTTTCTCTATCTCTCTCTTTTTCTCTCAGAGAGTTTATCTCTGTCTAATGCCAATAAATACATGTAAACAAATCACAATTGATTAATTGTGTTTCTCGTATTCTCCATATCAGTTTATTCAGTTTTCAATACGATTCTTCAAAATTTGTCACCTTTCGCAATAAATGTTAGCTAATAAATTGTTAATATTTTGATTTGTTGTTAATAGTTAATAGTTAATATTACTTATTATGCGCCGAGTAAACCAATAAAGCCAAAGCAACGCATTGGACCAATTTGTATTAGGGGTCAACCGGTATATACCCATTTACATATATATATATATATATCTCTAGGTATATGTCTGGCTCAATGTAAATACATATACGTATATCTCGATCGGTCTTGTTTGTTTTGTAAATTTAAAAACAGTTTTACTTAAATATGAATTTAGTATAAGTTGTAGTTTGAATTATTATCCATATAACTAACATACGTATGTATCTTCAATCTTCAATCTTTAATCATCAATCTTTCAATTCCTAAATGGAATGCATAGCTAATAACGCACACATCTAAAGAGATTTTGCTTTTTGTTAAGGCTAAAAAATTACAAGCTATTTAAGTATTGGCGTAGAATTTGTTCATAGGCCTTCTTCATTGACCTATATTAGTTTTTTGTTCATTTTTTCATATTTTTTTTTTGGTTTCGTTTTTCAAGTGCTTTATCGCTTAGCTTTCGGAACGAAAGCTTTAAGTTTTTGCTATGCTTAAGTTGCAAAGTTCCTTTAGGCAGCTTTTAAGTAAACAAGTTCAATTGAACGAACTAGTTGCAGTTGCAATTGCAATTGCAGCTCATTCGTTCCAAGTCTAGGGACTGCAGTTTGTCATTGGTTCCAGAGGTGTGTGTGTATGTGTGTGTGTGTGTGTATAGGTGTGTAAGTGTATGTATATATATATATATTTAGTTTAATCTTAATCTCTAATGACTGCAATGTGCGGCACCTTTTTTCGGGGTGCTGGCAAAAAGTTGTTGAGGTAACGGTAACAGTAACGGTAAACGGCAAAAATTATAGCGGCAATTCAAATCAAGTTACAACAAGATTCGCCAGCTAACCATATTCACTATATAGTAGTATGTATATATATATATATATATATACATATAGTATATGTAAGCCATGATTTGCTGTTGGGTAAGCAGAGAGAAAAAAAAAAACAGTCTGTTCAGCTAATCGAATGCAATAAATACAATGGAAAAAAAAACTAATACTAATTATAATTATACAATAAAAAAAAAAGAAAACCTCCTGCAAATATCACGCATCAGCAGCAAAGTGCAAATTCATAGCCAGATCAACATCCAGACTGGGACAATTAGTCATGGAGTCTACTCGATGCCAAACGTGTTCGTCTCCTCGACGGCCAGCAGCAGCTTCTCGTAGAGCAGCTCGGGCGTGGGGTAGGGCGGCAGGTCGAGCCGATTGAAGCAGGTGTGGGCGCGTGGCAGTGCATTCGGCTTGCCCCACTTCTCGATGCAGAAGCGTCGCGGTCCGGTGGAGCCGCGCAGTGCGGAGAAGCCCTCGTAGGGGATGCTCGAGGTGCCGGTGACGAATTGCAGCAGACGCAAACGCTGCTCGTTGCTGAAGCGCTCGATCACCTGCCAGAACCAGATGATCACCTGATGGTTGTCATGGTAGCCGGAACGATATTCGGTATTCAGGCGCCAGTCGTTCGTATCGATCTCGGCTGTGCCCGCTATCACCAGCTCCAGTTCGCGTGCATCGAAGACGGAGACGAGCCGCGAGTCGACCACCTCATAGAAGCCGCGCACCAGCGACTCCGTTTGCTCCTGGACGCCACGCTCCAGACGCCATTTGATCATGCGCTCCAGATACTCCTTCTTGTTCTTCTCGTTCACAATCAGATTCTTGCCGCCCGGCTTCAGTTCGCGCTCGACCACACGTCCCAGCAGCTCCTCGGTGACACAGAAGGTCAGGCCCAGGTCGATGCCAGTGCCAATGTCGTTGTCGCGTATCCACTGCAGCGACTGATGGAACTCATTGTCCAGCGACTCCAGATCGCTGAGGGCCACCGGCAGGCGCAGCAGCGCCTTGTAGAAGGGCCGCGTAAAGAACGCGTCCAGCAGATACTGATGGACCAGGGCCAGGCCCAGCACGCGTCCGCTGAACCGGAACCAGTCGTGGCAGTTGTCCACGAAGGCCGACAACGGCGACACCTGCACCGTGTACGTGTCGTTGGCCGAGTACTCGAACAGTCCGTAGTACGGATTGAAGAGTTCGCGCGACAGCAGAAAGAAGAACTCACGCGATGGCCCGCCGTAGTCCAGGCCCTCCTCGGTGTCCCACAGCACGGCGAGACGACCGCGCTGCAGATCCTTCTTGTTGGCCGACATGATGCGGCGGAACGCATCCTCCAGCAGATGGCTGCGACGGATGTGCAATCTGTTAATGAGCGAAAACGCAATAATGAATTGATTGAATTCTAATTTTGTCTCGGGCTATTCACATACTTCAGCTTGTGCGGTCCCTGGCCGTAGCCCTTGGACTCCAGCTTGCGATAGAAGCTGCGCAGCTTGGCCTCAAAGTCTCGACGGAATGGCGGCGGCGCACGTTGCGGCATCCGTGTGCTCAGCACCGGCGAACCCTGCGGACTGCGCTCTTCAATAGGAACATAGCTCATGATCTCCTGCTCGAACAGGCTGCGAGAGAGAGAGAGAGAGAGAGAATCGTTTGTTAGTTTTATTTATATAGGCATAATTAATTAAGTTAAGTAAGCCCAGCTCGAACCGGAACGAATCGGAGCGAATAAGTTAGTTGATGGAGTAACGTCAGACAAATTATTCACTTGGCCCCAATTTATTGGCTTCAAGTTTTTTAAGCAATGTGGCTAAGCTGACAATTTAGTAATGAGACGCATTAACAAGCAGCTGGACACCAGTCGAGTGCTACCGACTGCCAAATACTCGTTCGATTTGTATTTATTAAATAGTATCTAGTTATCTAACAGTATCTATCTATCTAATAGTATCTATGTTCTAATAGTATCTATTTATTATTATCTATCTATCTACCAAATAGTATCTCTATACTTAACAGTACCTTTTTACTAGTATCTATCTATCTGATAATATTTATCTATCTAATAGTATCTTTTTAACAATATCTATTTATCTAATAGTATCTATTTAACAGTATCTATCTATCTAATAGTATATATTTAATATTATCTAGTTATCTTATAGTATATATTTAATAGTATCTAGCTATCTAATAATATTTATCTATCTGATAGCATCTTTTTAACAGTATATATCTATCTAATAGTATCTATTTAACAGTATCTATCTATCTTATAGTATCTTTTTATTAGTATCTATCTATCAAATAGTATCTATCTAATAGTATCTATCTATTTAATAGTATCTTTTTAAAAGTATCTATCTATTTAATAGTACCTATTTAAACTTATCTATCTATCTAGTATATATATAGTATATATTTAATAGTATCTAGTTATCTTATCGTATATATTTAACATTATCTAGCTATCTAATAGTTTTTATCTATCTAAAAGTATCTATTTAACAGTATTTATCTATCTAATAGTATCTATTTAACAGTATGTATCTAACTAACAGTATCTATCTATCTAAAAGTTTCTATTAATCTAATAGTATCTACTTATCTAATAGTATCTAATAAGAGACATGTGAAACCAATATACTCGACTGCAATGCACTTAAGAGTAGTGTATATCAAGAAATCGAAAACAATTTTAATTGTAGTTCAACTATTCCTGAATGCGCTGCAAGGCATAAATATATCGATATGAAAATTAGTGATCGATTACTTGAATCGATTTGAATTTCATTTCATTTTAAATATAAATTCAATTATTGTTTTATAATTTATAAAATTTACAATTTACATTAAATCAAGTCATGTTTTATATTTTATCGGATTTATTTATCGTTTATCAAAAACATTTTCGTAATAAATGCTCTGATATTTCTAAAAATTATGAAATAATTGAACTAAGAATTTTATAAGAACTCTCATCGATTGCAAATACTTATCGAAAGGCGAGAAGAGTTCATAATGATAATAATTTTCAATTATTGCACAAATTTCATTTTATTGATAAGAAATTTCATTTCTTATGGATTGCTCAAGCACCTGCGATTAGATTAGCTCATCAGAGAGCGTGTTGTAAAGCGCAAAGCGATCACAAACGTGAAACAATTACGGATATAATTTCAAATCAAATCATTGACAACAGATCTAAGAAGAAATGTGAAAGTGCTTCGAGAAAGTGTGATAAATAAAAGAAAAATGCATAACAAATTGAAAACGTAAAGTTGTTAATTAAATGTTCCAAGTTTTAAAACTTGTTGCGTAAATGGGTGACCATTTTGCTTTTGAACAAATCTATGTGACAAGCAAAAGGAGGAAGTGCCCATAATATATATACCATGTATATTCTATATATTATATTGTATATAACCAACCGTCTGCTCATCCATTCTGAGCTCATTGTTGTCGTTTACTGCAAAGGCCTAGAGACTGTACTGTAAAAATTTATCACTTTTTTATCGATTTCTTAACGATAAAAACTGAGTCAAACTATAAGTGCAAACAAGTAAGAAAGCTCTAGTCGAGACTGCTCGACTACGAGATCCCCAGAACCCTTCCAGGAGCTAATATTTTAATAATTCGTCGTTCCACTTCTACTAACACATGCACACACACACATACAAACATACGCACGCACGTATAAACAGGCATGGGCTGCCATGTGGGCTTACATTGGTAACTTAATTGTTTAATATCTTTTTTTGTAGACGGACAATCTTGATAAAACTTTTAGACCGTGATTATAACGTTAAAATGTGTGTGTGTGGCAACGCTCAAGTCTTTAGTATTTGAAATACGGGTTTTGCAAGCTTGTAGGGAAGGGGTGTTTCGAGGGGTGGGGGGTAAAATATGACAAAAACCGAAACTCTTAAAAATACATATGAATACATTTTAAATTTGGAAACTCTAGCTCTAAAGGTGTATTAGATATAATTTTTTTTACTGTTTTTCGATAAGGTTTTTAATCGATAACAACATATTGGGAGCAGTTATCGATTTTCAAAAACAAACATGATATGCGCGCTCTATATACGGATCTACACAAAATTTCAAGTCTCTAACTCTTATATCTTCTGAGATCGACGCGTTCATACATGCGGACAGACGGACAGACAGACGGACAGGGCTAAATCAACTTAGTTCGTCGCCCTGATCAAGAATATATATACTATATGGGGTCTGCCACGCCTCCTTCTGCCTGTTACATACTTTTAACAAAACCATTATACCCTGATTTCCCATTTTCAATGGGCTCAGGGTATAAAAAGCTAGTTGTGATCAATTTGAGATGTAGATGAATACATTGAGATGAATGGTGAATACATTTATTATGCATACATGATATGTTATGTTAGATGTTTGATAAAATGAAAAACCTATTTCAAATAGTTGAGTAGTCATACACTCATATTTGGATGCCATGATTGTACTCAGATTGAGAATGTATATTTAGAGGCGAAGATCGTTAATCATATATCTCTTATCGCTCATAGTGAAGAGAACAATCATGTGTCTGCAGGTATATTTCGCAATATAAATATACACAAGAATCTAAGCAGCACTATGCAGTGTTTAGGGTATCTAATAGCCATGCACACCCGACTGATGCACTCTTATTAGATTGTCACACAGTCTTGCTGCTACTATCAAGCTATGTTGCATCTATCATATCTAAATAAATCTATTTGCCATTCGAAGCGATTAACACAAACCAATAAATTTTCAGTCAGCATAACACCTGTTCAAAATTTTCCATTTTAAGTTCTATTTTGTTATAGCATTTGTATCAATGAATGAGAAAAACAAAGTACACTGAAAAAAGGGGCTAAAGCGCAGCCGGAAGAATGGAAACTAACCGCAGCGCAGACCTTGTCGAAACTTTTCCCAATAGGCGATGGCGATGTTTGTTCAGCAATCGTAGGCTTCAATAGTATCGGGAAATACGAATATTCTAATTGCCGATTCATAATTTGTGTTGCGTTTGACTTTTATTTATTTTTATAAATTTTTTTTTTTTTTTTTTTTTTTTTTGACTTGCTTACTTTCTGACCTTCAACTTGAATTTCGAAAATTGGTCAATTAATAATACAAATTATGGCGATCGGTGACTGCCAGCGATCAATAGTCGGACTACGAGGGGCACGAGGGCGCCGGGGTAGGCGTGTCCGTGCACTAGTGACAACAGTTTGAATGCAATTAACGCCTCTTTTGCGCGGCACGGAAATGACTAATTTCCAAAATATAAAAAACACACAAAAACTAAAACAACATAATAATAATACAAAAAAAAAAAAAAAAAACCAAAATATAAACATGTAAGAAAGCTCTAGAAGGGCGGGAATGAAAGACCGACTAGCAGATACCCTGTAGCTTGGTTTGGGGCAATGAAACAGATACTGCATAACTTGCATGCTTGTAAATCTATCTACATCTCTATAGCTACACACATATATCTCTATTTATGCATATGCACATATAACTCTATCTATGCATAGATAACTCGTTACATATGTACATATATGTACTAATATATTTAAGATAGACTTAAGCATACATTTTAGCAATTTTTTTAAAGCAGCAGCTGAGATTTCAATTCCAATCACGATTCTACTTATAGAATGCAGTATAAAGAAAATGCTTATAGATAAAAGGCGCTTTTTGTCACTTTGTTTTTGGCCCAATGTTTTAATTAATAACTCCTGTATTAATTAACAAATTACAATCAAATTTTTGGCATATAATCTGCATATTCTATTGACATAATCAACAAGTCTAAACTGCCTATATATAAATTGTCTATAATTGCAACTGCAAATTTATCTAGAATATTCATAAAATAATATAATTAATTTCTACTATCTTACTATAAATATTATAATATTTTATTTTACTTATTATGAATATTTAATTATAAATATATTTATTAAATAAATATTAATATATTATTATAAATATTTCTATATTTTATCTTTTATTAAAATTTAAATTGTTTTTTTTTTTTTTTTAATTTTTACCTTTTTTTTATTAAAAAAAATCCTTTTTTAAAATATAAAGACTCTTGCTTTAAAAAAATATAAAAGATATGTTTTTATAGTTTAAAGTCTTTATTGATTTCACAAAAATGAGTCAAATTATGCATTATTTGAAGGAAAAAACTTTATTTGCGCGTGCCCTAGGAGAAGATACAAAAAACTTTTTTAGTATATTGGGTCCTAGATCAACACGTGCCATATGTACACACGGACAGAGCTCGCCTATTGTAGCTGATCAGGAATACATATAATTCATGAGCTCAACCACGCCCCCTTCTGCCTATAACACACACTCTAACATAATCAATATACCGCAAATACCCTAAATGGGTTCAGGGCATGTTTTTTCTGTCTTGTTTTTGAAATGGTAACTGATCGGCAAATATAATTTGAGCCGTGTCAAATTACTTTCAAAATTGACTGAATTTAACAAATTATGAACGAAAAAAGAAGCAATACCCAAATAAAAAAAAACAGCACAGGAAATTTGCAATTAACTCAAATTAAAAGCGGCGCAAAACGCGCGCGCGACTTTAAACGCGCTCGCGTTTTTTGCAGCTTGTAACAGATGCGGGTGCGTCGCGACGCGTCGCCCACAATGCTGCGCGTGCGTGCGCTGCGTTTGCCACCAGCCACCAGCCAGCAGCCACCAGCCACGCAGTTCACAGCTCGCAGTTCGCAGTTCGCAGTTGAGAATGGAGAATTCCGGTTAGCGGCAGCTCGAAGTGCATTTCGAACGGATGATGATGACACAATGGGTCAGCCGAAAATGTTGGGTGCGGTCGATTTTAATTGAATTACGAGCTTTACGAGCTTCCGTTCTTGGAACATGCAGAGATCAGACCAAATATACAAATATACAGACAGCCCGTATAGAAAGACGAACACACATGCAGCGCAATTGCTGAAAAGCTCGAAGCAAACTTCTTTATACCTATTTATAGCATAGTATCACAGTATAGTATAGTGTGTTAGCTATAGATATATATTTAGATATAACTATAAATAGTATAATACATATAGATGTATATTTAGATATAACTATTCGTAGTCTAGTATAGAATAGTATAATAGATATAGATATCTATTTATAGTATAAGAGATATAGATGTATATTTCGATATAACTATAAATAGTATAGTATCATAGTATAGTATGGTATAATAGATATACCTAGATATACAGTTAGATCTACTTTTTCATATAAAATACTCGTATCATCGCATAGTATAGTATATAATCTATAGTATTCCCATCAACTGAAGGGCTAATGAACAACTTAACACTCACACTACGCACAGTTTATCAGAGACCCATTAGTCAACTATTCACACACATATAGAAATATGATAAAAACTGACTTCAGATACGGCTGTCACATAAAAATAAAGCTCAAGCTAGCTGCAGCCTTATCAATACGCACTTCTTGAGTTCTGATTTCAAATGAGAATTTACAAAAAGAGAGATTGTGGCCATATTATTATTCAAAACAAAAATAAATCACAAGCAATAAACAACTTTGTTACTCCATATAGATACATTATCAAATATAATTCGAATACAAATTTCGAATTTGATGTTTTCATTATCAGTTTCAAATATAACTACATATAAACTTATTGCTTTAAAAATACACGAGCTAAACACCTTTTGTTGTTTAGAGAACCTAAAACTCCTTCAATCTAACAAATTTGCAGTTCAACCATTTTTTATCAATTTCTTTATCTAAATGAAATTATTATTTTGTATATGTATGTTTTGATGAGATAAAATCAAATCAGATACACAATAATATAAATAATAAATATTTGGTATTGCTTGTAAATAGTTTAAAATCATAATAAAGCAAGTAAAAATGTTGGTAAGAATAGGGCCTTACCGCCTGGCCAATACTCGTTTATGGTCAAAATATAGTTAACATTTTTCTGGTATACCCCATGAAAGAAACTATAGTATAAATATTATTTAAGTTCTAGAAAATAAAACTGGTTTTGATAGAGCTTTACACTTGGAAACTTTATACTCAAAATTTGAGTTTAAAAAAAAATTATAGTTCTAAATTATTAATCTACGCCTCTTGAGGGTGTTACAAATCGATAGGAAAAAAGCCTATTTCTTCCAAAAGTTTGACAGTTAAGTCATTGCAGTTTCCATTTTGAGATTTACCAGATAATATTTAACAAATTCTTAACGGTAAGCGCGTATTGGGCAGTTGGTAATACCCGATTGCAAAATTCTTAGTTGTTATATGCAAATTTTAAACTATTTTCCACTATATAACATGAGTGTTAGATTAAAGAGAAGCAATTAAAATGTATTTATCTATTTAAATGATAATTTTTCTAGCTATATATGTATATACATCTATAGACATATAAATTGTGCTACATTTAGTGATAAATTTGTAGATGTATCAAATATTTATTGTAAGTTTTTAGCTCATTCAAAACACTTTGCGGTCTCTAATTGCAGATCAAGTTTTTGGAATTCCTTGACAACGTATCTCTCTCTCTCTCTCTCTCTCTCTCTCTCTCTTGCTCTATATATATACATTTACTACTTGTATGATGCACATTATTCAAATATATTCCCATGCTATCAGCTTCAGTTTCAGCTCTGGGCCAACTTCAGGGCCGCAAACATATTCAGATATCGCAACAAAACAAAATTCCATAAATATGTAAACATAGAATATATCATATATATAAATATGAGATATCTTATGCTGGTCTCATTTCCGCAACAGCAACAACAACGGCCAACTTACTTGGCCCACATGGTATTATAGGTGAAGTTGAACTTGGAAAAGAGTCCCATTTGATGACACAGTGGATAATTAAATTTAATTAATTAACAATATTGAATATAGTCACAGAAATTGGGTTAACACACTTTTGAATGCCCGACGAAAACCAAAACAAAAAGTTCTTAACGAATGCGATGCGAGTGGTTTTTGGTAACTGGACTGCGGCGCAGGTTCTGAAGGCGCGTAGGCGTTGCAGTTACCGCCGTGCAGTTAGAGCGAGAGGCAAGACCAGTTAGGGCGAAGGCGAGAGCGAGGCCCGATAGCTGCTCTGATAAGCATACGGCACGATAAAAACCATTGTCGGCTGCACGAGTATTACGAGTTTAATAATAAAACAACGATGTCGCAAGTAAGCCCCAACATCAATAGGCAGAATCGGACGCAATTGCAGAGCCCAGGGGGGGGGGGGAAGGAATGGGGGAATGGAGAGATGTGGAATGGGGTGTTGGGCATGGGGTGTTTGGGTGCTTGGGTGCTTCGGTTGGTAGTGCGTTTGTGGGTTCGTAATCCAGCAGGCCGACCACTGGCAGTTGCAACAGTTGAACGATTGCCATCAATTTACAACCGGGCAGCCCTATTGGAATTCGAACTCGAATTCGAAGAGCGCCACGATAAGCGCTCAACATATTTTGTATTGTTTCTCAATTGAATTGCGTTTGGCTTGCGTGAAATACGAGTGAGAGAAAGCGAGCCCATGGCAGGTCCCAATTAGTCTAAGTAATCGGAGCTAAAAACATTAGATCAACATGAAAGGGATAAACAAAACTACAATCTTTGCGACATATACACTGTAATCATTGGAGATGGGGTATATTGGCTGTGCAGGCAGAATTCGTCATTAGCTATATGAAACTTGATCTAGCCATATTCTAATAAAGAGCTCAACTTAAAGTGATTTAAAAACATCTAAGTGCTCAACATATTTCGTATTGCTTCTCAATTGAATTGCGTGAAATATGAGTGAAAGAAAGCGAAAATACTTCAGCCTGAGGCTGAGCCCATTGCAGGTCCCAATTAGTCTAAGTAATCGGAGCTAAAAACATTAGATCAACATGAAAGGGATAAACAAAACTACAATCTTTGCGACATATACACTATAACCATGGGAGATGGGGTATATTGGCTGTACAGGCGGAATATCATTAGCTATATGTGGAAGAAGACTTGACCTAGCCATATTCCAGTGAACACTTTACTTAAAGTGATCTAAATACAGTGAAATCCGGCTATAACGACGCTCAAGGGACCGTCGTTATACCCGGAAGAAGCTATAACCATACAAGTTTGCTCATATACGTTTGACTGGAGACCAGAATTTTCGTGGCAATAGCCATACGAGCGCTATAAGCAGATTCGTTATAACCGGATTATATTGTACATCTATATTCAATTATACATAGCTGAACTATGCACAGACAGAGTGCTCACTACTTGTTCCCATCGCAAAAGATGATCACGTTGATAAGGGATCGCTTGATTTGTCTGCGTTGCATTCCTTTAGCTAGAAACCGGGAGACACTTGATAGATGGACTATGTCAGGTTCGCGACTGCACTGGGTGGCGGCAAAGCTGCAGTCGAACCGTGGGAACTGCAACATGTGGCAAGGAAGTGTGCAAGTCGAGCTTGCGATATTCTGCGTTCTGACTAACGACGCAAAGTCTGCGGCAGCTGAAAAGTGCTTTGCCCGCGTAATTCGCGGCTATTCACTCAATGGGATATGATTCATGCGATCGTTTGCCGTTCTCTACATACACATATATATAGTAAACAAATGGAATGCGGCCGTGTAATATGAGAACTCAGGATGTTGACGTACTCGTCCGTACCGCTCCAACACGACGGACACGGCATGGGTTTCGCGTGCTTTTCTTTCGGTTCAACAAGTTTCCGAATTCCAGCAGATATCAAAATAAAAAACAAAAATATATACATAAATGTCTTGGGGATCTCAACTCAATACAAAATTGAAGACATAAAGTCTGCTATTGATATAAGATGTACTCTAAGAACTTCCTGTGCCATTTGGTCTTTTATCATAATAAGATATATAATACTCCAACATCTTCGCTTTTGCTATTCGGTAATTATTTATATCAAATATATAAATCATATATTGGATTTTTTGCCTATATGAGTTAATTATTCCTTTAATAAAATTCCTAATTAAAATCCTTTAAATTTAGCCACGCTATACAAATTGATTCAGGCTATACATTATACTTGTTTAAGTTACCTTTAAGACGACTCTGATTTCATAACTCTCTAGTATAGACTGCTCGACTACGAGATCCCTGAGCCCTTCGAAGAACTGTTTTACCAATCATTCTACGATTCTATCTATATATTATAGATATTATCTATTATATCTGCATACACAAGAATTACGGATATGAGAACTTATTTGTTGAATAAATCTTCTTAATCGACTATCTAGCCATCTAAGCTTTCTGAACATGATAATAATATTCAAATTTGTGTATTTATCAAAGCACAAGTCTATAGTATTTGAAATAGGGGAAAATGGGATGAGCTATCGAAAAAATGTGATAATATCGTACTGCGTATGTTATATACAGAAGAATAGCTGTCAAGTTTCAAGTTTCTATATTTTATGGTTTACGATATCTCTGCGTAATTACGAGCGGACAGACAGGCGGACGAATGGATAGACGGACATGCCTCAACTCAGCTCAAAAATATATATACTTTATGGGATCTGCCACGCCTTTTTCATTCTGTTACATACATTTTCCCCAAAAACAATTTACTCTGATTTCCCATTTTCAATGGCATACAAAATTGCAAAAATCCAATCAATTTCAATCACTAAAATATAACAATGTTAATTTCTTTTATTTTTGTTGTTTAATTTTTACCGTAATTAAATTTTTTCAAATTTTTTACATTAATTAATTGTGAGTGCATTTTTTCGCTATTCTCTTTTTTCTCATTTAAAAAAAAATATGAAATGTTTTTATTTTCCAAAGAAACACTTCGTTAAAGTATTGTGTAATAATATATATAATTTATATATATAAACATCGATAAGATTAGAAGCTTTGTCAACATAGTTTTACAAACGTTTCAGAGAAAAATATTAATTGAAATCAGCTTTCAATTAGATATTTAAATGGGACAAGTCTGTGAGTAATGCATGAAATATGCATCTTTACTCTCCACTCAGACATATTTTACAAATTGCAAGTAATTCTAACTAATTTTGTGTTGTAGTCATGATTTAATATAATTTATTGACAAACAGCCATTGTTGAGGTGTTCGCCAGGACGAGCTTGAGATAGTGAATACAAACAACAATAATATGAAGAGAGCTATAGGCAAATATCTCGGGTCTAGGATTATTTACTTACACGGCCCACACGATGTAGGCAGCCTTGGATAGAAAGCCCATTTTGTAGTGCGCCCAGAGCCTTGAGCACGGAGTGGCTGAACATGCCGTTGTTGGATGCTTGAGATTCTTTTAGCACTGTGCGCAGCACCAATTAAAGTGACAAAGTATTTATAAAACAACAACAGCAACAAAAATGAAATAAAAACAAAGCACGCAATTTTCAATTATCAATTTTCAATTTCCAATTTCCAATTTTAATGTTAGCTAATGCTCTTTTACGTATTTATTTATGATTTATTTATGTTTTATTTATTTATTTTTTTTATTTGTATTTTTATTTGTATTTAATTTTTGCTTCTGACACTGCCGCGACTTTTGCACGCTCTGACAGTTAAAATGCTTCTGTTTATTTTGTTTCGCTTTTTTTCACAGTTGAAAGAGGCGCGCGAAATTAAGCGAACACAAACTGGGGAATTAGAATCGAAATGGAAATCGAAATCGGAGTCGGAGTTGGAGTTGGAGTTGGAGTCGGAATCAGAGTCGGAGTCGGAGAATACAAGAGTTTGTTCAGTTCTGAATGCCCGGCGTATTTGTAATGTCGAATAGCAAACGCAGAATGGACGTGTTTGTCTAGCGCCCAACTCATAAATATGAAATTGAAAATGGAATTAAGCGAGCGCACAAAATATACAACAACAACAACAACAACAACAACGACGAGAATAAGAACAACAGTAACAACAACAACAACACACAACTCTATAAACCAACAAAGCCAACAGCAAAGAAAATTATTTAATTGATATTTTTTGTTGTTGCTCTGTTTGTGTGTGTGCCGAAGTGCAACCGAAGCGCAGCCGAGCAGTTGCCGAACTTTAAATTCTGCTGCGCCGGCGTCAACTGACGCTAGAAGAAGCCAATCGACGCTGACGCCGACGTCGACAGCGCTGTCGGCTGCCAACTGCGACTGCGACTTTGGCTTTGGCTTTGACTTGTGAAGGGCTGCGCCCGACTTGCTGCTGCTGCTGCTGCTGCTGCTGCACTTTGATTACGTTTGCCGAGGGCTGGAGCTACAGCTGGGGTTGGGAAGGGGACAGGGGCTGGGGCTGGGGCTGGAACTGGGGCTAAGCATGTGTGCATTGATGACGACTGTGGCATTGGTCATGGTTATTGCTGTGGCTGATCAGCCGATCGCCGGCTGTTATTGGGCCGGCTCTAGCTGGCTCGCTGTCTGCCTGGCAGTGGGGGGCGGAGGCGGGGGGAGCTGGGGTTATTTCAGCCAAAAGGCGCGTCATGCTTTTAGCACGCCCAATAATGGCTGCAACTGTGTGCGCTCAAAGCCCAACCAAAACCCAATGAACTGTAAACCATGCGGGACGACGACAACTACAACGACTAACGGGCAAGATTCGCCTTTAATGGGTCAAATAAAAAAAAAAGCGCTCACAACAAGTAGGAGTCATATAGCTGGGCAGACGCGACTAGCGGGTACCCTGACTTAATGCACAAATTCTACTCGCCATTGATAACAATCGACAATTTTGAATTGATTTCAAATCAGTTTCTTACTTACATGTTTCTTTTACAATCTCAGATTTTTGTCGATATAACAATTACTTTATTCTACAAAAAACTTTATATTCCTGTAATAACGATCTTAATTGTCCTATAGTCAATGTCATCATACATGTGTTTAATGGTCATTATGAATGAATACTATTTCTAATAAATCTAGGATTAAATTTCAAAAATCTTTATGACAATTTTACGATCTCTACCTCCTATAGTTAATTATCTGACAAATATAAGGCCATCAATTAAGATTCCTGTTCAGGAGCATACATAGATACATATTTTCTTGTTGGGATCGAATATACATTTCTAACTGGCATTTGTAGGGAGAAAAAAACAAAAACATTATACCCTGATTTACCATTTTCAATGGGTTTAGGGTATAAAAACGAGATCCGACATATATATAAATAGGCTAAATATCTACGAAACTGAATAAGCTCTAGAACTACTAGAAAAAAAAAACACTGAGCATAACGTCCCTCCAAATATATAGTAGATAGATAATAGAGTATGTATAGTTAATGTTAGTCAATTTGCTAATGCAATCTGGCTTAGATTTCAAATAAAACATGAATGAAAAAAAAATAATAAATTGCAGAAAACATCATACCCCTTTTATAGATTTTCAATGGACAAGGGTATATATATAAATAGACCCTAGCACAACAACAACCGGGAACTGAAAGCTTGTCAACGCTTCAACGCTGCCCCAATGATCATGATCATGATGATCGTTGGCAATAATGAAGATGACGCTGCTGCCACACCCCCCGGTCAAAACTTAATATCCGAGAGCCAGAGAGCTGCAGCTGGAGCCGTCGTCGTCGCCGTCGCCATCGCCGACACCGAAACCCTGCCTAGCCAATAAATTATGGTTTATTGGCAACGCTCATTTGTCGCAACGCCAAAAAAAAAAAAAACAAAAACAAAAACAAAAAGAAAACAAAAATCGAAACTGGGTTAAACTGCGTCGCGGCGCGTCTCCTCGTCAAGGGATTAGCACGCGAATCAATTGGGATGCTAAAAGCTGGAAATTAAGCGCTTCTCTCTCTCTCTAAAGGGAGCGGTTCAAAGCTAACAATTTACAAATATACATAAATAACTGATATCTAATGGAATACCGCTAAGAATCTAGTCAGATAGAATCATAAATGTATAGCTAGTCAAGCGAGAGAGAGAGAGAGCGAAAAGATTATGAGAAACAGAGATACTGAGCAAGATAGAGTAAGGGAGAGACAGAGACAGACAGTGCTAGATAGAGACAGAAATAGAAAGATAGACATCGGGAGAGAGTAAGGGAGAGAGAGAGAGGCAGGCAGTGCTAGATAGAGACAGAGATAGAAAGATAGTCAGAGAGAGAGAGAGAGAGAAGAAGGAAGAGAGGAGCAGAGACATAGAAACAAAAAGAGAGACGGAGACAGTGATAAAAAGAGAAGAAGAGAGAGAGGTAAAGAGACACACACAGAGGAAGATAAAGAGAGTGAAATAGAAAGATAGACAGAGAGAGAGAGAGAGAGAGAGAGAGAGAGAGAGAGAGAGGAAACTTGCAGGAAAGAGAAAAAGAGACTCACGCATGGACAGAGAGTGAAATAGAAAAAGAGAAATAAAAAGCCTGAGAGAGAAAAAGAGAGACATACACATAGGCAGCGAGAAACAGTAGAGTAAGATAGAAAAAACGAGAGAGGGAATTTAAGGGACTTACTAACCTGTTTTAGGCAAATAAATTAATGCAAATTTTATCAACCTACAAAATTTTAATTTAATTGAATTTTTAAGTATTAGCAGAGGTTTCAAACGTAACCAATTCACCAGTACAGATACGCCTTAATCAGCACGTCTATATTGACATCAACCAAATATGAAGGGTCTAAATTTGAAATATATATGAAATATTTTTACTTAAGATTGTCGTGAACAAAGAGTTTGTAAATTAGTGATGTCAGAGAAAATGGTGCACTTTTGCTTGTCTTTCTTTTTACTCTTTTGTGTTACTCATTTCAAAAATTTCGTTTGGTTTTGAAATTCAAAGCTCTTATGTAAAGTATGAATAATTTCCAATGAGCCGAAATTATGATTTGCTAAATATACTATATACGAGCATATTTGGTAAGTTGTCTATAGAGACTAAATCATGTATAAGAAAGTTTAATTTCGATAACAATTCGGAGAAGCCAATGCCTGAATTCGATAGATGAGAAAATAGATGTTTAGGAACTGCATTTAGTATCTTTCTTTCTCTCTCTCTCTCTCTCTCTCTCACTCTCACTCTCTCTTTCGGTTTTTCTTTCTGTCTCTCTTTCACAAACTAGCTCAACTCTAATTAGTCTCATTTATTCTTTCTGCTTGCCTAAAATAACTTCCCTCTTTAATTGTAAATACAGAGTTTACAACTCTGAAACACTTGAGTGAAATATAATCTTTATTATAGACTATGAAACAGCCTCTTATGTTCACTATCAATCGATAACCAATTCAGTTGGGTAAGATCTTGTTAGAGTTGGTTTCTTGAAAGTATTGATTAATTGTGAATCGAATTCTCGCTGTGTGGAGCACCGTCTCATGTGGGATGACAGATCGGCTTATCATATGGCATGTATAGGTAGGCCAGCTACTCGGCCTAGCCCAACTCCCACGCCGTGGCAGTGCCAACATGGATCTGGTCACCTAGTTGTTGGGATGCAATGGAGCGCGTTAATTTGTCTAATTGAATGCAATTATCTCTCGCACAGCTTCGATTTGTGGGACAGGCGCTTAGACAGACGCTGTCTTAGCTAATGCCGGATAATCTGTGGCTTAATCTCTTAACAAGTTGTTAAGATTAAGGTCGTGCGAAATGCATGTGAATAGTTCCTCAATACTTGTGGTTGACTCAACTCAATTTGATGAAAGAAATATTGGCAATTAGTCAATAAATGTGAACTGGCTGGCTGGCTAATGCCTAAGGAGTCGGTGCTGGCGAGGGAAATACGCTCAATTTGTTGCTTTGGAAATAGTTTGTTAACCTTGTTGGTAATACTATAGTTATTGTTATTGTTGTTGTTGTTGTTGTTGTTGTTACTGTTGTTGTAATTGCTATTAGAAGTGTTTTGGAAAATAAGTGAATAACCTTCGCGGCGATTTTGAAATGCAATTAACACACATGCAGTCGTCTACATCGACAACAACGACGACAACGTCGACGACGATGATGGCAAGTGCACTGAAGCAGGACGACCAACACCACCAACACCACCAGCACCACCAACACCACCAACCAGCATTGACCACCATTGCAGCAGCGATCAATCCAGCCGATGACGCAGCCATGGAATTGGTGCCAAAGCCTTTGCCAAGTGCAGCCGTTGCCTCTTTGACTCTGACTCCAACTGCTGCACAGTGGAACCAGATGCACAAATTGCCATTAATTAACTCATTCTGTATAATAACCCTCTTCGTCATAAATGTCCCATAGATACATATATCTAAGATCAATTCAATGTAGTCTATCATATCTACTGATCTAATTGAATTTACAGCCTCAAGCCAAGTAGTCAATTACAGACAGGGATCAAATAATAGCACAAAGTATATTAAATATAAATTTAGAAAGGAATCTAAAGATAAAGGTCGAGCACATCTCAAAAGAGTTTTCAGATTAAGCATAAGCTTAAAGTCGATTACAAGATTATATGCAAATATTTAAAATGCGTAAGAGCTGAGTATGTAAGTAAGTGAAGTGTGGACAGTAAAATGTGGATAATGAAGGGCGAAGTGTGGAGACTGTTATGAAGTGTGGATGGTGAAATGTGGAGAGTCAAATGTGGAGAATGAAGACCGAAGTGTGGAGACTGATATGAAGTGTGGAGAGTCAAATTTGGAGATGAATTGCGGGGAGTGAAGTGTGGAGAGTAAAGTGTGGAAAGTCAAATGTGGAAAAAGAAGTGTGGAGTAAAGTGTAGAGAGTGAAGTGTGGAGACTGAAGTGTTCAGAGTGAAGTGTGGAGAGTGAAGTTTGGAGACTAAATTCTGAAGAGTGAAGTGTGGACAGTAAAGTAAGGAGAGTGGAGACAATTGTAGAGATTGAATAGTGAAGTGTTTTGATTTTGTTTTTGTTAGAAATGACAAGTAAAGAGTGCAGAGTTCTGGAGAGTGAACTGTGGAGAGTAAAGTAAGGAGAGTAAATAGTAAATTGTAGAGATTGAAAAGTGAAGTGTTTTAATTTTGTTGTTGCTAGAAATGACAAGTAAAGAGTGCAGAGTTGTAGAGTTGAAGAATGCAGAGTAAATAGCGGACGATTCTAAAGTAGATTAACCTTTAGTGGAGAGTGAAGCAGACAAAGAGTAAAAGAGTTTTTACCAACAAATCATTTAAGTGAAACTTCTCTGAAGCTCCATTCAGTACAACTATGTAGTATGATCAATTATATACTTTAAGATGACGTTTCTTTTAGCTCCGCATTGTCTGTACTTATTTTATTTGATATATAATCAGAGTCACTTACCTCAGCAATATGGTCAATTGTAGATCATGGCCCAGACGCTCCAGGGCGGGCACGCCCTCAACTCTCAATATGTTTATCTTTTCGCGCAGTGATCGAGATACTGTGTGCTGCCCTTGACGTTCGCGTAGAATTTCCAAAATATTGGGCTGTCGCAGAAAGGCAATAACCTGCAATTAAAATTGAACATCGTTAGCTCAAGTGCAAATATTTAAATAAAATTTATTTAATGTAAGAAATTTGGGTTTTGTCTATATTGTGTATGCCCCATAGACATTCGGCAAAATTAGTTGACTTTGGGATGAATCTACTAATATTTGACAATTCATTTAATCAATATCAATAAATCGGAAAAGACTCTGAATTCTCGAAATTATCATTGTGTATATATTTTATAAGACCCAGCTACTCCAAATTAATAGATCTGAGAGTCATCCAGTGAGAGTAACAAAGTTTTTGGAATGAGGTCCTAACTCAGCTTCGAACTGATGGAAAATTAGATTTATTAAATGGATAATGAGCTGTTTTAGGACAAGCTTACATAGATGACGAATAAGTTTATATATCTATATAGCACTAAGACTAATGCAAAGAAAGGGGTTTGATAGTTGGATCTATATAAATAAAGCTGCAACAAATGGAAAAAAAACTATTTGATCACAAGCTCTGATTAAAAGTGATTTACAAGTATATCTAAATGGAGAGGTTTCTATTTCAGATCTAGATCTCAGTCAACTGTCAATTGTATATAGATCAATATCAATAGTACTATCTAAACAAAACTTTTGGCTTAAATTAGTATATAGATGAGTGAAACTATTTGATTTTGATTAAGACCTAAGATCTGGATCTAAGATAAATGAAAAATTAGATTCCAACATCAATAAATCTTTCTGAGCATAAATTTTGACTTAGATTGGTATATGTGGGAGTTTATGTATAGATCGTATATATATATCTGTGATGGACTAACTGGAATAGGAAAACTGGATAGCTATGAAGTGACGTAAATAGAAGTCGGTATTACTTACTTTTTCATTGTAGGCTATCGGCACATCTTCGTGTCCCGCGGCTGCAGCGATGCCGGTGGAGCTGGAGCTGGTGCTCGGGCCACCGACGGCGCCGCTGAGGCTCAGTGCGCAGGCAATGGCCGCCGCCGTGGTGCAGTTGTGCTGGCTGGTGCTGGCGCCGGCTGCCTGGTTGACGCTGCCACGACATGGACGAGGTGGCGGCAGCGGCGGGACGCCCGACACCGAGGCCGAGGCGCTGCTGGAGCCGCTCGAGTTGATGTGGCCGGCGGTGGCCGACAGGCAGTTGCCATCAACGAGATCCGGCTGCGCCTCTCGCTGCATATACTGAAGTGCATGAGGATGAGGATGAGGATGAGGATGCTGTGGATGCTGCTGCTGTTGCTGCTGCTGCTGGCGATGGCGGACAACGCGCGGACACTCGACTGGCAGGCGAGGATCCATGAAGGAGGTCTTGCGATGCTGGTGGTCGATGAAGAACTGCTTGCCGGACTGATCGATCTTGGTCTCCCAGCAGGAGGGCAGCTCGCGGCTGAGCTGCGCAAAGGTGTTGACCAGCGCCACCAGATCCTTGTTGTACTGATAGCGCTGGAAGCACTGCGGATCACGGCGTATCCTCATCACCATGTGCTTGAGCGCCGCATTCCGGTTGTAAATGGCCAGCGCCGCCTCGTTGGTGTGCAGCAGGGAGTAGAAGTCGGGACGGCACAGCATCAGCACCGCCGGATGTATGGCCAGGTTGAGCGAGGCGGGCGGCGCCGTTGAACCAGCTCCGGCGGCGCCAGATGTCGTGGATGCTGCACTCTGGCCACTGCCATGTGGAAGAGCGTAGAGCTGATTGGCTGACGGCTCGGCCGAGTGCATGGACAGGCGATTCTCATTGGTGATGGTGCGCCGTATGGACTGATAGCGTCTGTCCAGCTGCTGCCGATGATGCTGCTCACGGCCGCCGGGACCCGTGCTGGGGCCTGGTCGCTGCCAGGACGTGGTGCGTGTCGTGTGATCAATGTAGAATATGCGCCCATGGCTGTCCATGCGTGCCTCCCATGCGGGCGGCAGCGGCGGCTCCGCCATGGCACCACAGCCGCTGCCACCACCGCCAGCGTTGTCCATGATGCCAGCGCCAGCTGCTGCTGCTGCTGCTGCTGCCGCCGCCGCGGCTGCTGCTGCTGCTGCTGCAGTGCGCTCCGGTATGGAGGGCAGCCGAGTGCTGCTAATGTGCACCATGTCCGCGCTGTCCTCCACATCGGCTGCATGTGCTGCGCCAGCGCCGGCAGGTGAGCCGGGCGGCGTCTGCAATTGACTAGAGTTGGGCTCCGCTGCTGCTGCGGCGGAATTGGCAGTGACGGCCTGCAGACGCGCATGCCGGCGGGCGTGATGTGTGGGCGTGGGCGGGCAAACCAATCCAGAGGCTGTTGCCACGCCTCCTCCACCACCGCCGCCCACACGCTTCAGCAGTCGCTGCTGTGGCCGTTGGGCATGGAAAGTGGGCGTGCCGAGCGGCGGAGGCGGCGGTGGCGCCAGTGGCAGCGGCAGGATGGCCTCCAGGCCGCCCACGCCACGCCCCCGCGTGGGCGAATGCTGCGACTCGGGACTGAGGCTGAGATCCAGCGGCGAGACGCTGCGCGTGGAGCAGCCCGAGGGCGGACTGCGCTGGCGCTTGGGCGAGAGCAGCAGCCGAGGCGAGTTGTTGCTGCTGCTGCTGGCCAAGTGGTAGGAGTCATCGCTGCTGGCCGCCTTGCCATTGGACAGGGCGCGGGTCAGGGGACGGTGCTGGCGCAGATACGGAAAATGATGAGCACCCAGGCCATTCGAATTGGAATTGGAATTGGAACTGCAACTGGCGCTGGCGCTGGCGCTGCTGGCGCCCTGCTCCTGCAGTGGGAACGTGGGAAACTCATAGGTCATGTGGGCGGGCACCTTCTGTGTGCTGATCGTATTGATGTAGCTGTCGGGCCCGATCTTCTTCTGGATCAGCGGCTTGAAGCGCATGGGCGGCGGACTGGCCTCCGGCTGGTTGAGGAGGCGCAGCGGCGAGCTGCTGGCACCACTGTAGCTGGGCACATCCTCGCCCGGCATGCGCTCATCCGTGTCGAGTATGTCGAACTTGAAGACATCGCCCTGCAGCTTCAGCTCCCGGCCCACGGCACGTGGCGGCCACGAGCGCTCCAGCGGACGATGCTGCGCCGGCGGCTGGCGCAAATGCTTCTGCCGGCCATGTGCTCCGCTGCCCAGGTAGGCGCTGGCCTGCAGCGCTGCTGCGGCGCCCAGTAGACTCTCCACGGCGGCGGCTTCTTCGTCCACCTCATCGTCATCCTCGTCCTCCTCCTGCCCCAGCGTCTCCTCATTCTGCTGCTCGCGCAGCTCCGCCACACTGAGCGAGTCCACCATCTCGGCGGGCACCGTTTCGAAGCATTCGCGTGCCACCCACAAATTGAAGCTATCCCCATTGGTGGTCATGGCCAATGGTTTGCTCTTCTTCTTGCAGACACCATTCTGAGGCGAGAGCGTCCAGGATTTGCGACGAGCACCGCCACCCACGCTGCAGCTGCCATCGCTGCCGATGCTGCCGTTGCAGGAGCTGCTGGGAGACAACGTTGCTCCAGTTGCTGTGCTGCCGGGCGTCTCGCAGGATTTGGTCGAGAGCAGCGCCTGATGCTGGTTGCGTGGCCTGGCCAGCTCGCCATTAGCAGCAGCCGTTGAAGATGGAGCTACTGACGCTGCTGCCCCAGGCGGATCGCTGCTTTCGGGTGCTGTTTAAGGAAAGAAACCAAAAAAGTTAGCCAGGAGTGAGATGGAATGAGGGATTCACTTACTCTGATTGCGCCTTTTGCGCATCACAACATCGCCGTCCGCATCGTGCTGCACTTGCTCATCGTCCGGCTGTTGATCCGTGCTCTGTCTATTGCTCTCATCAATTTCCGCATCTGCGTCACTGACGCTCACTCTGACGTCACTGGCCAGAGTCAATGCACTTTCGAATGCCGTCTCGAGCTCGTCACTTTCATTGCCATTGCGCGCCTCATAATAAGCATCCCTCGCATCATCATCATCATCATCGTCATCCTCGTCTTCATCATCATCGTCATCATCATCATCGCCATTATCCGCTTGCTCGTCATTATTATGCGCTGCTGTCACTTGGCTCTCTTGCTCAGCATCCGCCAAGATTTCGCCAGTTACAATGCCCGCCGTAGCGGTAACGTGCGCTGGAGACTCCATGCTGCTGCTGCTGCTCCCGCTGCTGTTCCCCGCCCCAACGGCTGCTGCTGCTGCTGCTCTACTTTTTTATAGATTTCTTGTTTCGCATAATATTTGCTGCTACAGTCACTGCGCTGCGCTGCGCTGCTGTTTCGTGCTGCTGCTGCGTCGTTGTGTTCTTGCTATCGATAATTTGAAATGTTTGCAAATCAGCTGTTCAGTGGACCTTCATCTTACCACCACTGTGTGCGCGCAGTGTAAAACAACATTGCCCTCAATTGTAACAACACTACAGTGTAATAGAAATAAGATAACAAAACGTAAACAAAAGTATGGCCGCATGCAAACGAAGAGTGGCCAGTCTTTTTTTTTTTTGTATTTTAGCTGCAGCAGCTGGTATTATTATTGCGACTGTTGGAAATGTACTATATAATGGCAAGGAAAGATTTTTAATTTGAATTTAGTTTATTACTGCCGCGAAAATATGCGAAAAATTCACAAACTAAATATGCACTATATTTAAGCAAATATAAATAGCCTACGTTAGTTTATTAATAATTTTATATAATAATTAAATACATATTAATTAAAAAAGATATCATATAATATCAAATGAATGTAAACTATTCATAATATAATAGAAATTTATAAATAAACAACACAAAAATAAACACAACGAATAATACCAAAAATATATTTTTAATTTGAACTTAATTTATTCTTGCCGCGAAAGGAGACAAGTAAAATATGCATAATATTTATGCAGATGCTAATGGCACTTAGATAGTTGTTTATTTAAGTTCAAAATTTAACTGCAATTAACAAAAACAATTCCATACAATATTAAAATAATTTTTAAAGTTAATTTATTGGGACTGTTACTTAATATTAGTCTATGAATAAACAACACATATTTTGCTTTCGCTTTTGGTTTCGCTTCTCTCCCAATATCGTTTTTACGGCCAACGTACTGGTTTTAAAGCGACGAATAATGGGAAAGAGCACATGTTAGTTAAAAGTAACGGCATTTGGCTAATTTGGCGGTTTTGCTGCATTGTAACGGCATTCGTCACATTTAATGAGTTTTTTTTGTGTGCATTTAGTTCAATTTTAAACAATGTTTGTACGTCCCAAAGGCTTCGAAATCAAATCAGCAGTAACTGCATTCGAGTCCGACATGGAAGGCAGCGAGTTTGCCGTGGATCCACCACTGAGGAAAATGCCCAAGCGAGCGGGTCGCGGAATGGCCTGCAAATGTCTGGCGGTCACGTACGAGGATTACTGCCAGAACAGCTCGCTGCACGGCGTACATTACCTGGGCGAGCATAAGCGGCCGATGAAGGAGCGGGTCTTCTGGCTGTGCGCCTTCGTGGCGTCCATCTGCTGCTGTGCCACGCTGATCCTGAGCGCCTACACCAAGTGGAACGAGACGCCGGTGATTGTGAGCTTTGCGGAGAGATCGACGCCCGTCTGGAATATACCCTTTCCGGCCGTCACCATTTGCTCGGAGACGAAGCGCGTGCTGCAAACGAATGGCACCAATTCGTTTGCCAATCTCTACAACCAGTTCACGGCGGAGAAGCACAACTCACACGTCTTCCAGCCACCCAATGTCACGTCCAAGGACTTGGAAGAGTTTCGCACGATGCTCCACGTGTGCAACACGCACACCATCCAGCAGGACATCCCCATGATTCCTGGCGATAATCTGGACTACTACAAGGTGCTGGAGCGCATGTTGCCTCCGTTCGATCGTTACTTCTTCTACTGCCGCTGGCTGAGCCGCTTCAATGAGTGCGACAAGTACTTCCGGCCCACGCTCACCGAAGAGGGCATTTGCTATACGTTCAATGGCCTCAGAACCTCGGATATCTATCGGAAGGACACCTATCAGTATCACCAGGCCGCTGAGAATGTGTCGGAGTCCACCTGGAGTCTGGACAAGGGCTATAGTGCATCGTGCGACGTGGAGACCTATCCGGCTCGTGTGCTCAGCGCCGGCGCCCGCTCCGGCATCTTTATGACACTGCAGAGCTTTGAGCAGGAGGTGGACTACGCCTGCCGTGGACCCGTGCAGGGCTTCAAGGTGCTGCTGCACGCACCGGACGATGTGCCGCAGGTGTCCAAGCAATTCGTCCGCATCCCCATGGGCCGGGAGGTGCTGATAGCCGTGAAGCCCAACATGATAACCATGTCGGAGGGCATTGCCGAGTACGATCCGCAGCGGCGACAGTGTTTCCTTGGGCATGAGCGTCCGCTGCGCTTCTTCAAGGTCTACTCCGAGTCCAACTGCGAGCTGGAGTGCCTGTCCAACTTTACGCTGGCCAAGTGCGGCTGCGTCAAGTTCTCGATGCCCCGCAGCCTGGACATGCCCGTCTGCAGCGAGAACAAGATCCACTGCTACAACATGGCCGAGCGGGATCTGTTGGTGCGCGAGTTCCGGCGTGTTCGCAAGATGCAGGCAACCGGAAAGTCGTCGGACGCCAGACCTATGGAGACGCCATGCAACTGCATGCCCGCCTGCACTTCGCTGGTCTACAATGCAGAGATTTCGCAGGCCAATTTCGATTTGCATGAGATGCTGGCGGCCGAGGGAGATACGGAGTTTTTACGTGACTATCCCGGCTCTCAGATGTCCAGGCTATCCATTTACTTCAAGCAGAATCAATTCATCACCTCTAAGCGTTCCGAACTGTACGGCGTAACTGAATTTTTGGCCAATTGCGGCGGCATCTTTGGCCTCTTCATGGGCTTCTCCATCCTAAGCCTCGTGGAGGTGATATACTACTTTACATTGCGTTTCTGGGTCAATCTGAAAAAAGTGTACAAAGTGGATGCAAAGGCAACAGCCGAGTGTAAAATTTGATCTTTTCATCCGCAGATTTCATGCTGCGCATGCAAACAGATCACATTTTCAAATTTATATCTATTTTAAAAACTTGTTTATTTTCTTTTCCCTTTTAGGTATTTCTGTTAATTGTTATTCTTTTTTCATGTAAGCATCTTATGTTTTTTTTTTTTAATTTATGTAAAATCTCAAATGTAAATCTATGTATATTTAGTTAATTTGTAAATAAATAATTTTTTAAGTGTCAAATGCCAATTTCGATTTCTTACTTTTTTTTTGCGCGCCCATCAATTATCGATATATATCAAATTTAATTTTTGCTAAGAAGCTAAATGAATCGGAACTATTGGTTATTTTTGAAAGATGAGAAATTTCGCTCATTGGTTAGTGATTAAGCGCAATCGATAGAAAGTTTTTAAATTTTTCTAATTGCTTTTGTATTTAAAAGTAATATCTAAAAAATAGTAACCTAATGAATATATTAAGCTAGTCTGTATGGTCTTACGACTTTAAAGAATATATAGATAAATGAATAAGCGTCGACTTAGTTAGCCGATCAAAGATTGTATATTCTTTTTTATATTACTAATATTTGCCGTACATAAATATATGTAACTCAACGTTATGAAATATGTGTTGACCCACATTTACGATCAGATATCGATAAGAACTTATAATGCTCGATTGATGTGTTATTTGGTCAATAACGATTTCTATGAATGAGCGTCCCAAATTCCTCACATGCATTTACTGCAGAGTAACATCCCTAATAAAAAATATATCGATAGTTTGGCTGAACTCAATAATTTCAAAATGTTATATGATTTATTGATACTTCTTAAATCAATAAACCTAATATATATTGAAAAATATTTTATTTTGTAATTTGTCCACTATTATTTACGCGTTATCATTATAACTTTCAATTAAGAAATCGTATATTGTTGTTTCAGTTGCCCAGGGCGGAATTTGTTTCCGGTAGCCCTGTTAGCTATCGATTGTCCTGATTATTTCAACTAACAAAAAAAAAAAAAAATAAAAAAAAAATAGAAAAAACGCATTCGCTAGTCAATTTTGCGTTTGGTTTCTGTGCAAATAAAATATTGATATAAACAATATAGCCGCAGTGTGTAACAACAAAATAGAAGTGTGCATGCCAAAAAGAAAACAACTATAAGTGATTGAAACGTGATTTAACGCAATAAAATGCTAATGTTGACCAGCTGTAGGTTAACATCGCTATCAATATCAACAACAGTGCAAACAAGAGTGCCATAAAATGTAGAAAGTAAACAGAGGCAACCCAACTAACATTAAAAGCAATATATTTTTTGTTCATTTACTCGCGTGCACTTATTATTTTGGTTTTGTATTGGTGAATGGGCGCCGTCGCTGCCACCGCCGCCGCCGCCGTCGCTGCTGCCGTCGTCGTCGTCGCCGTCGCCGCCATCTTCGCCGTTGCACTGAGATATGGCCTCTCTACATTCCAGTTGGCGTTTTGGCAAAAAGAGAAGCAAATTACAATTACGCATTGATGGTACGTTATGTGTGTGGCAAATGATAAATGTTAATTAACATATGCCACAACTTTCATTACATGCATAACAACCACACACACATACACACAAACACATACATACGTACACACACACACACATAGATCTAGATTCTGTTATTGTTGTTATTTCTAGCCATTGCTTGGCTCTGTCTCTGACACAATAGATTCCAACAACAGGCCTTACCCAATAAATATGCAGTCAAAGTTGATTGCGCATAACGGGAAGAATGTTGCAGCAGCAGAGGCAGCAAAAGTAGAAGAAGAAGCAGCAGCAGCCAGGCAATATTCTTTTCAATTTTCATCAGTTTCTCGATGATGGCCTGTTATTTATATAAATATATGTACATGTTTATATAAATACATATGCATATATATATTGTATATATATTTATGTTTTGTTTGACCAAATTTTTACTACATGTTTGATTTCTATTAATAGACGTCACGTCGCTAACATATAGCCCCAACGATGACGCAGCAAGCTAATAAAAAAAGACCAACAGCAAAAATACACATTTGTTGTTAATTTATTTTCCAAGTACAGTTGGTTCTGTCCCACTGCCTCGCTGCAACTAGAAGAGAAACACAACAGCAGCAACAACAACAACAACAACAACAACAACTGCTATGCGCTTTGACACTCACTCGAATTTCACGTGCGCCGGCAGCATTGGCCTCTGATTAGCTGCGCTCGTGAAACAATTTCACTTTGATATATAGAAAGTATATGTATATTTATTGGTATTTAGCTGTTGTCACTATATGATATATATCTATATATGCATATACTATATATAAATATGTATATATGTATGTATATTGTAAACGAATCTGGTCAATGCAGCTAATTATTGATAAGTAATATAAACAATATACATGAATTAAAATTTGAAAACTTCAATTAATATATAAATATTTCCTGCTGAACATGCATAGACATAGACTGTATATAAATATATAGTATAAACAATTCTTGTCAATGCAGCTAATTATTGATAAATAATATGAATGATATATGCATATGACAAAACTTAACTAAAACTAAAAAAACTTCATTCAAAAATTTTAATATTTTCTAATGAGCATACATAATTGTATACACCGTATAGATTTTTTTTGATATCATTATATATTATATAATTATTATATATGACAGAGCTTAGCTAAAATTTAAAAGACTTCAATTCAAAATTTTTAAATTTTCTTCTGAATATACATAATTTTATACACCATATATTATATATTATATACATATATATATTATATAATGATATATATTATAAAAGAATCTGGTCAATAAAGCTAATTTGTATTATACCTTATATATTATATAATTATTATAAACGACAGACCTTAGCTAAAATTTAAAAAACTTCAACTCAAACTTAAATATTTTCTGCTGTATCTTATTGACAATAAGAATATCATATAATATTTTACTATAATTAGAATTATGCTCTATATTTATATACATATAAAACTCCATAATATAGACAGCTACTATCTTGAAGCAAAGATTGATTTTAAAGATTATATCATAGGAATATAATATAATATATTACTAAAACAAGAATTCTGCTCTAAATCAATATATGTAAGATTCCCAAATATATGCTTGAAGCAAAGATTGATTATATTAGATTATATTTATGAAGCTCCCAAATATTAAAAATAGACAATCATAAATTCTATTTTCTTCAAGCAAAGATTGTTTATTTTTAATTTCAAGAAGTAAGCTCAGTTCCTTAAGAGTATTATTGATAGATCAAATCTATAGTAATTGTTCTCAATGATACGCCACTTCATTAAAACATCATATATACAGTTGTAATATACCATGATTACAATTCATAACTCAGAACTCTTTAAACTAAATTCCATTGTATTCATATTTATCGTACTTTTTATTCTGCTTTCAGTTTCGCGAGATCCCGAGGACTTTTACCGTTTGGATCCTACGAAATCGGCAGCTGAAAATGCCTATGACATCTATGCCATGCTCTGTGTGGAGGAGACGCGTGATACGAAGCGTCTGTTTCTGCTCAATGCTCTGGCCTCCCTATGCCTGGCGGCCACCTCAGGATCGCCGCACAACAACATACGCTTCAGCACAGAGGAGCTTCTCTACTGGTGAGTAGCGTGTGCGACTCCAATAATTATCCAATTAACTAACCAATTGCTAATTGCAGTCTAAGTGCCTCGCTGGTGCACACCTTTACGCAGGTGCGTGCGGCTGCGCTGCGCACCATCCGCTATACGCTGACCACGCCAAAGGACATCAAGACGTTCAATTCGCTGCAGTTGCAGCATCTGCTATGCCGCTCCATTGATCTGATGCTAAAGAACGATGATGAGCGTGTGCAGGCATTGAAGCTGGTGCGCAAAATGCTGGCGATAGCACCAGAGGACATTAGTCCGGTGGTGGTCAGATGCCTGGTTTCCTTGGCCGACAGCGGCATCGAGGAGAGCGACAATCTGCTGCGTGCCTGCCTGGCAACGCTGGCGGAATTCGCTGTGCTCAATCCGGCGCTGCTGATTGTCTGCGGTGGCGTCTCATCTATAACGAGGAATGTGCTGGAGTGCCACAATCCACGCATTGCCGAAAGCCTCTGCGGCGTGCTGCTTTATCTGCTCGAATGGCCGCAGACGCGCAACATTTGCGGCGTTCGACTGGACTGCCTGGCGGCACCTTATTGTGATTTCACCTATGGACTAGGCATCATGGATAAAAACAAGTTGGTTGACAATGGCAGTTGCAAATGCACTTCCTCTAATACTTAATGCTAATCTAATACCAATCTTGCAGAGATGCACGCGAGCTGCGCTATACCAGCTGTCGACTGGCGTTACTTTCTGTGTTACGCAGCTGGACGGGCACGCTCGAATTCTGTGATCCAAGCAAACCTTCAGGCTTGAAAGCAATAGTTGATGCTTTATATTTAAATCAAATTGAAGTTCGAGTAAGTATGCATGCGCGATCATCGAATCTATTAGAAAGAGGTGTTTTACAAAAATTTGATCATATATGTACATATACGTATACATATGTATTTGTGCATATATATGTATGTATTCATTATACAGGACATTCAGTAAATTATGTTAGCCTGACATCGTTTACATATTTATATTTGGTGACTAGAGGTAGCCTAGGCTATAGTAGAGGTAGACTAGGGTCTAGTGGAGGTAGACTAGGGTATAGGGCTTAGTAGAGTAGTATAGTATAGTATAGGTATAGTAAAGGTAGACTAGGGTATAGGGCTTAGTAGAGTAGTATAGTATAGTATAGGTATAGTAAAGGTAGACTAGGGTATAGGGCTTAGTAGAGTAGTATAGTATAGTATAGGTATAGTAAAGGTAGACTAGGGTATAGTAGATGTAGACTAGGAATTAGTAAAGGTAGACTAGGGTATAGGGCTTGGTAGAGTAGTATAGTATAGTATAGGTATAGTAAAGGTAGACTAGGGTATAGTAGATGTAGACTAGGAATTAGTAAAGGTAGACTAGGGTATAGGGCTTAGTAGAGTAGTATAGTATAGTATAGGTATAGTAAAGGTAGACTAGGGTATAGTAGATGTAGACTAGGAATTAGTAAAGGTAGACTAGGGTATAGTAGATGTAGACTAGGAATTAGTAAAGGTAGACTAGGGTATAGGGCTTAGTAGAGTAGTATAGTATAGTAGAGTATAGTACTATAGAGCTACTATAGAATATAGTAGAGCTGGACTAGGTATAGTAGATGTAGACTACGGTTTAGAAGAGGTAGACTAGGGTTAAGTTATTAGGGGTTCAATCCCAGCGAAGGTCTAGTGGGTGGTATTTTTTTAGGTAGCGGCTGATGATGTTGTTGCTAATTAAATTTATGGCTATTATCATAAATATGTTGATATAAGTTAAATAAATATAGTTAAATATATTTTATATTTATTATATTTATGTATATATTTTTATTTTGTTTTTTTCATATTTATACAAAGCGTCAAATATTTATTATCTATTAGCTCATACTTAAAAGGTTTAATTCTTAGCTTTAAGTAGAAGGCATGATGGATGATATTTTGTTATCTAAAGTCAGTTATTTATGATTAAGCAAATGTACATATTTGTATATACTATAAAGAGTTCATACTATGTATATTGTACATTCATTTTACTATAAGCATAAGCTTGTCAACAATGCATACATACATAAGATAACTAAAGTACTAAATACTAATTACTATGTTTTCTTTTTGTATGCCAACAGAAAGCAATATTGGATTTGCTTTACGAGCTGCTGTCGGTGCCGCAGCCTGGCTGGACGGATGACTATGATGTAGCGCTGCAAACAGTTGATCCGTCCGATTTCCAGGACTCTTGGCTGCTGAGCAACGGCTTTGTGTCCGCCGAGGGGCGTTCGATATTGCCCAGTTTGGCAGCGCGTGCGCCCAATGTGGTGGAGCAGCATTTGGCGCTGTTGCTCTACTGTTTTCTGGAGACGGGACTGCTCAATGCGCTGGTCGAGGTGGCCGTCGCCCCGGATCAGTTTGTTTCGGTGCGCGCCACGGTGCTAATTGCGAAGATTCTGCAGCTGATGCACACGCATTTGCCAGCGGATATATTCAGCACGAGTCCGGCGCTGCCCACGCTGGTTGGCCACGCCACGCAGGGCAATCAGCAGGCGAATGCTGCTGTCGCCGCACTGCAGAACTACCAGAAGATTCTGCGGCAGAGGCCGGCGTCGTGCAGCCTGTTCCTGGATAGCATTATACAGGGTGGTGCGCTCATCCAGACGCGTCTCTTCCGCCGTAATATCAATGCACAGGATCAAAGCAGTGCCTTGCAGCTGCAGGATACGGCTGGTGCGGCGGCTGCTGCCGTTGCCATGGCATCCTCGTCCTTTTCAGCGGGCTACAGAGGCACCGCAACGCTGGATCGTCAGCGACTGGACTCGGTCTCGTCCAGCGATGAGTCCAATTCGCAGGCATCGAGTTCGCTGCGTTCGAGCTTTAGACTGAAGCGTATGTTTCTGCCGCAGGTGTTCTACCTCGACAATTTGCGTGCCTTAAATCGACTTTTGCACGAATCCCATGTGCTCACCCAGGCAGATGCGAATGCCTGGGACTGGGAGGTGATCATCACAATACTGAGAGTAAGCATTCAACTAGATTCAATAATTTGCCATCGATAACTTTTGTTCTTCTTGTCTTCAGTCGAGTCTTATACGCAAGCTGGACTATACGCCGGGCAAATTCCTAAATAGATTCCTAAAGCGTTTAGTGGACTTCTACAAGCCGAGCAACAATCGCTTCTCACATCAAGATCTGGTGCCAGGCTACTCAATGCCGTCGTACGTGAGTGCCGGCCTTGACCTCATCGATGTGCTGCTCAATAGCAGTGAGGTAATTATGATCTATGTTTATACCCTGAACCAATTGAAATCAGGGTATAATAGCTTTGCTAAAATGTATGTAACAAGCAGAAGGAGGCGTGGTCGACCCCATAAAGTATATATATTCTTCATCAGGATGACGATTTAGCCCAGTTCGTCTGTCTGTCCGTATATTTGAACGCGTCGATCTTAGAAGATATACAAGCTAGAGACTTGAAATTTATTGCACACAGATCAAGTTAGTTTCCACATATCGATAACTACTCCCGTTATTTTGTTATCGATTAAAAACCATTTCGAAAATTAGTTATAAAATGATATCTCCTACATCTTTAGAGCTAGAGCCTCCAAATTTTGAACATAGATTTATGTTTATTTTATAGAATTTCTATTTTTTGTTATATTATATATATGTATATGTATTATATATTATATTATATGATTGAAATATTATATATATTGTTATATGATGAAATAATGAAAACATAAAAATAGTTTTATATGTATAATAGAATTTAAATTTTTAATTATATTATATATACATATATTATATATTATATTATATGATTGAAATATTATATATATTATATTAAATGATTGAAATATCAGTTCCTCGAAGGGTGCAGCGGATTGCGTAGTCGGGCAGTCTCGACTACTTGCTTAATATACTTTTCTTTTCTAATCCATATATATATTTTTTCTTATAGCTGGAGTGCATGCGCTATATAACGGACTACTTCTCAGACGTCAGCTTTCATCTGCTGGCCGTGACCACCTCAAGTCGCGCCCACGACTGTCTGTTTAGTCCGCAGCACATGAACAATACAATGTGCCAGCAATACTTTCTGTACATTGGGCGCATGTGTCGCAGCACCAAGGGCATTGAAGTGCTTAAAAATACAACTGTATTCGAATAGTTAGTACTATCATGATGTCAATCTGGTTTGCCTATATCTAATATCTCTCTCTCTCTCTCTCTCTCTCTCTCTTTCTCTCTCTCTCTCTCTCTGTCTTCATTAGTCTAATTACACTGGTGCGGTACACTGATCATGTCTGCTATGTGAAATTGATTGTCTCCGGGCTGAACTACAGCCATGAGAAGTTGCCGCGACAGGTGCTGGAGAAGGCGCTGACGCTTGCGAAGACGCGCAGTGGACGACTTTATGCCACACAGTTTCTGGCCGTGCTGCTGCGCGCCCGGCTGCCCAACTTTGAGGTTTGGGGCTTACCACTGATCATACAGCAGACCAAGGATGCGGATCGCAGTGTTGTGCTGGCCGCAATGGATGTGCTCGAGGAGGCATGCCATGACAAATACTATCTGGAGGAGATTGTCAGTCTCTGGCCCAATCTGAAGCAATTGGGCGACGTGGGTCGCTTGCTCATGTCCCGCTTCTATTCGCTATCGCGTGGACTGAACAGCAGCAAGGCGCACATCGAGGAGGAAATCAAATATTGGCGCACCGGCTACAACAAGCGCTACGTGCTGCTCGTCGAGGCCGAGACCCACTCCTGCCTCACGCTGCATGTGCGCAACGAGGATGGCTACTACTCCAGGCGCAACTGCAACCAGCGAGCCCAGCTAGTCCCGCCCAATATAGCGCCGCATCTCTACGGCCAGATGGCGCAGACCACCCAGGGCATGACAGCGCTGCGCAAGTACGCCGACCTGCCGCAAGTGCTCGAGGTGCTGACGCGTGCCAAATGCAACGACGATGCCGAATGCCTTGAGCTAAAGGCGGCCATCTGGGCTCTAAGTCATGCATCGACGCACTCGAATGGCATCGATTACTTTGTGGAAATTGGCGCCAGGTAGGTCAAGGAATATCTGCTGCAGTGCAGCTAGCAATAATAGATCTTATATCATCTGCAGGCTCTATGAGAAGCTCATACTGCTGGTCACCAAGTGTGAGGTGTATTCGGTGCGTGCGACTTGCTTTAGTGCATTGGGTCTAATTGCTGGAACTCAGGCGGGCGCCAATTTGCTATTCAAGCTAAGTAAGTTATGAATGTTACAAATGTAACTATATCATATATAGAAAAGTTCGGTTATACTGTGCCATTTAAGGGAATGTATAGTATACATTGTATACCTATTAGAAAATTGCAAATATTAATGTTTGTTTTATGTCTATAGATTGGCTCAGCGTGCGACACGATAGGAATACAATGTGGCCCGTTCATCAGCCGGAGGATTGGATGTCCAGTCAATTTACGCCGGTGCGTCATCACTATGAGGACATGCCGCCGTACAACTATATGGGTATTGAGGATCAAATCGATGCTTCCTACGATGCTGGCAGCTGTTGGAATCTGCAGGATGCCAATACCACAACAACAACGACCACAGACAGCGCACGGACCACTGCTGAGGAGGTGTGTTAATGGCTGAACAACGTCAATCTCTAATAGCCTAATGTGCCTTCCACTTTTTAGCTGCAGTTCGGGCGACCGCTCAACATTAGCGGAGTTGCAGCCAAATCGAAGACTCTGCCGGAAGGCAGCAATGTGCGCCAAGGCAAACACCAGCGCTCACTGTCCGAATCGAAGACAACGGACGTGTTTAGCCTGATAGGCGGCGGCTCCAGTGCGCCGGGTGTTGCCTTCTTTCCCATGCACTATCCGCATCGCATACGCTACAATTCCTGCACGGACTCCAATACGTCGGGCGTCAGCAGCTGTGAGTCGGTGACGGGCCGGACGGCGGCCGCCGCCGCTGCTGCTGGCGTTATCAACGTGGGCGACTTTCAGCAGTTTCCGCTGAGTCCCATACAGAGCATGTCCAATCTGCAAGAGATGCCGCCGCATCATGCCGCCAAACTGCTGCGGCGCACTTCCATGCTGGGCACCAGTTTTCTGCAGCCCGCGCTCAGTCCGCTGGCCATGGAAGGCTATGCGAAACTGCGTTCGCTGCGCGCTCGCAGCCGTCCGGTGTTCTCAGAGTCGGCGGCGGAATTGTACGACTTTATTGATATTGTGGATCGGGGCGAGGTGCAGCCACGCAAGTACTCCTGGGGTGAATCCAGTCGACGGATGAAGGTGCGCAGCTTGGATCGACAAACGATGCTGAATGTATTCACGTAAGTGGAAATAACAAGTTATTTAATAATAATATAATAATAATAATAATAATAGTTAAATATAAAATTCATGAAGAGATTATACAAACTATATTTATATATATGCTGGTTCCCAAACAAGCTAATATGAGCAAACTTATATGGTTCCGTCTTCCGGTTATAGCAACGGTCCCTTAAGCGTCGTTATAACCGAATTACACTATAATTAATTAAACATAAAATGAATGAGATCATAAAAACTATATATATATATATATATATTTGAGGTCACAATGTACATATCTAGTTTGTTTATCTGTCATATCTATCTCTCTCTCTGTTTAGCTATCTCTCTCTATGACCCATTGTATACATGTATATGTGTGCGGGCAACGATTGAGAGAGAGAAAGCAATATGCCTGGTGCAACAGAGTGAGATGGATACATTCAGCTGTTACAAAATTGCTTCCCAAGCACAAAAATTATTATTGTGGTAAATATAGAAATGCTTAGCTGCCCTATAACTATAAACTATAAATATTTATGTTCCAAAATTAGATAGTCAAGCCTTCAATTATTTTAAGTATATGCTAAACATTTCGAAAGGGCGTTAAACGTTTGCAAATCGCCAAGCTCAAAATATGTGTGATTTATGTTATATATATTCATATAGGTCGAAAGAATACCTCATAGATAAAATTACTGTATATCAGGGCCGGATCAAACACATTAATGACATGGGGCCAGGTGTGGTGGGGGCGCTTAAAATAGAGGTCAATAGTGATAAGAATTAAATATTATAAGAATCACTTGATTTTAATGAGAACTAATACTGTAATAAGGGATTCGGGGGAGCCCACCCGTGGTGGAGGCCCTGGAGCCCTGGCCCCTATGATAATCCGGCCCTGCTGTATATTTGTCTAGATTGTTTTCTATTATTACAAAAACGTTTTATTTCCATTTTGCAGACGTCTCTCGTCGGAGGAACTGCAGATGCCAATGCCCAATCTAAATGCGCCCAAGTTTCTGCCGCAGAATGATCTACAAGGACCGTGCTACACGGGCATCTGTTTGCCCAAGAACGCGCTCGATTTGTTTCCGTCGCGCAATCTGAGCCGTACTTATGTCTCATGTGATATCATTGATCAGGATCTGACGGGCGTGAATCTGTTGAGTGTGCGGCCACAGTTTCTGAACTTCCTCAACGACTCCATCAACAATGAGGGCGGCGATGAGTCCTCGGTCATCTCCTCGCTCTCCGATGTCTCATCCTCGGCCAGCCGCCGGCCATGCAAGTGGCAGCAGGGCTCGAAGCATGCGCGCAGTCAATGCCTTTACTGCACGCGCTCGCGTCGTCAACGACTGCAGGCCCAGGCGCCGGCACAGGATAGCAACAGCAACAACAGCACGGGCAGCGGCGTCGCCCCCTGTGAGCTGTATAGCAGTGCATCGGCGACGCTCGTTGCTGCTGGGATGCAGGCTGGCCCGGCGCTGGCACGCAAAGGCAATGGGAAGTCGAGCGGCGCTGCGATACAGCTGGCGGACATGAGTTTTCACTCGCCGGAGAGCATACTGAGTGAGGAGGGGCTGCCGGGCAAGGTGACTGCGTCCATACTCTACAATGTGCAACGCATGGCCAATCCGGTCAGCGCGAAGCAGTCGAAGATGTCGTTGCTGGAGCTGAAGCAGAAGCATCCGCATGCCTTTCAGGACATCTGTCTGTACTCGGAGTCCTGCAAGACGCTCGGCCGCAGCAGCTATCGCATGAGTGCGCGACGCTTTCTGCAGGAGCTCTTCCTGGACCTGAACTTGGATGCGTTCTACGTGGAGCCGCAGCTGATTATCACGGCTCGCAGGCAGCCGGCCGATGAGGCAGCTGGATCCCAAAGCACTGTTGGTGCAACATCAACAACAACAATGAATTCGACGGCGGCAACGTCAACGTCAACAGCAGGAGCTCCAACATCAGCAGCAACACCCACGACGCCAACATCAGCAGCAGGAGTAGCAGGAAGTCCTGTGAATCCAACACTATTATCTCATAAGGCACAGCTGAAGCCAAAGCAGACGGCTCAACTAGCGAGCGTGTACGAGACCAGCTGGGAGAATCTACTGATGGATCAATCGCCGCGTATCGGCGCCAACAAGACTCCGGTGCAAACCTATTCCGCCGGACTGCAGCAACGGACGACCCCACACAATGAGCTGCACATTGAGGATGCTATGAACAGCGACGAGGACGATGCTGGTGAAGATGTCTGTGATGGCAGCCTCAATGAGACACAGGCCAGCAGTGCGAGCACTGCGAATCCTTCCGCCCCGCCTGCCCTCCAAAATAACAAGCGCTGCAGCAGCGGTGCGATTAGTCAAACTCAAGAATCGCCACCGCCGACGCTGACAATGGGGACGATGGAAACGACAGCGACGACGAAGACTTTATCATCACCAGATGCAACCACTCCGATAGAGAGTTCGGCGTGTGCTAATCTTCAGAACGAGAATCGTCAGTATACGAGGGGACGCTCCTGCACGTTGGAGCTGGATCTGAGCTGCACGAAGAATAAATTTCCGATCACGAATCGCAATCGAACGACGGCAAGCAAATCGGATCAGGGATCGATGCTGGGTTCAATAATTGTACGGCAAATAAGCCTGGATAAGCTCTACTACTCCAGAATGAATGCATCCATAGCGAAGCCTATAGGCAGTCTGTACTGTGAGAAGCGTCTGCAGAGCTCCAAGTCAGAGGCTCTGCTGGATAAGGGCGGAGGCAGTGTGGGGGGCGGTGACGGTGGGGGTGACGGTGACAATGACGATGAGGGTTTCCATTGAGACGATCAATTGGAACTTACCCAAACGGAGTTAGATGACACACTGATCCCGATCCATATCCAGATCAAGCATACACAGAGCACGCACAATAACACTTATCGGCTTGCACATGCACGCAATTCGTCGGACTTTAAGTAAAAAAAAAAAAAACCAAAACGACATACTCCGATTTTGTCGTTTTGGTTTTTTTTTTTTTTCGTTAACGTCCGCGCCTTTGGCCTTGAGTGTGTGGCGTAGACGTCCGAAAATAAGTACTAAAATGTGAGTAGAAAATATAAACGATATTTTTAAACGTCCGCTAATTTATTTCCTGTTTCAAGCCAAATAAATACGGTTGAGTCCGGGCTTGACGACTCTCTAGGGACCGACGATTTTACGAAAAGTAACAAATAATAATTAATAATAAAATAAAATAAATAAAAATTTACACAAATTTACTTTTTATTAAAAAAAAAAAAAATTAATATATATTTTTTTAATTTTTATTTATTTTATTGTATATTATTTTATATATGTATATATAATATTATATATGCAAAAACATAAAAGAAAATATGTTATTCATTTTATAAATTTAGCAGATAGCATAAAGGAATGCCTAAAAAGTACTGAAAAAATGCACTTTTACTCAAAGTGGACAAGAAACCGCGGAAAAAATACTGAAGTAGGTCACACTTGGACAAAATGGACAAAAAACCGCGCAAAAAGTACTGAAAATAAACGGTTGTACCGTAAAAATTCGCATAAAAAAGCACAAAATGCACTAAAAAATGTCACTTTTATGCTGAAAAAAAAATGCAGCAAACGAGCTGAGAAAAGGGTTTAATTTACGCCCCCTTGCTTGAAATTGCCGCCGGCAAAACGTTATTGAAGGGTCTCTTAAAAAAAAAAATAAATAAAACAAGTATAGGTAAATTTTTATTATTTTTTTATTATTATTTATTTAGCTTAACTAGGAGGAGTGAATTTATACTTTCGCCGCTTAAGCAACTTCTCCTCTCACTTAATAGATAATGCAGTGCCGAAAATGCCCGTTCGACGGACACTTGGGTTGCCGGTGTTGCCATCACAATCTTTGCAATCTCATTTAAGTAAGGAAACTTTACCTGTGTGTTATTGTGAAAATCTAACACATCTGCATTGATAGGCAACCGTTTATACACAGTGTCAAAGCTTTCGAGATCAGCACAGATGTTGGCAAGCGTTGCAGGAATTGTATCTTCGATAGCTTCCTGCGATGACTCCGCCTTGTCCATAAATTCGGATAACATCGATACTTCCCCATTAGATGACGCATTGGACACTGTAGAGGAACATGAGGGCGTTTCCTCAAGTACCGAAACATTATGCATTGGATTTACCTAAAAAAAAAAAAAATAATAAATGGGGCATTCTTTTTGAATATTAGTTTGGTACAAGTATTAGTTTTAGACGAACATAGTTTTAGTATTTGTAAATTTTACAATTTAAAAAAAGTTATAATCTGAAAGCAACTAACAGAAAGACAAGACACCAATATCAACCATACTTCAGCTTACCTTTGTCAATTGCAACAAGCGATATGCCACTTTTTTTAAATTTTGTTTTGCCACACATTTTTGTTGACACGTCAATAGCCTATTCACTCGTGGATCCATGTATACTGCCGCTAATAATGCTTCATTTTCCAACACTTGTTTCTCTCTAACTGTCATCCTTGCCAATAACATCTTTTGGATGAAATTCTGACTAACTTCGCACTTCATTTTTAGTTCCATCCATATGATGTAGAACTCGCTATAAATTAAATTTTTATCTTGAAGCTTTAAGGTCGCTTCATATGTATCTTTGAAGGCGTCAGTATATGTTTTCATCCAACCCCAATCAGGGGTATCGGAAAAACCAGGGTGTGCTTCCAGCAAGTCTTGCAGTTCCAATAATTTTTTCAACATTAAATATGTCGAGTTCCATCTTGTGACTATATCGAGCGGTGGTATGTTTCTCTTCTGCTCAATTAAAAAACGCCTGCGCAAAATGTTTTGATATTTATATATATATAAAATATAAGGAAATTTATAAATAATTAAAAAAAGGTTACTTACCTAAGGCTTCCTGACCGCAACGACTTGCACAATGAGCGGCTTAAAGTAAGTTGATCACTAATCTCGCTCAGCTTATTCACGTCAAAGACGCACAATTGCAGAGTGTGCGCTGCACACCGCACAAGGTGAATGTTTGGCAATTCAATGGATTCCAGTTGTTCCATTAAGTTTTCACCATTAATGTCATCGTCGAAAAGAGATTCATCCGTTGCATCATTTAAAACTTGAACTGTTTTGATAATGTTTCTCCCATTATCGGATGTAATGCTGTGTTTATAAATTTTAAATTTTATCATGAATGTACTGAAATCTCCAATATTTTCATTTTCAATTTATACCTGAAGACTTGATCAAGACTTATTTCGTAATCATTTAGAATTTCTAAAATTTTGTCCTTCATATACGTCGCAGTGTGTGGTCCCTCAAGCTGAATCATGCCTAATGTTTTCACAACAATCTCGGATTTGTGAAGGTTGGAAGTGATCATTTGCAAATTTACACCTAAAATAGCTTTGTCCATTCTTGTGGCAACATCAATTTTGAGGGACACCAGCTTTCGCTTTACTAGAGCTCTTATGCTTTCTTTGATGGACCGCTCTTCAACAGATACAAATTTCATAATGTTCCGTGCTGTTATTGGGCTCATTCCAAGCTGTTCAAAAATGGGACACATGATTTCTTTGAACCCTTCGCTATCCAGAAACAAAAACGGTTTTCCATCCGTGGTGACAATTTTAACCATTGACGAAGTGATTGAACTTTCATTGGTGTAATATGCAATTTTTTTTAACTTTTCCCTTTGTGGCGGCTCATATTCGTCTGAAGTGTTCAAACTGTTGTAAAGTTCTGCATGCTTCGATGATAAATGTCTTTTTAAATTTGTGATATTTGTGCCCGAAAACATTGAGCCGCACACACTGCACACTGATTTCTTTATGTCCGGGCTATATTCAAAAAAACGATGCACTTTTTTATTTAATTTTCTGCCCATTTTCACAAACTATGAAGTTGTCAACCGCACACAATGCACTTAAAAAATTCACTTTACTCAAAATGGACAAAACCCGCGCAAAAATGCACGAAAAGTAGGTCACATTACGCACCAAATGCACTAAAAAATGTCAAATTCCTCAACGCAATTCAACGACGCAATTGATCTGCTTAGCGAAAACCACCCCCGTATATGCAAATCGCATGTACATATATCAGTGAAGAGTCTGTGCCAGCCTAGCCTGTTTCAGGCTAGATCTAGCTTATTTGAATATGGAATAGCCTATAAAATTTATAGGAAAAAACCAAAAAAAAAAAAAAAAAAAATATTTTCGTAACATATTCTTTTTTCCTTTTTAATATAGATTGCTTTCCAGCATTTTCCCTTAATTTTTATCAAATTTTTGCAACTTTTATCCATAATCTAGCTTGTTTTTGAGCGCAGCAGCGGCAACACTGCTGCATTGTGCATGCAACGTTATGAGAAACAAAAAAAAAAGTAAACGACAACGTCCAACGTTATTAGAAAAAAAAAAAAAGATAAACGATAACGTCCAACGTTGTCGTTTACGAACAAACGTCCGAAAATAGTACTTATTTTCGGACGTTTTGAAATACTCAACGGATATGTGGGAGCTCTGAGCATACAGCATCAATGCCCGCCCTGCAAGTAACTAGACTTTTCTCTAATGGATTAAGTTCTTTTAGCTTAACGCGATAAGTTGTCCATGGTTTATAATTGATTTTTTTTTCTATATATATTCGCTGAGCGATTTATGTAAGTTGTGCATATATAATATATACATATATATGTCACGATCATAAGGAGAAGATGAATACGAAGAGGAAGAGGAAGAGGAAGAGAATACACACATCTAAATATACATAAACCCATTATAATAATTAAATAATATTATATATGAAAAATAACTATTTTCTGTAGATTTTACAATTACAATTAATATTATTGATAAATATTTTCTTTAAATAAAATTCATTACCGTTAAGCGACACAAATAATCCAAAAAATCACATCATATGTATACATATATATATATATATATATATGCATATATATATATAATTTTTATTTGTAATTAATTAATTAAAAGAGAAAACACGAAAGAAAATTAACAAAGAACTCCTCGGCACGCCGAAGACAAATATCCTTGCAGAGAAACAATATTTAGCTTTAACAATAATTCATTTGTAATTTCCTAATCCGTTTCTAAATCAGATGTAAGCTCAGTTCCTTCCTGACTGAGAGCGACTTGATTTTAATGATAATATTAATAAAATAAAACCAATAACAACAACTGACTGACTGATTGCTGATTAAATAAAATGGGTTCGGACTCATCTACTTCTAGTATGTCCTATAGATATATTTCAAAAGCGAAGTTGTATTGTCCTCTGCAAGGATATCGCAAGAAAAGGTTACCCAAAAAAGAAACAGCAAAACCACCGCAATTTATTTATTCAATTGTACTTAAAAACGAAAAGAAAAGAAAAGAAAAGAAACCCAATATAAATTAAAGGTTCACCAACAACTGCGTCAACTGCAAAACTGTATGCAATGATTCTGAACTGTATTCAAAGAAAAGCTCCTAAATTTAATAAATACATCCACAATGAAATTAAAATATTTTTAGACAATAATTAAAACTTAAAACATGCTTTTATTAATCCACGATCATCATCCACACATCCACAGAGTTCCACGATTGAAAACTTCAGGCTATATATGATGCATGTGATATCTACGAGGGCGGTTCCAGAAGTACCCGACCTGTCAAAGAAATCACAACAAATTTATAACATTTTTTCTTTATTCCTCAACATAGTTTCCTTTTAGTTCTATACATACTTTTCTTTGCTATATTCTTTTGCTTTGATACTCTGTTTATAGTAGGAATTGTCTAGCTCATTGTAATAGCCATCCACCAAAGACTCAACCTCTTCATTGCTTGCAAGCCATTTTTTCAAATTTTTGGGAGCTACATGTAGAGAATAAGGTAAGTGCATAGCAACTCCAACTTTAAATCATAGATGAATGAGTATTCTGCAGTCGATAATGCCCGATTAATTTAAAGTTTGTTGGAGTCTTGAGTAATCAAAATATTTTATTCGTCTTATTCTTAATTGTATTTTGGATCTCTGCTACGTGTTTTCCGAAGGTTAGCCCATGGTACACCTAACAGTCATCAGAATCTTTAATCCAAGACAGACTTCCTTTTAAGTGACTGTTTAAAGGGTATTACACAGTCGTATACAGGCGGCAGTTGCAGCTTCTGTAATTGATCTTACATATAGAAAATATTCCATATTGCATTGGAGTAGACCCAAAATGGACTTAATTATATTTTCTAGATATTGCAAAAAAATCATTCTTTGTAAGAGTTTTTCCGTATTACAATCGTAGTCCTAGACAGACTTCCTTTTAAGTGACTCATTAGAGAGTATTACGCAGTCGTATAAAGGCGGTAGCTTCTATAATTAGTATTACCCACAGAGCATACTCCTTAGTTGCTCATAGAACATATTGAATTGGATTAGGCCCGAAATGTACCTCATTATATTTCCCAGATATTACAAAAAATCATTCTCTATTATAGTATTTCCGTTTTCTAGTCTTAAATGAAAACTTAAGTTCGAAAAGAGTTCCTCAATCACAAATAAATCCATTCAATTTCTTTCAGCTAATGCTAATGTTAACTTTAATTTGATTTAGTGATAGTTACATTTAGATTTGTATTACAAATTAGTGCTATCCGTAGTAGGTACAAAGTTTCTTAGACAGAGATATTGAAATGTTTTCGACTGCTATGGTAACAGCAGATAAATATCGTTATATATAAGAACGTTGCGAAGATGCCCAAAGCGTTCAGAGCCATCGAGAAGCCAAGAAAATATTTCCATTTGCCACGAATGGCTTCGCAAGTCTCTCCGTTCTCGCTGGATTGGATTAGATGGGAAATGGAAATTGTTATTCTCAGGAATTAGATCAAGTTCGTTCCGGATATACTCACATGGGATCAGAGCCAGCTTCTGATAATGCGGCTGTGGTCGTCGCTTGCTGCTCCTCCGTCAGGCAGGTGCAGTTGCTGTAGTTGAGCAGGGAGCTGGTCGCCGGGCCACAGTTGCCATCGGTCAGGGTGGACGTCGTCTGCAGCTCGGCGAACTCGATGGCGGCACAGACCAGCGCCAGGCAGCAGAAGATCAGGGCCAGGGCGGAGAAGACATAAGACTCCACCAGCAACACTTTGTAGCAGTTGTTGGGCGACCTTTTGTAGTCGGACTCTCGATCCCTTCCAAGCAGTATTAGACCCGCAATACTGGCAAGTAAAAGCTAAAAAATATTTCTCCTTTTACTACTTGATAAGTAACACTTGGGCACCCCAACAAAGGCGGACTCGTTAGTTGCTACTCACTGAAAGGCCACTTAGGTACGGATTTATCAATATGGATGCACTCGGTGTCCAAATCAGTATCGAGATGGCCAAACCCACGATCAGGATTCCAACGGCCAGTTGCAGGATCAACAGTTGCCGTGAGAAATTCGAGTTGCGAATGTGTGAAGTATATGTCTCCTGGATGGCTATGATAGAAGAGAAGAAAAGAAAAGAGAAGATTAGAAACGACAAATAGATAGAAGAGAAGAAAAAAATGCAAAAATATAGAAGAGAAAAGGAGAGATATGAAAAGGATAGAGGAAAAGAAAGGTAGAGATTGAGAATGTATTAAGGAAATAAATGAGATAAAGAAAAGAATAGAAGAAGAGAATTGATAAGGAAATAAGCATTACGAAGAGAAGAAGATAAAAAAGAAATTGCGGAAAGAGGAAGAGAGTGAAAGGAACGAGTAGAAGAAGAAAAAGAAGGGGAGAGAAAAGAGCGAAGATAAAGAAAAAGAAAGAGTAAAAAGGAGATCAAAGAAGAATAAGGAAGAAAAAAGAGAAAATATTAGAAGAAATGAATGGATAAGAGAGCAGATGAAAAGAGCTGAGTTGAATAGATACGTGAAAAGAAATAAAGCAGAGGAATGAGAATAGAAGAGAAAAGAAAATTACAGGAGATATGAGAAGGGAAGATAAGAATGGGAACGCCAAGAGAAAACAACAACAAAGAGAATAGAGATGAGGAAAAAAAAAAACAAGCGGAGGGAGAAGGAGAAAAGAAATGGAGGGCAGGGATGGAATGAGAAACAATAGATAAAAGAAGAGATGAATAGATAAAAGACAAGATAAGGAATCAGAAGAAGAAGAAGAAGAAGAAGAAGAAGTTAAATAAAAAGAATACAAAATTGGGGCAGGCATGAGAAGAATTTACTCTTCTCTCCTTTGGGTCGCGTTGCTCGGTGTACTTACTTTCATGGTTCTTGTTGACCACAATCATCCGACTGTGCCGGAGACTGTTCCGAGTCGGCGTATGTCGTCCGGCGATCTTCATACCCTTCATGTTCTGGGGAACTGTGGTGCTCATGTAGACAGCCTGTGCCAGCAAATACATTCAAAAGGGGCAGAGTAAGCTTAGACATGCTATGTGGAGATCCACAGGTGGATCGGCTAATAACGCACCTGTGTTGGCTGCACCGCATCTAGATCGCTCAGTGGAATTTGCTCGTAAGTGGCACCGAAGCGTTGCGAGACAACTGTGGGCGAGCTGCTGGCTTCCGGCAGAGCGGGAATTCGCGTGGGCTGTGGCACATTTTGGTATTTGGGCTCCGGCTTGATAACCACTGACGGCATAGCTGCGGTGGGTGAGTCACGAGCTACGGCTGGCGAGGTTGGCGAGGCGGCTGCTGCTGCTGCTGCTGCTGCTGCTGCTGCTGTTGCCCCGTCCAATGTCTCACAGTTGTGGATGCCAAAGAATTTGGACTTTGCATCGCTCAAAGCGGCTTTGACGGCGGCAATGCTGTGGCTGGTCTCATTCAGCTCTGAGACCTGTTCGGGCACTGCCAACTGCTGGCGATCCTGGCTATTAGCGGGCCACGCCCTCCTGCCGTTCATGGCAATGTTTGGACTAACTCCGGCACTTTCGCCGGACCACAGTTGTTGCTGCTGTTGTTGTTGTTGTTGTTGTTGTTGTTGTTGCTGTTGTTGCTTTATCTTCGGCTTGACTGTGCTCGCTGTTGTTGCTGTCAGGTTGTCATAGGTGCTTATTGGACGTACTGTTTGTGATTGCATTGTTCTCTACTTCCTTGAGCTGTAGGCGTTGTTTCAATAGAGCTATAGCCTCCACATGCATAGCGTATCCTCAGCATGAATCGTTAGAAATATGGCTAGAATATTGTTGTTAACACAATTACACATCTTTTAAGTCAATTGCAGGTCGATCATACTTGAGCATAAGAAGCCTTTAAGAACCTTCATAAGTACTTTTGGACCTTTTTTGAAATGATGCAAAATATATAAGATTATAGATTTAGATTATTTTAGAGATTAAGTTTTTGATTGATTTAATCTAAGTAGCATAAATAGTTTAAAGCTCAATTTCACAGAAAAACATATGTATGTATGTATATATGTAGTATTTTTAATGTCATATGTTGTATATATGTATTTGATGTATTCATAGTCTTTAAGAAACACTTCTATAAAATTATAAAAAATATATAATATTAAGCTTTTAAATGTTTCAATATAGTATATAGCTTAATTTCCTGGAGCATATATGTATGTATATATGTAGTATATTTGATTCCAAATATAGTATGTAGTTATGTATCCAAAAACTTCGAAATTCGAATTCGAAAATATATGAGATTAAGTTTTTGAATGTTTCAATATTAGTAATATTAACAGTTTATAGCATATATATCTGAGGTAAGTATTCATAAAAAGTCTTGAAAAACTTCTTTGAAATTATGGAAAATATCGATCGACTTCACATATGTACATTTGTATATAATATTGTAGTATATTTGATTTAAAGTCTTTAAAAAACTTCGTTGAAATTATGGAAACTATATAAGATTTAACCTTTGTATATTTTATTCTTACACAAATACAATAGTTTAAAGCTCGATTTCACAGTACACATATGTATATATGTATATATAGTTAAATATATAATATATAACTATAATTGATTCTATATATGATGTGAGGGGAATTTTAGTTTCAGCTTCAGTTTCAGCTCTAGCTTACAGGTATTTGTAGTATGCTATTCACATGACTATGCAACAGCCATCACATTCAGTGTAATTGGTCTAAATACATACACACAAACATACATACATACATATACACATACATCTGTATGTGTTTATAATGAAGTGAAATGTTATGGACCGTTGGGTTTGCTCTTGTTAAATGTTTGCTAGATGTTATTTCGGTGTTGCATTCAGACAAAAACAAACAAAATAATTGGAGTTTTCATTGATTACAAAACCATTTCTTCGATCTATTTAAAGGTATCTTCCGCATTACAAACAAATTAACGTATACATATACAAATATAGATATGTATGTCTTATAAACCGATTTGAATAAATGACATGCCGTGTGAAAGAGATAGAGAGTGTGAGAGGGAGAGAGAGATATGCGTGCAGAAACTTTTGCCAACTTTAAGTTCATTTCAAGTCACAATAAACAAAATAGTAAAAAAAAGTACAAAAAATAAGCATACAAAATAAACGTAACGACAGTAAAAAAAAACACGTTATATATAGTCTATATACAGGTGTGTGTGTGTGTGTGAGTGTTTGTATTTTCTACTGAGCCACAGAAAACAACAGTCAATATTAAAGAACAAAAACAAAAAACACACGCATACAAAAACAACAACAGCAACGGCAAAAAAAAAAATAGCACAACAAGAATATATATGTATATATGTATATATAGACGCGAGTGGTGGGAGAGAGAGAGAGTCGCCTGCAACTGTACGCACCAAAAGGTGAAAACAAACTAAAAATAATTCTCTCGAATTCACTGCGATCGAGCGCTTTAAACAAGCCAAATTTCCATTTGTGCGCTCGCCGCTTGGCCCAACCGAAAAAAAAAAAAAATAAAACAGTTGCGAGCGCGCAGCTAGCGCAACGGAATCCGCTCTCTTAGCAACGGCCAGCATTGGCAGGCAGCAAGAGAGTACAGCAACAGCAACAGCAACAACAACAGCAACAGCAACAGCAACAGCTACAGCTACAGCTACAGCTACTCATGCGCTTTACGCTTTACGCTCTCCTCTCCTCGTCACTTCCACGTTCGTTCGGCGCTCTCTCTCTTTCTCACTCGCTCTCTGCACAGCTTGAGCCGTGTTGAGGCCTGTTGCGCCAACTTTTGTTGCTGCTGTGTTGACGTGGCAAGGCTAAGCAGCATTTTCTTTACAAACAACAAAGTCAGAACCAGCAAGAGCAGCAAGAGCACAATAACAGTTACAGAGTATGACAGACCAGTTAGATACCATGTAATTTGCACTTTATAGGAAATCACATTTAGCTTAAAGTTGTTTTATAGTTCAATTCTTGATAACTGAACTTTATGAACAAAGTGTTGTTAAGTCTGGGAATCTTAGTACTTGTATTACTTTAGAAATGTTGGATGATTTAATCTATTATCAGATGTAACTGCCTTATACTCCCCATATAACTGCCAATACTCCAGTTAGCTTAAATATTTTTTGTTATTTCCTCTTCTTCAACTACTAATTACCTGTGAATATAGCATATCAACTTTATATCATTTACTTACGTCGTGTATACCCTCGTTTTGTTAGCCCAACTTATAGGGCATTCAGTCAAAAGAGAGTGTGCGAGAGCGATAGAGCAACGGCTAATGTCCAAGCCAACATTGTCAATTTTCACTTTTTCTACCTTTATATTTTCTCACCAAATTCTTTGACAATGAAAACCAACTTGGCCAAATCTTGATCGTAGATCTTCTACATCTATATACATCTATATATATGTATATGTTTATATTGTTGTATAGAATGACTAATTGCTGATGAACGCAGAGTTAAAAGCGTAAGAGCTGGGAAAATCACAATCTCAATTTCCACCAGCGGAAAATGGTTGAGAAAATCGCATGACATATTTACATAGACTAGACTATATAGATATAATCTGATACATATCAAATGGAAAGTCTTATAGCTTTCTCAGCTTTACAGCCAGGATCATTTGGTAATTTTTGGGATACACATAAAACTAGATAGGGTCGCTTAATGGGGTGTATCTAATACAGGTGAGGTGTTTTGGGATGGAAAATAAAAAATATGCGCTCTATACAGGGCCGGAATAGCAAGTAGTCAGAATAGGCAATTGCCTGGGCCCCCGATTTAATTAGGCCAAAAAATGAAAGAGTCTTCTAAAATTTTCTTACAAACATAAAATTCCAACATGCTTTAAATGTTAATTTTATTGATATTATTACATTGAGACTATAAAATTTTTATGAAAGCTATAAGTTATATAATATATATATTTAAGTTATATACTATTCCAAGTCTTGCTTTAGAAATATCAGATTGGCTATTCGGAAATCAGCTGTAACTGCCTTATACTATATAGATAGATATAACGGCCAAGACTCTCTAGTCTGTTTAGGTTCATATAATATTTGCTTGCAGTAGATAATCAGTTATTTCGTCAACGAAGCATATGAAATTACTGAGTCACAGACCATTGCACTATACGTATTATTATGAATTGTCTTCGCATGAACTGAAAAGGTTGCGAAACTTTTACTCTGTATGCATTTAGTGCGAGTTGTCAATATTACCAACATAGTATCATCAAGCATGAATATGGAGTTTACGACCAAAACTATCGAGTATAGGGACATAAATATAGTATAGCAATAGAGATTGTAAGTTAGTTTTAAGAAAAAGGGATATATAACTATATGGATATAATTATTTTAAGAACTATCCTATTAGATAAGAATATATAGGCGTCACTTTTCGGAATGACGAGCAGTTTAACAAACATCGCACTGGCTTACTCACTAAAGAAGCACTTATAGATATATATAAATATATACAAATATGACTCTGTTCTCCCCCACCAGTAGCAAGTGTTAGACTATATATAAATATAAAAAAAATGGTGTACAATAGATATACAAAATAAACATGGAATTCACGACCAATCCCAACGCATCAAACGATCGAATAGTGAAAGACAAAAAAAGAAAAAAACAAAACACTTGTGCTCTGTGCTTCATCGTTTTGTACGATGTCGTAAATTCCATGAGCATGAAAACTTTTCCCGAGGGGCGAAGACGTCGCGACGACGCTTCAAGAATGTGCTTTCATCGAAAAAAAAAAGACTTCGGATGTGGTTTGAATTATGCCAATATTAGATTTGACTTCTAGGTCTTTGTTTCCAGCAACTGAGAACTGGAATTTTTATTTAATAATATTTTTTTATAATATACGACATTTTTATAGACATACAGCCATGTTATAGCCTAAGCTATACCAATTTCGAAATCTTTAAGAGTTAAGCCTCTTTGAGTTTTCCAAGTAATCCCCCATATAGCACATTAAAATTTTTCTAAATCGTCGATAAGCTTCAGTTATACAGATATATCGTTCTAAGAGATTTTTATACCCTGAACCCATTTAAAATGGAAAATCAGGGTTTAATGGTTTTGTTTATTTTAGTTCTCTTAAGTTGTAAACAAATTGGGAGTATTTCACTCTTTTGTGATATTCGTATAACCTCAAATACTCAAGTGGTACACTTAGGTCATTCCAGAGTTGAGGAACCCCATAGGTTCAAAGAGTATAAACTGCAAACTGTCATGTAGACATGTAATAATCAATAATAATCAGAATAAACATTTTCTTTTAGATTTTTAAAGATTTGATTTTAAAGATAAGACCCATGGGTAAACAACGTGGGAATAGCTCGAATACAGCTACAAAATACAACCGGGGGCCACCGAAATTAAGATTATCAAATATCAATTAAAGGTTTCCTTCTAATCATCATATTTAATAATCACCAAATCTGAGCTTGGCCACAAATCAAACTTACTCATATACAAAATATGTATGTATGTATGTATATGTCTATATGCATATATATTTGTGTAGATATGTATATGAAATCGGAAGTGGTCAAAAGAGAATGAGAGAATTTGCATAAAAGAAAAAGTAAAATTTGAATTAATGCGTGCCGTTAGCAATAAGCCAAACAAAGAACAAACGAAAAGTAAAAACAAACCTCGACCTGTCTTTCGTTTTATACCCTCAGTCCATTCAAAATGGCTCACATGGGGTATATTGACTATGGGCAAGTGTATGTAACAAGCAGATCACTTCGATCTAAAATAATCTTATTAATTATCTGTCTGTCTCATTCGTCTCTGGGATGACTTGAACAGAAAAGTTAAGCTGAGCTTAAGGCATTTGTGAAGAAGAGGAAGAAGAAGAAAAAGAATAAGCTTAAAAAGTAAAATAAAGTATGTGTGTGTGTGTGGCATGTTTATATTTAAAGAGAAAAGTCTCGCATTTGCTATTCACAGATCAAATATTTCAATTTGAGTTCATGGCTCATGGAAGGACTCCAAAGTTGAGTGAGATTTTAATTGGGAGGGAGTGTGGGACTGTGTAAAATTCTGCAACAAACTCGTCAGTCACCAATTCGATCTTCAGGTGGACAGACGTCTAGAGATTCTTCTTCTTCTAGGTGGTAACTATTACATATGTATATATATTACATATATATTAAATAATATCAAATATATTAACTGAGAAAAATTTTAATATTTATAGTTTCATAATTTTAAGTAATTGCTTTAATACTAATTATATATATTATATATATATATATATATATATATATATATATATATATATATATATATATATATATATATATATATATATATATATATATATATATATATATATATATATAATAAATATGTATATATAATTAGTATTAAAGCAATTACTTCAAATTATGAATTATGAAATATTAAAATTTTTATATTTATTTATTTATTAATTATATTTTAAAATTTATTTTTTTATTTTTTTTTATATTCTATTGATCATTGTGCTAATCATAATTAATAATAATCATATCATAATTATAATAACAAACTGAAATTAGGATGACAATCATTATAATAATGATGACCATATTTCGCCGTAGAACTGATAATATCATTTCAGAATTATCATTATCATCAGCGTATTGATGATCACCTTATCTCAATAATGTGATGAAGATGATAATGATATTTATGATAGATAATAATGTTCATGATAATTACAAATTCATAATGATCTGAATGACAATTATAAAATTATAATGATAATTATTGATGATCAAAATACAATAATTATGAAATAGTAATGATCATGACAATTGTCAAAGGATAATAAGAGTCACCAAACTATAATGATAATTATTACAAGTTTTAAAAGATAATTCTAATTTGAAATGCTGATGCTATTTGTTTTGAGCTATAATAATAATCATGTTCAGCATGTAACATATTTATAGATCTAGTAATCTTCCTTTTCTTGTGGAACCGAGCATTATTCCACAATGATCTTCAAGTTGAGGCGCCCCTATAAGTCTTAACAACGGCGCTCTGTCTTTAGTGCCTATTTCCTTTCAGGTTCCACTTTTTTCACCGCAAATTATTTTCAGCGAAGTCGCAGACTCCTCTCCAAGCAACTTTGTCTCTGCACTTTTGCTCCATTATTGCCTCCACTTTGACTTCAATCAGTGCTTCAACCAGGTCAGTCTCCTCTTTTAACCATCTTCCGCTGTGGAAGAAAGTGTGCTCGCTGTCAGTAGATTTATGATGCTGATAATGATCTTCATGTGAATGATGATAATGATATTGTTTTCAATTATGCAAATGATACAGTACATTACGATAATTTGGTCATTTATGGTAATCATGATGATGATGATGATAAGCTCGAATATTACTAGAAGAGTGTAGCTATAGATGAAAATCTAGGGATATTAGATATGATTTCTCAATTACTATACACAGATTAAAGATTTGCCATGGTCTTAGAGTATCTTTTAATCGAGCATTCCCGCCTAGAACACTCTTATTTGTTTTTATTATTATTATTTTGTTTTTATTAATTATTTCTCTTTTTTTTTTTTTTTTTTTGTTAGTTGGTAACAAGTTGCATCATCGTCATGATTGCCGGCCGTGCTCACGCACGACTGCCGATCGACAAGAGCTATATGAAGATTGCGTTTAGACATATATGTATCTATTAGATAGATCATAAACATATCTAATGAATAAATGAATAATATAGCCATATTTGTCTGTAAGTTCTTGCGGTTCTTTTGTTTTATTTAGGTGAATTGAATCTCTTTGAATGACTGTCACATTGGTTGCTCTATATGCATGAATGATACATATATCATATAGCTCTTTAATACATACATATATATCTTGGATTCCATATAAAAGAAATATTTGTCTCTAAATTCTTGCAGCTCTTTGGTTTTCATATTGATTTTCCAATTCCATGAATGATACATTTATCGTATCATATATATCTCTTGGATACATATATCATATGATATTATATATATATATATATATGTATATATCTTTGATTCTTTAAAAAAGGAATAGCCTTATTTGTCTTTAAATTCTTGCGGCTCTTTCGATAATATATATAGATCAGTCGAATCCCTTTGACTGTCACATTGAATTTCTATATGCATGATGGATGCATGTATCATATCATATATACTATCTCTGGGATACACCCATATGTATATATATCATATGATATATATCTTTTATATTTTTATACTCTATATAATAGAAATATCCATATTTCTCTGTAAGCTCTCGAAGCTCTTTCGATTTATATTGATTTTCTATATGCATGAAAGATACATATATCACATCATATACTATATTTTGAGTACTATATAAAATCGTTAAGGTTGAGTGTTTACGACTCGATAATACCCTGCAGCCAGTTGCACCCAGAGCTGTCGTAACATACAATCGAACTTTCTTTTACACACAAACACTTACATATGTATGTACATACATTCTTTCTCAAACACACACACACACACACACACACAGACAAAGGCACGCACGACACAAGCTGCGCCACTTTATGCAGCGATTGTACTTTCTCTTTCCTATGCCCCAAACTATGGGACATGCATTCTTTGGTGTTTATACTATGTATATCCGATTGTTGTGAAACTTCTGAAACACAACAAAAAACAAATTGTTGAATATGCACAGACTTCATTATTTTGAGAGCTCAAGTTGAGTTTATAATGTGATCATGATCGATTGTAATAGTTAATACTTTATATATACTATATATACTATATGACTATAATTAAACAATATATATAGTTAAGAATCTGCAGAGCTTTAAAGTTTTTCAAAGTACTTGAAGAACACATATCACATATCATATCAGGTTTATAATACAACATAAGTACATGGTGTATAATTTTTAATTAGTCTATTTAACATTTCCTAATTCGTTCTAATAACACAAGAGTGCAAAGTATGTACGGTTCGCAAGCGGTCAAGACGGAATGACAAATCTATAAAAAAAAGCGTTTTATTTTTAGTGCTCGCCGTTAGAAATAAGCCAAATAAAGAAGCGACCCAAATGGAAACCACAAAAAAAGACAAAAACAAAAAAAAAAACTAGAGCTAGAGCTAAAGTCTTTGACTTCTGCTGTCCGTCCACGGTGTTGGTTGCATCATTCCGCCGTAAACACTGTGGGGACAGTCGCTGGCCATTTGGGCTCACGCGCGAACTACTTAAAGTTTACTCACACACACACACATAGGTGACAATGTATTGGCCACAGTTGACTGCGGTTACCTTTATTGACCATGCCAATTAATAGAATTAAACAGAACACGGCTCTTACTGTACTCCAGTTCATATACACAGTACGGTTTTATTTTCTTTGGCTCATTTCAAGTTGCTCTGTGAACTGGACGGCAGCAACATAAGAAGCTAAGTAGGCTCTAAACGGGTATGCCCGACTAAAAGATTGCCTATTAACTTATTATTATATACTCTCAATACAAACAAAATGGTTAGAAAATTCATTTATAAATTGAATATACTATACAATTTATGTTAGCTTTCATATTCGTTCAGAAAGTAAAGAGCGTATATTGGTTTTGGGAAAGACCTGACTTGCTGTACGTTCATTTGTCTATAGGAAATGTTCTATATAAACTTATATTTGTCCTGTTATGGTTGGGACGTGACAAATTAAAAATTCTTCTTTCACTTAGGGCGTTTTTTATAGACAGAGCCAGAGACACTTAAAATATAGCTTGGGATAGCAACACAGAGATTATAGAATTGAAAGTCCGATTAACGAATAAGTTTGGCATATAGAGATATAGATATATAAAGTTAATTTGAAGTATTAATTATTTGATTGTCCTATATTTTGGGTTTGAATCTTCGTAGAACCAACACTCCAAATATTCTCTGAAATAGACATACATACATATGAAGTAAAAAATGTGCTCAAGCTAATATGTAACCATCTTCCACAGCACACACTCATATATATATATATATATATATATATATATATATATATATATATATATATATATATATACATATATTCATATATAATTTATATAGGTCAGGAGAAGATTCCATCTAGCTTCTTGCAAATTAGCACATTTGCAAAAAGCTTTAATACACCCGGTTGAACACATTTTCAATGGGTACAGAGTATTAGCACAGCACCACTAATAAATATTGTGGTACAGCATGAAGTGCTCGACCAGGCAATGCTCTGTAATAAGATTTGAGCTGCCCCCAACAAAGCATATTAAGCTTCATTCCCTTGCGGAACTTAAGAAAAGAAGAAAAAGAATAGTTAAGTCACAAAAAGGATAATAAAGTCAATGATCAAATTGAATCCACTTTGTTATTGCATATGATCAGGCAGCTATACTCTTTCAACGTCAAAAACTTCTTTATTCCGCAAATAAGCATTGTTTACATACGACCCATATAGCCCTTCTGACCCATTTAAATTATAAAAGGGTATTAGCGAAAAATGTAGTATTCGCTAGATAAATACCCTGTATTCGTATACGTTATGTTTCTCATGTTAAATTTGTTATATTTAATCTATTATATACAATATGCTGTACACAATCCATTATATAACAGTTTTGATATAGCATATTATATAGAAAATATGTTATATCAAAAGTAATATATATAACTGATATTAAATAGACAATTGTTATATAAAAGCTGATATATAAAATTGTTTATATACAATCTTGTAAAAAAATACATTAAATAAAATAGAATCTGTTACATAAAATCTTTTAAATAATACCTATACTGTTCTATCTGTTCTATCTGATATATAAAATATATTAAAAACAATCTGTTATATAGCTTATATACCAGCTGGTAAGCATAATAATTGATTATGCTACATAGAGTCTGTTATATACAATTTATGCTATACCCCTGTGCTCTATTTATAAACTGTTATATACTCTGCTCTTTACACTTGTTATACTTGCTCATACCCCATATTAAACGCCTGCAGGGTATATACAACTTTACGTCGTTAACAATGGGGCAGCAATGCCGGCACTTTTACGCACCGGTTGCTTCAGAAGTTACAATTGTGCTTGTTGGAGGTATTAAATCTTACATGATAAATACCAAATTCAATGTTTGTTTACGGGCAGCAAAAAGAGCAGTAAAAATATTCTAAACAAATTTTGTGGGTTAACGTCATATGTCTGAATTAAATAATAATTAACAGAACAAGTTTTTGCTGACTAATTCTTTTTGGTTGATAAATAATAGAACTGATGGCTATTTGGATAAAGTATAAATTGATATTTATTTAGGAAAAAGAAGAAAAAAACAAAATAAAAATACTATTAATATTTTTATATAATTAAAAAACAAGTAAGATATATAACTTTTCAGGGCCGCATTAAAGATCAACAGGGCCTTTGGCAACCGTCAATTTGGGGGCCCCTTTTTTTACGTCAATTCCCATATTTTTTCTACTTAAATACAAACTTATATATATCATAAAAATTTTATTGTCACAATGTAATAATACCAATAAAATTACTATCCGTATTTTAAGCATGTCGGAACTTTATGTTTGAAAGAAAATTTCAAAAACTCTTTCATTTTTTCGGGGGCCTCAGATTTTAGGGGGCACTTGCCGATTCTGCCCACTTGTCAATCTGGCCCTGTAATTTGTTGTTAATATTATTATGTATTAAAATAGAAAAATAGAAATAGAAATATATAAATTATTATAAATGAAATAGACATCGATTTACTAGTTGAGAGCAAATTAAGCAAAGATTTAGACTGCGAAGCCATTTTAAAAACTGTTTCGAAATATTATTAATAATATAAATATTAATAAATTCATACAATCTAATTAGTCATTCAACATTAATATTATTTTGGCATTTATAAAATATTGAAAAGCTTTTATTGTCCTTAACATTGCATTACAACAGCACACACGTTCCACATACATATGTATGTATTATTTGAAGCAAAAATGGCAATAACTGACGTTACGATCCACCCTCGAACAAATTGTGTAAAGCTGTGCGATTGCGCAGCTTGCTTGTATTTCACGTCTGCAACAATGCCACAACAATGACAAACAGCTAACCGACCAACCGAGCAAACTAGCTACCGACCACCCGACCACCCGACCACCCGACCGCCCGCACGACCGCACGAACGGCCAACCGAACACGATCGACCGACCAGTCGGCCAACCACCAACAAACCAACAAACCGAGCAGAGCCCAGCAGCAAACCAATCAACCTTATGGTGACGGTGGTCGCTCGTTCGTTCGGCCGTTCGTTGGTTCGTTCGGCCATTCGTTCGTTCGGCCGTTCGTTCGGTCGGTCGGCCGCTGCACACGCGCATTGCCGCGAGCTTCTGTAAGTCAAGCGCCAAAGGAAAACCAGTTATAAGTCAACTTTCATTCCAAGCAGACGTGTCAGGCGTACGGATCGGTGCGCGTTTCAGTGTGTTGTGTTTGGCAACAGCGAGCTCCGTTAATAAAACATACACATATATATATATATATATGCTTTTATATATATTTATAATAAATATATATATATATATATATATATATGTAAATATGCACATGCATGTGTATATACATGTTGAATAAATTCACGCTCATAGATAAGCATTCATTTCAAAAGGTGCTCGCCAGTCCACAAAAGTATCTTATTATTTATTTATGTTTTTTTTTTTTGCTTGTTTGTTGTGGTTGTTAAATGAAACGACTTGATCACCCACACTCAAGATCTGTGAATAGTAAAAGTAGAACATTTCACGAAAGCGAAATCAATAAAATAATATAGCCATATTTGTCGATGGTATATAATCATAAATATATCTGCATACATATATATATATATATATATATGTAAGTGTGTGTGTGACATAAAAAATAACTGAAATGTGGATTACGTTTCGAAGTGAATTGTGAATTGTGAATTGTGACTAGTGACTGTGTGTGCGTTGTTTGCCTGGCTCGGATTTGGACTACGATACCAATTCCGACTACGATTCCGATTCGGATTCGGTTTGAGCGCATTGTACTTTCTCATATGGATTCAATTAACACATCATATATCGAATTAATGAAACACTAACCAAAAAACTAATGAACCACGGAGTTTTGTGGGGCTTTTTTCTTTCTTTCTTGTTTTTTGTTGTTGTTGTTTTTTTTTTTTTTTTGGCCAGTAGCGATCGACGCACAACAAAAGCTACATCGTTGATAATTAGTGAAAGATACTAGCTAGATGTAACGAAAGTTGGAGAAACCGGTCAACGCAATCCTCCACTCAATAACAATTTATATAAACGCATATATATTTAAATACCCTGTAGCTCCATGGCATATCACTTATGACAGGCATTTCCTTTTGTTTATTGCCTTTTGACCTATTTCTAAATGCTTATGTATGTATATATATATATATATATATATATAGATATAATAGATTTGGTTTTTGAATAGACCGTTAGACAATAATACTATTTCGCTTGCATAGCCTTGCCGCTCGTAGACAATATACAAACAAACATTTGAAGGCCATAGGTTGAGATTTCAAAATAGACACCAAAGAGTTTGGGCCATAAACAGCTAACTTATCCAAGAATTTGATTCCCATGGCAAAAAAAAAAAGAAGAAAAACAGAAACAGAAACAAAAACCACAGACGCTGCATAAAGTAAATCCAGTAAAGTGGTTTTCAGACCCCACCAACATTCACATAATGCATAATACTACATCTATGTAAGTGCTTCCCAAGCCAATCTACTATGAACTGGGAAGCCAACATGAATGTGTGTGTGTGTTAGTTTGTGTGTGTGTGTCTGCACTTACATGTTGAATGAATTTTCGGTTTCAAATAGTTTTCGAGCTTCAAAGTCATTGCCCGGTTATTGTGATTTTTCTGCTTCTTCTTCGTGTTTAAATGCATTTGTTGCTGCTGTTTTTTATGTTTATTTATGCACCATTACACACACTCACACACACACTCATACTCACACACATTCATATTCATGACTATCAAGTGAAAATTTCAGTGTGAATGCAAAATGAAAATCTTGTGAGAGCAATCAAACTCAGCGACTCAGGCTCAGCTCGTTGGCTGTTGTGAATGTTAATTGAATATTGTATGCATTTAAAACATACATGCAATTAAATACATAAATTACTTCAAAAACTAACTGTACATAGTACGACCAGCCAACTAATCAACAGCTAATACTAGCAGCAGCAGCAGCAGCAGCAGCAGCAGCAGCTTAAAGCAAACCAGCCATGTTTTGCTTTGGCCCGAGCCAGGGGTTATTGTTCGAATCGGTGGAAAACGTTTTGCATAGAGCCATGGCCTTTACGAAACACTCACTCCTGGTAATGATGATGATGATGTCGCTAATAACACACGGAAATTGTCACGGTGAGTTCCTTATCAGCATCTAATGTTGTTGTTGATGATGATGGTGATGATGATGATATTGATTGAGAAATTGGTTTTATAAGAAATGCAAAAAGCAAAATGCAGCGAATTACTTCAAATATTGGAAAAATATTTTATTATGATTGCATAAATATTGAAAATTAAAAAAAAGATGTTGAATAGATTTTGAAATAATTGTGCAATATTTATAAATCATATATATTTATGTATACGAATAAATTATTAGAAAATATAGAAAGTTATGATTGAGATTGAGAAGTTTATCATATTTTTTCGATAACTCACCCCCTTTTCGTTATTATCGATAATAATCGATACTTTGACTTGGGTTTTTAAGCGTAATTTGAATATTGTTAGATCTGAAGAGTTCAGATTTGCTTTGTAAGTTCATGTAGTAAATACAAAGATATTGTAATTTTTAGACTTTGGATGTCACGCCTCCTTCATCTCAAATTTGAAAAAAAAAGTATTTCAAATTCTAGAGACTTGGGCAAAAAAAATAGCCATAATATAGCCCAAATTACAGTCCAAGCGCAGTAGCTATTGGAATATCAGTTCTTCTCTTCTGAACCTTTCAGGGGATCCCGTAGAGCAGTCTCGACTAGAGCACTCTTACTTGTTTTTATTTGAAATGAAATGTTTTGAATGAGCCCTTATTAAGTAATGTAAAAGTGAATTATATTAGTTATTTAAGCTTTTATATTGGAGAGTTCATTTTAAGCTATTACTGATCAAGAATGTCTATATTTGCTATTTCATTTTGCCAAAATAGAACTTCTATTACTCTAGTTGATGCTCAAATATTTGATTAGCCTAAAAAGTATTTTGGTAGACGTCTGAGCTAAAATAAAATCTATAACAAATCATATATATATATATTTATATATATATATATATATATATATATATATATTAGTACTCTATATAATATCATCATAATTCAAGCTAATTTTTGACCCAGATACAATTTCAATTAATATGAAACTGTTCAAATCTAGTTTACAAACCGCAAATCAATTAATGCTAATTTAAATATCAGATTTAGAACAGATCACATACTTCTTGTTCTTTTCATTCTATGCTAAACAAAATGTGGGCATGTTTCTTTATTTTAACGGAAAAATACCCACTCCATTAGCTCTAATTTCTGTGTATTATAGCCAAATGAAGACTTTTCTGCAGTTGTTGGCTTACAGCCTGAAAGCGTGATATCTCTTTCCACATTACGTAGTTATATCATACTAGAAGCCAACTGATTTCATTACTATCATATCATGTCATATATGTACAATTTAGAGTTTGTTCTTCGATCTTTGATCTTGCGGTCTTCGGTTTAGTTTAAGTTCTATATAGTCAAATATTTGAATAAAAGATGGCTCAGATTGAATAGTCAGGGGAGAGTTTGATTGAAGCAGATCTCAGATTTGTATATGTATATAGATATATATGTAAATATTCATATATTTTTGAAATATTGGCTAGCCAAAAGAAGAAAAAGAAGAATAGAAGCAAAAGAATTTGTTGCATTTGTTGGCTTACAGCCAGAAAGCCTAGACAATCAACTATTTAGTATTACTCCCATTTAGATCTTATAGCTAGACCCAAATTCGTCCTGCTTTATCAATCTATACCAAAATTGCCATAATACACTTGTCTCTTTTTCTTGACCCATTTGGCTGTTCGACTTTTTCCAATTGTTCAACATTATTTAAATAATTTTTATTTAACGATTATAATTGCCGGAGGCAAACGCATTTCGAATTTCGTTAACGACTTTCAAACATTGCATACACCAATCAGTGTATGTGATATGTTTATAAATGTCGTTTTTGTGTCGTAACGGAATTTAGATTCAAGCTAGCTAACTACCTAACTCTACCTGCGCTGGCTGGCCCAGTTAGCGCAAATGTGAAGGTAGTTCATCTTTCGTCTTTCTTTCTTTCACACTCGCTCCTGAAGCAGAGGAAAATGAGTATATTAGCTTGCTTGCTGCTACACTCTTCAAACACTTCACATCATGCGCATTCGGAAATCCATCAAAGTCTCTGATAGACTCTGATAATTATAGATAATTAACAGCTTGCTCAACAGATCAATCCAAATTTGTATATTTGCATAGCTTTTTATAGGTATAGCGACCTTTGTTTGCATATACTCAAAACTCCCCACACATTTCATATGAAAAAAAAACTTTAATTTCAACTCATAGCCATATTGGTTTAGCCACAAACTGATTGACCAACAACACATGCCAACAGGAATTGGTAATTAAAACTTGCAATTTTTATGTTTGTTTTTTGTTTTTTTTTTATCAATTGAATCGCAATTTGAAACCAGATTAGATCTATCAGCGTCAAATTATAGGAAGTTGCCTCAGCTGAAAGTGCGGCAAACTTGCTTTCTAAATTTATCATCGATTTTTTTGGTATTTGGTATCTGAAAGTATTACTCTAGTATTACTCTATTCGAAAACATGTAATGCAATCAATTAAATACTTTCGTTTCCTTTTTTCGTTGTTTTTATTTGCCCATCCATATGAAGCTCCCATTTTCAGATCATACAATTTCCATGAATTCGATTCAAGTCTTTAATTATTTTTGCATGATTCGAAAGTTTTGGATATGACAATTACCAAATTTGGCCTATTAAAACAAGTAAGAACGTGGCAGTCGGGCGTTACCGACTTCAGTATACTCATTCACAGCCCAAACGCTGTCAGATCCATTTTTCGAATTGCCACGCCCCCTATTGGTATACATATATATATATTATTCTATATATTACCATCATTCATAGAGGATGTCAACAGTAACTTAGTCGTTAAACTCAGAAATCTTAGCTAAAAACAGTTTTTCCCGATTCGCCACGCCCCATTTGGCGTAGATATATCCGCTATATCTTATTGATTTTGGACTGTTAACCCGAGTATATATTCCAAATTTCAACTTTCTAACACTTCAATTACCATGGTTTCGGAGATACCGGTAAATTCATTTTCCGATTTGCCACGCCCCAAGTGAGCGGATCGGGTAAATCTTGACAATTCATAATTCGAGGCTATACACAAGTATATACATATATTTAAAATTTCAAGCCTCTCGAGCTTCACTAGCGGCGAAATGGTTTCCATTCATACGGACAGATGGACGGATAGCAAGACGGACATTGCACAAAACCAATATACTCACTTTTCTTTCGTGAATGAGTACGACAAGAAAAGAGTTCAAGCCAATAAAAAATGGTTGTATGTGCCGACAATTTTTGATGTCTGCGAGTATTACATCTCAAGACTGTGAACTGAATACGAATAATTATAGTAATTATTATTACACGATCTGATCTCTGTTGCGCTCAGACTGTGACATATGTCGACGAATATGTAAATCTTTTATAACGTATTATTTTGTATAATATTTTCTTTACTTACATAAAATTGCAATTGTTTGATTAATCTGAAAAATTCCGATTAAGTTAATTAAATTACTTGCGAAAACTTAGTTGAAATTGAAGTTCAGAGAGATAAATAGATGTTATAAAAAAGGAAGCTAGAAAATACTTTATTTAATGTTTGCTTAAAATTTAATTACCAAACAGAAAATTGCGTTAATTGCGAGTTTAAATAGATTTTTGTTAAGCATAGTTAAAGATATAAATTTAACACTTTGTTTTAGTCATAAGTAGGAAATTAATCGGACAAGGAAATAGCTTTTATTACTCTCATATCATATTATACAAATGCTTGTATGTATGTATGTACATCTAGCATATACCCACACAAAACTGAAAGACCCATTGAAGTTATTCTATTACGTATGTGTATAATTATTTAATCTAGATTTATGCGAGGTCTTCCTTGAATGTTGAGAAATGTTTTCTAAATGATGACGAAAGTTTCTAATATAATCTAACTATAGTATACAGAACTGTGGCTAGATCAAAGATCTTAAGTTACAACTGCGACACTATCAGTTTCAGCAAAGAAGTATTTATATATCTAAAAAGTAAGATCCATATATGTCTTATATTCGTTACGAAACACAAATCGATTTCTTGCTAACTTTTTCAGGTCTTTTAGTAAACTCGCTCAGCCCAATGAATAATTGCTTGAGGTGGAAACAGAGCTAATTTCGTTTGATATATATCATGTTTTTTATATTGCTTGTTTTTTTTGATTGAACGCACAATGCAAATGGCAACCCTCGTATAAGTGTGGATATCATAAGCACTGGTAAAACCGGATAAAGGCGATTGTTGTCTCATAACAATAACTGCTTTTTATACGGCTCTTGGGCATAAGAGAGAAACAAAATAACAAAATCATTGAAGTTAGCAACACTTTGCACAATTGCAACGCCGAGAAGGGAGAAACCTGACATCAACAGCTGCAACAGCACGAAAAACAGCTCAAAAATGATGCCCAACCCAAGCAAGGAACATATGCATATCAAATTGAAATACGTCTAGCAATTGATGATAAAATACACTATTCTTGCCAGAGCGAGCTCATAACTCAAAAAAGCCTTAACTTTTGACCTTTTCAACTTGTCATTGGGTGGTTTCTAGTTGATAGATCTTTGAGTAAATCAGGTATCCTACATTAAGTAGTTATATCATGGGCGTTAACTGGTTTTATTACTATCATATCATTTTATATATGTGCAATTTAGAGTTTGATCTTCAGTCTTTTCGATTTAGTTTCAGTTCTATATAGTCAAGTATTTGCATAAAAGATGGCCCAGATTGAGCTGTCTGAAAAGAGTTTGATTAAAGCATATATCTGATTCTTATGTATACTAAATACATATACATATATTCGCAAATAATTGCTAAAGTCCAACTCGTTTTGTCTGTGTGGGAGAAATTTCAATTTGTTTTCAATCAAATCCAATTCAAAACTTGTTTTCAGCTATTTTGGGAAAATGTCGATCACAACATGATGTGCGTGTGTGTGTGTGTGTGTAAATGCGGATTTCAGATGGTATGGGAATGTTTTAATATCTTAATGGACATAAAAACAGCAGCGAAGTCTAAAGCTAAAGAAGAGGCGAAAATCATGTTACAGTCGACTGCAATTGCCTGCGTAATGCTTGCACATAATATCTATGCCAATAGCAAAACTCCTATAGTATATATGATACATATATATATATATATATATTTAGATGTATGATGTATGTAGATAGGTAGATAACAATAATGAGAGTTTTATTCTAAAATTGTTACAAAATTTGAATAACAAATTTTCGACTGGAATTTCTAGGCATAAAACATGTGAATATTTTTAGCATTATGGGAAAATTTTAAGAAGAAAAGGGGGGAAAAAAACATTTTAAATTGTTCGTTTACAAATTATGGTCTGTGGGAAAAAAGCCTAAAACATAAGCGATTATATATTATATGCAAATATTAATTGAAGTCTTGTGTTCTAACAAAGGAAAGTCAAGAAGAAGAGAATTGACTAGACAGCTAATTGGAAGGCATTATCAACGAATTTCTAGACTTTCCTCTAAGCATAAATTAGCAATTTTCTATATACATATTAAAATACAGTATAATGCTTAAAAGATAACTTCATTTCCATTTTTGTTTTGTTTTTTCTTTTTTCACACTACATTTCTTAACGTTTTTATTTATGAAGTATTTGATTTATTTCGTTAAATTTTAATTATTCAAATACTTCGTTAAATTTTAATTATTCAAATATATCTGAAATTAACCTGAATGTACATACATACATATACATATGTATGTATAGATTTGTATGTATGTCTCTAGTCCTTATAGGCTCAGCGAATTAATTACGCTCTACACAAGCTTTGCCCCTAGATGATTCAATTAAGTTTTAACCATTTTATCGAAATGAGTAAAACAAGAATACAAATTTTGGCTTTACAATTTCATCATCAGGCAGCAAGGCAAGACTTACGCACGCAAATACTTATGCATATACAAATGTACATACATATACATATATATGCAGCTGTAAGTGTATATGTGCATGCTCGACTCAGAAATGTTTGTTAAGCGCGTTAACGTTTTGATACTCTTTCACAAAAACAACTATGCAAAAGCTGTCATTTATTAAGAGCGCGGCAAATACTTCAATAGTTTTGCAATACTCTTCTCCCCAAAGGGAAGAAATGGGAGGAAGACATTTTTGGGCACAGCTGCTTGTGCATATGTATGTATTTACACACATATATACTCGCACATACAGTTGAGAAAGAAGTGAGAGTAAGAAAAAGAAAATGGTGCACTGTAGGGTGACAGAGTGAGAGCATCGGATCTCTCGCTCGATCACACTTTGGCTTATGAGTGACAGCCTAGCCATAGCTTAGTTGAGAGCGCGAGAGAGTAAGGGTCAGCAAATACAAAATTCAGTTATGTTTAAGCAAAAGCGTGTTCTAGTTTTCGCATCCATGCTTGAATATGCATACATACATACATATGTATGTAAGTACATAACAGTAAATAAAGCCTTTTTTTGCGTGTTTCTTTTTAGTTTGTGGTCCGCCAGCAGTGCCTCTAAATGCCAAAGTTCGAACAGTGACGGGTGAGACGGGCATATCGGAGGCGCATTACACATGCGATGCCGGCTACGAGCTGTTCGGATCGCCAACAGTGAAATGCGATGCGCGGACGGGCTGGGAGCGAGAGCTGCCCTTCTGTGGTGTCAATGTCGCCTACCGGAAGCCAGTTAATCAGAGCTCCTATACGCGCAGTGGACCGGCCAGCTATGCGAACGATGGCAAGCCAGGCAATAAGGTAACTTATACATACATACATATGTACATACATTACAGTGTTGTCATTAAGCTAGATCTAGCTAAAAAAAAAAGCTGAATCGTGATTTTAAGACATTATAGCAGATTTTATGTAAAGTATGCAAAGTTTGCATTGCAAACAGAAATGAGCATTCATACATTTGTGGAGTTTTTTTTTTGTTTGCTCAATTTCATGTAATTTTGCAATTTATAGTAAATAATCTGGTAATTTTCTATTGCAACAAAATTATTAAGCTGTAAAGCTGTAAGCTGTAAGAATTTTTAAAAAGCTAGAACTACAGCTTCACGCTTCGAACTTTTGAAAAAGCCAGATCTGATGAGAAAAAAAAGCTGAAATGGCATTAAAGATATATAACATATGCAATATATTGAGGCTGGGACTTAAAAAAAACAACGACTGACGGGAAAAAAGCTAAAAGGCATCAGCGATACATATACAAATACATTATATCAACCATATTGTCTCTTATAGAATCCAGATGGTCAGGAGTGCTCCGAAACGCAAAAGGAGCCGTCGCCATGGTGGCGCGTGGATCTCTTGGCACCGCAGGCGGTGCATGTGGTGCGCATTACAACGCGCGGCTGCTGCGGCCACCAGCCGCTGCAGGATCTGGAGATACGTGTGGGCAATAGCAGTGCGGACTTGCAGCGGAATCCACTGTGCGCCTGGTATCCGGGCACACTGGACGAGGGCATTGTGAAGACTTTCACTTGCGCCCGGCCACTAGTTGGCCAATATGTGGCCATACAGCTGGTCGGTGTCGAGGGCAGTTTGAGTTTGTGTGAGGTGGAGACTTTTACAAATGATGAATTTTCGGTCGATCGCTGTCTCAGTCCCAAAATTGGCGTTGATACCGTTGTGACGACATTCTCCAAGACATGCTACGACTTTCATGTAACGAAAGGAGAAAGCTTCGAAAAAGCTCAAGCCATCTGCCAGCAAACAGGCAAGTATGCAGCTGAGCTGACATCAAACTATCGATGACACATCATCTAAACGATAGTCGTTTCTCCCTCCACCAGGTGGCAACCTTGTGCACGAGTTTCGCGGCGCGACAAGTCAATATATTTTATCGGAATTGGAGCGCCGCAAGACGGAGCTGAAACCACAATTGGTCTGGATTGGCGCACAAAAGGAGCCGGGCATAACATCGCGCACCTGGAAATGGGTGAATGGTAAGACATTTGCTAATAAACCACTCTATACTCGTACAATGTATACAATGGCCATGCTGTTTGCAGGTGAAGTTGTGCAAAAGCCAGCTTGGGGCAAGGATCAGCCGAATAACTATAATGGCGAACAAAACTGTGTTGTCTTTGACGGCGGACGCAATTGGCTGTGGAACGATGTGGGCTGCAATCTGGACTACTTGCATTTCATATGCCAGCACAGTGAGTTCCGCTGCATCTCTGCTGTCAACAGCTGCCCATATGAATCTCCCCTGTCTCCCGTCTCCATTTAGCACCCTTGTCCTGCGGCTCACCGGATGCACAGCAAAACACCACGGTCTCGGGCAAGAAGTTCACGCTGGGCGAAAAGATTCAATACGACTGCCCCAAGGGCCACTCGCTGCTGGGCCACGCCGAGCGCGAATGCAAATCCGATGGCACCTGGAGCCACTCGGCGCCCAGCTGCAAATGTGCGTAGACTCACTATATATATATACACAATCAATTCTTATAAACCCATCTCCATTGACAGATGTCGATTGCGGCCCATTGCCAGAGCTGAAATTTGGCTCGATCCACCTGTCCGAGGAGCGCACCAGCTACGGCGTGGTGGCCACGTACAGCTGCCACGAGAACTACACGCTGATTGGCAACGAGAATCGCACCTGCTTGCAGGACGGCTGGAATGGCAAGCAGCCCGAATGCCTGGTCGACTGGTGTCCAGATCCCCAGCTGATAACCGGCGGCCATGTGAAGTTCAATGACAAGCGAGCCGGCTCCACGGCCACGTATGTGTGTGAACCGGGCTACGTGCTCGTTGGCGAGGCCGTAAGTTAAATTCACAGCACATCAAGTCAATGAGTGAATACTCATTATAATTACTTGTTATACCCATTGAAAATGGGAAATTTGGGTAGAATGTTTTTGTGCAAGTGTATGTAACAGGCAGATGGAGGCGTGGCACAACCCATAAAGTATATATATTCTTGATCAGGGCGACGAGCTGAGTGAATATAGCCATGTTCGTCTGTCCGTACGAATGTCGAGATAAGATATAAGAGCCTCAAATGCAAACGAGTATATTCGGATTGCGCAATGCTTGTCTTGTCTAGAAACTGAAATTGTAGAAGATGTGCTCATGCTTTGCCTCGGCTTTGGCCATCTTCAGATCTCCTCTAATTTCATTAAATCTTAACATATGAATCATAGTTGATCTTCTCCAGAAATATAGAAACGAGACACATTTGATAAGATCTATGACAATATCTCTGATCTTTTACTTATTCTTCTCTCCATATTTCAGATCATCTCCTGTGGCTTGGGTGGTGAATGGTCAAGCAAGACGCCATCGTGCAGATTTGTGGATTGCGGTGCGCCCGCTCGTCCAGATCGTGGCATATCGATACTGTTGAACGGCACCACGACCGTTGACTCCGTGGTCAAGTACGAGTGCGACGAGGATCACTGGCTGGACGGGCCGTCGGAGCTGTATTGCACAAGGGATGGCAAGTGGTCGGGCGAGGCGCCAGTCTGCGAGCTGGTCACGTGCGAGACGCCCCAAGTGCCAGCCGGCGCCTTTGTCATTGGCTACGACTACAATGTCCACTCCAAGATACAGTACAACTGTGATCCGGGCTATATAATGCACGGAAATCCGGTGCTTGAATGCCTGGACACTGGCGACTGGAGCTCCGATGCGCCCTACTGTGAATGTAGGTATTCTCTATTAAATATCACTTCATTCGACTCAATGTCCGCCTCTGCAGATATCGACTGTGGCACCATATTGCCCATACCCTTCGGCACCGTCAAATACGTGTCCAACACCACGCACGTCGGCTCCGAGGTGACCTTCAGCTGTGCGCCGTCCCACAAGCTGAGCGGCGCCCTCAAGCGCAAATGCCTGGAGTCGGGCGTCTGGAGCGAAGCCTCGCCCAAATGCGAAGGTAGAGCTACTCTCTATGCAGGCACTTGAAATATATTTATACTTAATTTAATATTATATATGCTTGTACTCTAGAAATTCGCTGTCACGAACCAATGTTGCCTACGCATAGCCTGTTGTCCGTCACCGGCAATGATCGCATGTACGGCCGTACTCTCATACGGACAGCCGACTCTACACAGAATACGGCGCAGACATACAAGTAAGTTGTGTGTGATGAAGCTAGAGTGCTTCAGTCGGGTGTGCTCGACCTTGCAGATGCACTGCTGCAGCTACCAATTAAAAAACTGCGGTTCCAATTGAAATTACCATAGCTGAGAGTTTCACTTTGAAATTATTTAATATATTCAAGTATATGTACATATATATCCTCTTTGAAAGTGGAGGTGAATATACGAAATTCATCCATAATATATCCCATAAATATATATATACCATAAACTAACTTCAAAGTGGAAGTGGAAGTGAATACCCATATTATATCTGATATTCAAAGTCTGAATTTAATTATCGTATAGTAACTTTGTTATATCTAGCTTCTGGCTATCGATAATAAGAATTTGGAATGAGGAATATAAGAAATTATTATATTCCTCATTCAAAATTATTATATTCTAATTAAGGATATAAATGAATATAATATAAATAAATATAGGTATTTAAAATTAGTTCATATATACTATATTTGAATACATGAACTAATTTCAAATACCTACATATATCTATATATTACTATATTCATTTATATTCTTAATAAGAATATAAGAATACATATGTATCTGAATATACAAAATCTATATCTTTCTTTTTTTTTTTTTGACTAAGTATTGACATTCAATATAAGTTATATCTGGTATCTACAATGTAAATAGAACTATGTTAAGCGGTTTATTCATCATAGAAACTCGCATATGAGAATTTGATATCGCTAGTTTTTAGCCAGCCTTTGAATATCGATTCTTATCTTAATTTATATTAATATAAAACAATAATATAGTATATCGTCATAAGATTTTAAATTTGAAGATTTCAATTCTTTTGCTTTAGCTGCAGTTTCTGAGATACAGATACGGATACGGAGGGACAGACGAAGCTAAAGATAGACGAACGAACGAACAGACGGACATATCTAGATTGACTTAGATCGTTGTCTTGATAAAAAATATTTACTTTCACTAGCTTCCCTCTGTTACATAGATTTACACTAAGAATGCAAAATTTAATGAATAGAAAGTTTGATTCAGTCAAGATTAGAATTGCCATTCATTGAAGAAAGTATAATCTTTAATAATCATCAATATTAGGCCATCGACAGCAAAAGTATTTGGTTAAAAATATCATTTATAATATAATATATGTACATATACTCAAGTATTTTGCTCATTTAAGATTGCTTTTTATAATATAATATAATATATGTATGTATATTTAAGTATTTAGCTCACTTTGAATATGGAAACTTGCATGAGATGTTGAATTGAAACCAGTTTTGGCTGAAATGTAATCAAGTTGTTGGCATTTCAGAATTGGAGCGCTGGCAAAATACCGTTGTGAGCGTGGGTACAAAATGGTGGGCGAGGCACTGGCTACCTGCACGGATAACGGGCAGTGGAGCGGCATTATACCTGAGTGTGTTTGTAAGTAAACAGATCAGAGAGAATATAAGCGAAATATATGTATATAAACAATATTGAATTCTTTTACAGATGTGGAGTGTGGAGCACCGGAGAACATAACGAACGGCAAGGTGACATTGGCCACAAATGTCACCTACTATGGCGCCGCTGTGCTCTATGAATGCAATGTCAACTTCAAGCTGAACGGCGTCTCGCGACGTTTGTGTACGGAGCATGGCAACTGGAGCCACGAGGCGCCCAAATGCGTGGAGGTTGTCTGTGATATGCCCAATGTGAGCGACGGTCTGATTGTCGAGGCGGATGTGCGGGCTGTCGGCTCGGTGGCGCTCTTTAAGTGCGCCAAGGGACGCATCCTGATGGGCAATGATACGCGCATCTGCCAGAAGAATGGCAAATGGTCGGGCAAGAATCCGACGTGCAGACGTAAATATTAACACTATATATACGACCTTTACAATTGGTATTCATTTACTTTATGTATCGACTACAACAGCTGTTGACTGCGGACGTCCACTGGCCATTGACAATGGGCGTGTGATTGTGGTGAACGATTCCACTCTATACGGCGGCTCTGCTGAGTATCACTGCATACCCAACTATCAGCGCATTGGCCAGTACTTGCGCAAGTGCACCGAGGAGGGTGCTTGGAGCGGCAAGCAGCCGCATTGTGAGCTGGCGGCTGTGGAGGGCCAAGAGAGCTCGGAGCTGGGCACAGGCGTGGCCATAGGCGCCACCGTAATTGTGGCCTTGCTCGTCATCTTTGGCCTCATATTCCTGTATCGCAATAAGGCGCGGCCCGTCAAGAATACAGAGAATATTCAGGCGGCCGAAACGAAGGATGAACGCAATGCTGCGGTCATGTCCTACTCCACGCTGGAGGCGAACAATCGCATGCACATGGATAACAATCCATCGGCGACATTCAACACATTTCAAGGGGGAGCTGCGCAGCGAGGAGCACGCAACAATGACAACGCTGCGGATGGCGAACGAGTGAACAATCGCTCAGGTGAACATTGAGACAATTATTATAGATAATTGCATATTCATTGACTAATTGAATTGTATTTGCAGAGAACATTTACGACCAGATACCAAATGAACAGTTTTATGATGCACCTTACGAGATGCGCACCAATGATGAGGTATACGAGCCGGAGCCAGTATCCAACAATGTGATCACAATCAATGGCATTTCAGTGCGATAAGGAGCATGTGGCTGGGCATGCATGCATCATTAATGTTAACTTGTGTTTATATATGTATATAGTAATTTTAGAGAGAGAGAGAGAGAGAGGAATAGCTCGTGAATAGCTCGAAGTATTCGAATGACCATTTATCCGCCCAATACCCACGCTAGACACACTAGACATTGTTGTATACCTACTGATACTTCTTTAACTTCTACTTTTGTAATTCAAAACCAAAACACAATCAAGAGTATAATGCTTCTCTGTATATATTTGCTGATCAGCACGGACTGCCAAGTCCGTCTCTCTGTCTGTCTGCTTGGCTTTGAAATATTAGCTAATTCATGTGAAATATATTGTTAGTTCCTTTCAATATCCAGTAATTGATTACTTAAGATCGATATCTATACCACTGGGTGCCATATTCAAGCCCTGTAAACCTTATTTTGGACTAACCGAAAACTAAAACTGAGAGCAGATTGGGAGACTTCTCTGATTGTGTTTATGTGTGGATAAAAAGAATGCTCGTCGCTGGCTGGGTACAGGGTATCGGCTAGTCGGCCAACCTCGACTAGAGCACTCTTAATTGTTTTTTTTTTTTTTTTAAATTATTACGTATTATATACATATATAATATATATATATAAAGTAAAAATATGTATAATCAGAATGTACAACTTTGTTATGCAATGTGTAAGTACTCGCTAAAGCTTAAGTGAAAGAGAAGAAGAAGAAGAAGAAGAAACTATGTTGTACTTAAATAAATATGTGGTTAACTAATTGACTATGATTGTAACTGAATGTACATACCATAAACTAACAGATGTATATGTTTATATCTAAATATACTCATATATCTTCATTATTATGTTCACAATTGGTTTTTCACATTTTAAGCCTTGTTGAGTCGAGCATATTAGTTTAGGCTTTGTAATGGTTATCATCATCATTTTTGATGCTTTGGAAAATATACTTATGTAGTGCTTAAAAAGTTATTGTTTATACTTCTTTGCTAAATGAACAGGGTATATTGGCTTTTTGCAATGCCCGACTTGTTGTTCGTTCGATCAGCTGCTATTGAAGAGACTTGAAATTTGGAGAACGTAGTCATTGGCACCCACGACTTGTAAACTATTAAGATGTTCCCGATACGCCCTGGTAATTCGGAAAATACTTAATTTGGTATAATAGAGATAAAATTATTTATTATGCTATAGAGTTGAAAGTTGAAATATAAGATCGTGTTGACAGCTCAAGAAATGAAATATATAGTAGAAATAATATAAATAGAGACTGCGTTGTATAAATATTTTTAATATAATTTAATTAATATAATTTTTAATATTCTAAGCATTATTAGAGAGTTTTGCCATTTAAATACAAGGCGGAAAATCTATTTTTTTAATTAGCTCCAGACTTTTTTTTTTTTGATATAGTAATTCGGGTAAGTCTCTATTTGGTATTCAGCCTTGCTCGGAACCCTTGCTATAGACTAACCCAAAGACTATGCGTCATAGTCAGGGCCGGATTATCGTAGGGGCCATTGGGATTAGGGCCCCAGGGCCTTCGCCACATGAGGGCTCTCCCGAATCCCTTATTACTTATTATTATTATATTATTATTATTATTATTAATATTAATCCTCATTAAAATAAGTATACGAACCTTATAATATTTCATTCCTATCACTGGGATATTGACCTCTATTTCAATAATACATACACGCACACTGGGGACGTGCTAAATCGATGTAAGATTTATATTTTGCACCTCTGTAGCTAGAATTCCAGGTGGATATAGTAAGAGTTACTAGCGATCTCCTATTTGACCTGTTAGACTGGACATTATTGCCATTATTGCTGTCACGAGAAAATTCGAGGCATTCGCATTTGGCTAAGCGCAGAACTGACATGAAGCCTTCCCTTAAGCTCCGGCAGAGTTAGCACGGAAAAGTGATGCTGTTCAGCCTATTGGATCAGCTGTTGTTGCAACTAGGTGGGTATCTTAGACTATACTCCGGCTGGACTGGTAGAATATCCTACATCAAGTCTAGTTCTTGTATACAGCTCAAGTTTGGTTCGAGCTGAGCAAAAAACGGATATTAAATTGACCTAAAAATAGGGGGATTACTTTACAAGAAAGCGTAAGGATTACAGCTTTTGATCCAAGTGAATCCATCACAGGCCGAGCTCTTCCACAAGGAGACCTCCATCGTGGGCCATCAATGAAATGTGAGTATCAACGCGTATTGTGCGGTTGGGAGGACTCAACTACAACTTTGTAAATTGTACTTGTACTTTAAACCCAAATTGTTTGATCAATATTTCATTGGAAAATGAGTTGTTGAGCTGGCCGAGCGGAGTTCGTAATCTTGACTAGTTGTTCAGAACACACACATCAGCTTACACTATGCTAGATTTGCACCACAATTTGGCTCTTTTATCAAAATTTTTCGAAATTATTTGGATCTAAAATTGCATATGTATCAGCTTGGAAGTGAGGCCAATAGACAATGGCAAGACGTGGAGGAGCACAGCAGTTGCAGGCCGAAATCAATACGGATGAGGAGCTAGAGAAATTCTTAGCTCGTCCAGGATTGATCAGTATATATACATATATATACATATATCTCTCTGATCTATTATTAAACTGTTATTGATTTGCAGTTTTGGAAGTCTACTCGGAGTGGTGTGGGCCATGTCTGGGAATGCTTGGCGCATTGCGTAAAGTTAAGATGGAAGTGGGTGGCGATTCCATGAGCTTGGCAATTGTATGTACTTGAATTCCCCAATTTGTAAGAACTGATCAAGCTGATTTGATTTCCTCATAGTGCAAAGCAGATACCGTGACAGCTCTGAGGCGGTTCTACAAGAAGAGCGAGCCCACCTGGCTGTTTGTTGTGGTAAGGGTCAATGGTAAACCATATCCATCTGAATTCCCATTGAACCCCCTGTATTCCATTCCACCCTCCCTAGAATGGTCGTGCCGTTAATCTGTTCTATGGGTCCGATGCACCCAAATTGGTGTCCCTCATTGTGAAAGAGTTTGAAAAGTCTCAGTCCACTGCACCGCGACCGACGTATGCCATTGACGCCCTGCAGCCGATCGAAGCGGAAGCACTTAGAATCAAGAGAGATGCAATTGAGAAGGCTGAACGCATCGAGCGGGAGAAGCAGCACAGGAAGCGCATCGACTACCTTACCCATTGTACGGATGTTATAATGGAGAATTTACCAGATATTGGCGTGACAATATTTGGTCCACAAGTCTCGCGCGATATGTTTAAGAAGCTCGCCGAGCCAGCCGATCATCTGAAAATGCAGTGCAAGGATCGAAAGTATCTTGAAGTGTTCGCCGCGGACTTTGACGTTGTTAACTTTGCCTGCAAGAATCCGCTGTCGGCGGACGTAATAGAACAATTGGATGGCAAGGAGTTGCTAATATGCTTTTGGAAGATAGACGAGTCCTCGGGACCCATACCGCATGTCCTGGCGACCTACGCACACGAGCTGACGAAGGAGCGCGTGGCACCGGCCGACGACGATCATCCGGCACCGTATCCAATTCCACCGATCATATCGCCGATGAAGGTCAAGTTCGAGGTTGAAGTGGAAGGTATGTAGATGGTGGAGGGGGGCAAGGCATCCGAATAGTTATATATTTGTTTTTGCAGAGGGTGAAGTTTGGGTGGAGGAAATCAGCTCATCCGAAGAGGCCCGGCAAAAGGCGGCCGAAAAGGCCAAGGCCGAGAAGGCAAAGGCCGGCGCCCAACAGGATGACGCCCGCAAGGAGGAAGTGGAGGACGATGGCGAGGAAGAGGGCAGCGAGGAAGAGGAGGTGGTGCAGGCCATTCAGCCCGCCTTCCCGGGCATGCAGCTCGACTTGGACTTGGGACTGGACGACAACGTTGTCACCGAAGAGGAGGTCGAGGAGGAAGAGGAAGAGCCACCGAAACCACTGACCCGCACAAAGCGAGTCAAAATACCACCCATATGGGTGGCCAACAATCGCCGCACCCACGCCGCCTTGATCTATGTGTTCTTCCGCAACCAGACAACCGGATTCCTGCCACCGGATCCACCACCAGAGCCACCGCACATCATCATGGCGTTCGAGGCATCGAAGCGCGATGATATACTGGAAGTCATGGAGTCCATTAAGGAAGATGTGCCCCTATACGGTTTCTTCACCAGCGACACGCCCGGCGAAGCGAAACTGATTACGAACTCGATATTCCGATATGATGAGATCAAGGAGCCGACGAAAGCCGATCGGTTCGTACTCAAGGTCAACAAAGTACAGTCGTACACGATGCTGTCGCTGGTGCAGTTCGAGCCGACCTATTGCAGTAGCAACGTGGAGAACGGTAAGCTGGATGCACTCAAGTTCTTCCCGGAGGACTACAAGACTGACGAGGAGATACCGCCGGATGCCACGCCCAAGCCGAAGAAGGTAGAGTCTAAATTGATTTTGTTTTCCGTTTTCTTTTCGACTCTAGCTAAACTCTTTGTCTCCTCCCTTTGAGCAGCAAAAGAAGAAGCCAACTGCGGCTCCCGAGCCCGAAACCAAGGCGCGTGAATCCCGTAAATCTCGCGAGTCTAAAATTAAGCCCGCTGAGCCTGCAGCGGCACCTGCTGAAGGTGCAGCTCCGGCAGAAGGTGCACCACCGCCGCCAGAAGGCGAAGCTCCTCCGGCAGCCGAGGGAGCCGCGGCCCCGGCGGCAGAAGCAGCGCCGGCAGCAGAAGCACCACCAGCCACGGAAGCACCACCGCCTGCTGCACCGGCAGAGGAGGCGGCGGCGGCGGCAGCACCAGCACCGGCCGCCGAGGCCGGCGAAGCTGCGCCCGCACCAGAAGCACCCAAGGAAGAAGCCCCCGCCCCCGCCCCTGCCCCTGCCCCTGCTGAGGCAGCAGAAGCACCTCCCGCCGAGGCGCCACCTGCAGAAGCAGCGCCGGAGGCTCCACCGGCCGAATAGTTCGTTTGTCTCATCCCAAATTATATATATATATATATATATATATATATGTATATATTGTAGTGATGTACCATGCTGTTCGTCTCTCACAATCCCTGCTAAATACATACATACATACATACATACTACAGGGCAATCAGTCCATGTATATACAAACATACATTGCTACTACTTTTATTCTACCATTAGTCAGAGACGACTCTACTCTGCTGCTCCTTTAAGACTACTACTACTAATCGTCTTACTATTCTATATCTAAGACTCTTACTCGGCTACTACTGTTTCTAAATAACTTCTTATACTACATATATTCCTACTCGCACTCTACTACTATTCATGTTTTACTACACTACGGTTCTACTACTACTTTTTCTTTATTTCATTTCGGGTTTTACTATAATATTACTTTTCATACAATACAATTACTCTACTTTTTGCTACTACTATTTTTGCTCTACTGCTATTCTACTACTATTCCTATATTACTATTACTCTTACTCTACATCTACTCTATTCCAACTGCTACTAGAATTCTACTAGTACTATTAGTATTTCTCCTGTTCTACTAATACTTTTGTTCTACTACTACCTTAGTATTTCTTTTAATCTACTACTAATTTGTTATTTATTTTGTTCAACTACTAACTTAGTATTTCTTTTGTTCAACTACTAATTTAGTATTTCTTTTGTTCTACTACCAGTTTTACGCTACTACTATTTATGTTCAACAACTATTCTGACCCTAATACAACCTCTGTTATATTACTTCACTTGTTCTACTACTACTCTTATTCTACTACTATTTCTGTCCTACTACTACTCTTATTCTACTACTATTTCTGTCCTACTACTACTCTTATTCTACTACTATTTCTGTTCTACTACTACTCTTACTCTACATCTACACTACATCTACTGCTACTCGAATTCTACTACTTTTTTCACTGTGTACTCCTAGTACTTCTCCTGTTCACTTTTGTTACTTTGTTTCTACTACTTATTTAGTAATTCTTATGTTCAATTATCAATTTAGTATATAGTTTGTCTTTTATTCTTATACTACTCCTAATTTACTCTACTACTAATCTTATTTAATATTTTATACTTGAGGCTTTTGTAGCCATATTCAAATTATGTACAGGGTATGAAACGCGTCGTATACATACATGTGAATATCCATTACCTGAAATGAGCCAATAGATAATGATCTCTTTTATGTATGTATGTAAAATATATATATGTATATACATACATACATATATGACTATTACGCTTTGGGCTCAAAACGTAAACAAAGAACAAAGCATGCGGTCTACAGATAATAGAATTTGCAATCGCATACATACACATACATATATAGTTAGGCTGGCATATTAGGGTGGCTCAAACTGTGTGAAATGTTAGAAGTTTACTTGAATCGAATTACTTTAGACCTTTATTTTACTTAATTTAAGTTTCTGATACTAAAGCATATTAGAGAAAATGATGTATGTATTTTTATATAAGTATGTATATAAATAATAAATGGATTCTTATTAATACCTGATTGAATTTTAAATAAAATTTCAAAAACAGTAAATAAATAAATAATATATGTAGATATATACAAAATGTTGTGTATGGAAAATATGTTATAAACAAATATAATGCTATAACGTAAAAAAAGCAAAATAATTTTATAAAACTTATCACTCTATTAAAAATTGTCTAATAATAAAATTAAATTTATAACAAATATAGGGTATAAAAATATAATAAATGAGGAACTATATACTATAACTAATTCCGAAGCTCTTAACGATTTTTTTTAGATATTATATATATATTTATATTTATATATATAGATAGCAAAATAACTACAAAAAAATAAAATTTTAGTTAGACAGATTATGGTAAAAAGCTCGTCCGAAATCAAAAGTGAATTCAATGTAATGCAATATTGAGCCACCCTAATGCATATGGACGCGCTGGTGTGAATATCAGTGTGTGTGTGTGTGCGTGTGTGCACGAATAGTGAGTAGTAAGAAACAGATGATAAACACGAACAGGTGAAGATGAGAATGCAGTTCACTACAATTCTGCTGATATGCATCGAGCAATTTACTAAGGCTCTGGCCCAGGGCATGCCAGTTAGTCCATGTCCGAAGGTCTTTCAATACAGATTCGATGGCAGCGAGTGGTTCGGTCTGGCAGCCATACGAAATCCGGACATCCAGGCGCTACAGATCCGCATAACACTCTCCATGCGCGGCAAGCCAACCACGGTGGGTGTTTTGAAATCGAAAAATATCGATGCGAATTCAGTTTGCTCTACTTTCAGAATTATCTGGGGGAAATCGAGTTGCTGACTCGCGGTAGGTTTACGAGCAATGCGCCGGTGCTCTACAAGATCCGATTTCCCAAACATCACTTTCCGCCCAAACTGGTGCTCATCTCGGTCAACAATCAAGTTATCTGCTTTGGATCTGCAGGTGACTTTAGTATATATATATATGAATAAATTTGATAATATTTCTATTCCATTTGTAGATCACAGCATATTCATGACTCAGATTCAATTGGAGCACACGCGAAAGCTAACCTTTATACCCGATAATAATTCATCGGGCCTCATGATGTCGCCGTCCGTGGAGGGAGACTTTGGCTTGGCCCTTGGCAAGGAGTCGTCTGGACACCAGAAGCCTCTGCCGCCCATTCAGTTCAAGAAGTATGCATTGGGGATGTGCTGTGTTACCTATATCTGTGTCTATATGCCTTTGCAGAAAGCCATTCCATGCGCCGGGCGAGGTCTGCGGCAGGGTTGATAAGGCCCTCGACTTTCGCTTGCCCAAGCGCAGGCAACGCAAGATGATTCCAAGTTCTTCGACTCAACCCACGCTACGCTTCGCAGCCGAACCGGCCGGACAGCTGCCAGTCTTCGACTCGGACTACGACGAGGATGATTCGACCGATGATGAGGACGACTCGATTGTGCTTGTGGACGGCCAGAGCGGGGCGACTGGGAATACGATGCTGCCATCGCTAACACGCGGCGCTTGGCCCTGGCTGGCGGCGATATACGTCAACAATCTGACGTCTCTGAACTATCAGTGCGGCGGTACGCTCGTCTCGGCACGCGTCGTCATCAGCTCGGCCCATTGCTTCCAAATGTTCAATCAGCGCTATACGGCCAACGAGGTGCTCGTCTTTCTGGGCAGGCACAATCTGAAGAACTGGAACGAGGACGGCTCCCTGGCAGCGCCCGTCGACGGCATCTATATACACTCCGACTACAATGGACAGTTGAGCAGCTACGATGCGGACATTGCTGTCATTCTGCTCAAGAATGAAGTGCGGTAAGCGATGATCTCTACTCTCTTTGTCTCTCTCTCACTCTCGCTCTCTTTTCTCTGAATATCGAGGAATTATGGTTGCAGTATATATGTATATAGTAGTAGTATATATATAGTATACATATATATGGTATATGGGCTATTTGTCGAGTCTAGCTAGATTCGGGAGTATTCGACTTGGATATACCCTAAGAGCTCGATACAGAGCTGTAGTTTTAATCACGCTATGCTTCTTCTGTACATAAACAAACTCAAGAACTTAAGCGCACTCATGCATCATCGAGTGATTCAGTGATTCGTAGTCCTACAGCTCTCCCATATCCATATATATACATATATATATATATACTTCAGTTCTAGAACATACGATTTACGATTGTTTGTGTATACCAAAGAGTTTAAGAATTTATTTTAATTTTAAAATTTTTGAACAGAAAGCTGGAAACGTAACATATTTTATTTCTTTTTATTATACCCTAAACCCATCGAAAATGGGTATAATGGTTTTGTGAAGGCCGCGTGACACACCCAGTAAAGTATATATATTCTTCGTTATCAGGATAACGAGCTGAGTCGATATAGCCATGTCCGTCTATCCTTCCGTCCTTCCTTTTGAACACCGAGATCTCTTTTTATTTATAGCCGATATTAATCGAACTTCGTTTCTTAAGCATAATTGGAATAATATTAGAGCTGGAGAAGGGCAAAATTTATAAATTATTCATTTTGGAGTAAATTTGATGCCTGCTTCTCTTATAGTAATCAAGTTAGCAAACGAGATGAGTTTATATAAAAATAAATACCTAGAATTGCAATAATCTTTTACGCTGTTTGCATACGGACGGTCGGATGGACAAATGGACAGGCAAGCGTGGCTGTTTCTTTTAAGTTTGTACCTTTGATCAGCCATACGATATCTCTCTCTCTCTCTCTCTCTCTCTCTCTCTCTCTCTCACTCTCTCTGTCTCTCTCTCCCTATCTCTCTCTCTCTCTCTCTCTCTCTCTCTCTCTCTCTCTCTCTCTCTCTCTCTCTCTCTCTCTCTCTCTCTCTCTCTCTCTCCCTATATCTCTCTCTCTCTCACTCTCTCTGTCTCTCTCTCTCTCTCCTGCTCTCCTTCTCTCTCACCCTGTCTCTCTCTCTCCCTCTCTCTATCTAATCTATCCTAACATTCTGTTGCCTCTTTACCTACATTTGCACAAAACTAATATACCCGTTTCGTTTCGTTTTGTTTCAGCTTTAATACATTTATACAGCCCGTCTGCCTGTGGTCGGGCTCTAGCAAAATGGAGTACATCGTGGGCGAGCATGGCATTGTGATTGGCTGGAGCTTCGATCGGAGTAGAAATGCCACGGCGATCTCGACGAGTCCAGCATCCGCAGCTGAAGCGAAATTCATACCAATAGTGGTAAAGGCGCCAATTGTTTCGAATGCGGATTGCTTCAAGGCCAATGAACACTTTCGCAGTCTCTCCTCGAATCGCACTTTCTGTGCGGGCTTCCTGCTGGATGGCCAGAGGGGAAGTGGACGCAGGGAGCGCCGGGAGAGACGTGGAGCTGGTACGGGCATCTCTGGTGCCGGTCTGATGATACTCAGGAACAACCGCTGGATGCTGCGCGGCACCGTCTCGGCTGCTCTGGCCAGCGACAAGAATCTGAGCAGCGATTCAGCCCAATGCTGTACTACTCAATATATCATTTATGCCGACGTCGCAAAGTTTATTGATTGGATAATGGCTTTTATTATCTAATCACTGTCTGTGTGTGTGTGTGTGTGTGTGTGTGTGTGTGTGTGTGTGTGTCTATGTGTGTGTGAGTCTTTGTCTAAGAGTCTTTGCAATGTAATGTGTGCCCGATTCAAGTGCTAAATTCAAATTGAATTAAATAACTGCTGTGATAACCGCTGATAGACGCAATGCTAGCAGAGCTACCTCAACCGCCCTGCGGTGGGTTTGCCACGATCCCTTCTTACCTAACCGAAAACAAACCTCAACCTGGGCTTAACTTCTTTTAAATTGCTTTTATGACCAGCCAGCTAATCCGCTACTTAGGAAAGCCACAGTCCCGTGGCCACACGGTGCCTGCCCCTACCTCTGCCCCTACCTGCCCCTGAAGAGGTCAGGTGTGCGGCGTGCTGATATAAAGCTGAGTCGCCATATCCAACATTGCATCATTGTGAGTTTGAGCCTTGATTGCTGCAGTTATGCTGAAGCTGGTGTTCATAATAATAATCGGATTCGGTACGGCGGTGCTCGCCAACGACGATGGCTGCAACGAAATGGTCTGCGGCTCGGTGGTCTCCAAGTGTCTGCTCACCCAGAGCTGTCAGTGCAAGCTGAACGACTGTCATTGCTGCAAGGATTGCCTGAACTGCTTGGGCGAGCTGTACACGGAGTGCTGTGGCTGCCTGGACATGTGTCCGAAGCACAAGGACGTCTCGGCCGCGATGACGCTACGCTCGGAGATTGGCGATGTCGATGGGGTGCCGGAGCTGTTTGATACCCTGACAGCGGAGGACGATGACCAATGGTCGACCATACGCATACCAATGCGTGTCGGCGTCAAGCAGCGCATGGATGGCGAATCCAATCTGATCAGCCTGCCCCGGCACGGACACCGGCCGCCGGACACCGTCAACTGCACCGTCATCTATGTCAACTCCTGCATCCGGTCGAACAAGTGCAAGCAGCAGTGCGAGAGCATGGGCGCCAATAGCTATCGGTGGTTCCACGACGGCTGCTGCGAGTGCGTGGGCGCCCACTGTCTGAACTACGGCATCAACGAGAGCCGCTGCAGCTCCTGTCCGGAGCAGGACCTGCTCACGGCGGAAGCGGCCAGCTCGGATGCCGAGCAGGATCTGGAGCGTATATTTGGCTTCGAGGATGACGCGCCCAACGATATGTGGGACTATGTTGAGGACGAGGAAATGGATTCAATTTAGTTACGCCCAGTTGCTGTTTTATAAACTATTCTTTATTCTTTACTCACTTACACTGTCCAACAAATTGTACATAGCCGAATAAATCATAATTTTTTTTCTTGTATATTGTTTGAATGTTTATTAATTAAACTTTAGAGCTAAATCCAAAAAGCTGGAACATAAAAACTGAAAATAAATATAGCTTGATAGATTAGCTTGTACAGGGTTGTCGCGGAGGCATTATCCGAGTGAGTTTGCGTGTCACTCTTCGAGATTCAGACAAACATAGCTGTTGTATAGGCTCGGGTGTTGCTGAGAGAGAGAGAGAAAAAGAGACAGCAGAGTCTCCTGCTGTTACAGTAGTATTGCAAAGTGCTTGTACAGGGTTATCGTTCAGGCATTATCCGAATGAGATTGTGTGCTGGCAAACATTTGATAAAAGTGAAAGTGAGACGGAGATAGCTGTTGCTGTACGTAGGTTCAGGCCTCTTGCTGAAAGAGAGAGAGAGAGAGAGAGAGAGAGAGACAGCAGGAGATAGCAGGAGTTTCTTGCTGTTACATTAGTGTTGCAGATAGCTTGTACATGGTTGTCGCAAAGGCATTATCCGAGTGAGTTTGCGTCTTGCCAAATTATCCTTTATCCTCAAGCTGTCACTTCGCGAGAGTGTGGCAGAGATAGCTGTTGCTGTACCGGGGCCTGTTGTTAAAGAGAGAGAGTGAGAGAGAGAGTGAGAGCAGAGAGCTTGTGCAGAGTTGTCGCGGAGGCATTATCCGAGTGTGTTTGCGTGTTCGCAAGTTCCTTTATCCTCAAGAGTGAGACAGAGATAGCTGTGGTTGTACCGGGGCCAGTTGTTAAAGAGAGACAGAGAGAGATAGAGATGGATGGATATTTAAGCCATTCGGACAGGGTCGTTATGGTTGTCAGTTGACATAGAGGCATAGCGACTTGTCATTTTGACGACTCTCCGATACACCTCTAGTTGTATTAAGAAGTATTCCATAAGTTTAACTTAAATTTGGAATCTTTCAGCTTTTGCTTTATCAACGTGGCCTACGTTTTATCGTCTGGCTTTAATTTAAGCTTCTGCTTAAATCTTAAACTCGGTGCACATCAAATAAGTAGCACAATCATTTCTAGACCCCAACTAATTAATGCGCATATGCTCGATGCTATCGAGCACGTCATCCTCCGCATCATCATCATCATCTGTTCTCTATTGTCATCATCAAAATCAGCTACGTACATGCGCAAGTTTCTGTCGACGTCGATGTCTGTCTGTGTGTGTGTGTGTGTGTGTGTGTGTGTGTGTGTGTGTGTGTGTGTTTGGGGCTTAGGTAAGTCAGAAGTCAGCTTGCCTTGCTGTACAGGTAGCAGGACATCAGTTGGGCCCGAAAGGTGCCAGGGAATGCATCCAGCCTCGGTCGCGTCTCATAAAGAAATATGTTTGGTCTGTGGCTCGAATTGATGCCAGATGCAGATCGTGTCAGTGCCTAAAAAGGAGATACAGCAATAGTATTAATCCAATAATATGATGTTTGACAAAAAGGCTTTTGCTAGTGCAGTGCTTTGTGTGTGTGGTTATAATCGAGAAATGTTTCGGATACTCAAGCGTTGATCTCCGGAAGGGGCTTTCGCTATAAGAAACAGTAAGCTCTTTCGTTGTCGTGCTGTGTTCTATTGCCTAATTAGCTTTGGGGTGTGCTTTTTTTTCTGTTTTTTTTTTTTTTTTTTTTGAACTGTCAGGATGCTGGGTGGAGTGGGTGCCCGACGCGGTAGGGTCTCATCCCCGATGGGACGTTTGGCAAACGCAAATACCTTCAGTCTGGATGACAACATTGCCATCATTGGAGATGGCGTCACCGGCGGCGGTACACCTCCGGGCTCGCACCCTTTTGGCAAGCGTCGACGACCCCTAGCAGCCGCCGGGCCGGACAGCTGTACACCATTTCAAGCGCGACTCAACTTGGGTGACATTATGTAAGTATTATCCATTTTGAATACTTTTTGGAATCTACTTGAATTACACAGAGTATTTTATGGAGGTCTCTGATCGAATCGAGTGTTATTAGATATATTAAGAGAATCGAATCAATTGCTATTACAGATATTAGCTATTAACTATATTTAATGGAATCAGAGACCTCCATAAAATACTTGGCTTATTAGCTTGATTTTGGCGGTTATGCTTTTTGAATATCGTACGTTTATCATTAGCTTATCGTATAATATCGTATAATATTTATTACATTTTCTTAAAATAGTGCTTATGTAGTATTAGATTATGATATAAAATATATTCTCTTAAGCTCGATTTAAAAGTTAATAGATTTTGGAGCTTTCATTCGAAAATAGTTGAAAGAAACTAGAATTTTCGACTATACAAAATGCTCTCATGTTTTAGATATTTTAAGTTTTCGAAAAATTACTCTAAGTTTTCGATTGTAATATATATTATAATATATATAATTTTCTATTAAGCTCAGAGTCGTTTTTAAAGTTGATCGACCTTTGTTCTTCAATTCGAAAATAATTGAAAAATAAACTAAAACATTCGATCATATCATATGTTCTCTTTATTCAGCTATTTTAAATATTCCAAAAATTTCTTGGTGTGAAAAATTTTTGAGCACATTTAAAGCTCTTGAACTTGAAAAATGAGTGGATACTAATAATAAATTCAAAGGTTTTGACAATTAATGAATAAGAAAGATAAAATCGATTTTTCGAAAAATCATTTGAAATTCAATATTTTTACGTCCATTGTGTGACTGGCAGGTAGGAGAAAACTTTTTTAACAAGCTCCCTCAGATTATATTACCATTGAGCTTATAGATTATTTAAAAGTCCTATAAGTATATATATTTAATATACTTTTTGATTTAGTGCAACTGTCATTAAGATATTTGAACTTCTGTACATATACATATGTATATATGTATATAGACCTATATTGGAATGAAGGCGGATTTGTCTTAAGTTTCTTTTTACATACATATATAGACCAGTTTTTTGGATACAGTGAATTTTTTGGATTTTAAATTTCCTTTATATCGAAAGCTAAAGATATATTGGAATTGGAAGGCTGATGTCTCTTAAACTAAACTAAACATGTATATAGACCTATATTGAGGTGTTGCAAATTTGAAAATACCAAAATGTTGTCATATTTTTTGCATAAATTATTCTAAAATAGCATATACACAGATTTAAAATATCTATTTAGTTAAAGGGATAAATCTTTAAATTTTGCAAGCATAATTTCGAACATATGGCAAATTATTGTTGTTTTGAAAAATTTGATTTCTCTAGTTTACCAGACGTTTGTCCTTTATATATAAGTGTTTACTGAACAATTGTTAAACTAGGCAATTAGCAACTTTTAATTTAGGACACTTTTATTGCTAAGATCCTTTTTAGTCTTTTTGGCAAATTGCCAAATTGCGCCAATTAAATAAGTCGTGCAGCTTACGCTCTTTGTCAATAGATGGCGCCTTAGCATGAGCAGCCCTGGCCTAGAGTTAGTTGAATAAATCGATAAGCGACTAGCAAAGCATAATTGCCAACCAGCTGTCAACATGCTTTGTTTTTTTTTTTTGTTTTTTGGTTGCTTTCGGTTTCGTCTGGTGTTTAGAGAGACCCTAAATTTGTGCGACGAATGGTGGATGAAAAGCATGATGCGAAAGCTTTGAAAGCTCCCCTCAATGTCATATGAGCAATAGAATAGGCACTATTGAGCATTGCTCTCAGATGGAAAGAACGCACAGCTATAGTAACGGCACCTCTATATGCGTCTCTTTCGCTCGCACGCCGTGCCACAGCCAGCGTCTTGGTTACATCAAGTGATGTGCAGTTTATTTGCGGCGGCAGTGCCTGCAAGTTCCGTGTGAAGCTTTTTTTTATGTTCGATCCAAAGCGCAGGACTGTTTGGTTAGCTGCCTGTGCGTGTAGTTGTAGTGTGTCTGTGTGTGTTTGCGAGAGTGTGCTCGTGTTCGTGTGCGTTCGTGTTCGTGGTCGTGTGTGTAATGTGTAAAGTGTAATACAAAGTCTTCATCGACTTGCGTTTGTTAAGTTTTTTCGTCCAACTGGTGAGACAAAGTCGGTAACTGGTCCGGAAAACATAGCGGTTTTTGTTTTTTATTTTTATAAACGGCCATCGGAGCCTAGTTAAACGTCTCCAGCTGCATTTCTAGTGTACAATAAATGTATAAAACAAGAATTTTTGGCCATTTCATTTAATTGGGGCTGAAATACTCGACTTTTCGTGGTGGCAGAAAAGTCACAAAAAAAGTAAAAGTAAAAGAAAAAGAAAAAGAAAAAAAAATCGGGTCGAGTGGTGAATATAAAGTTAGAAAAAGTTCAACCGAATAATTGCGAAATTGAAATTAAAATGGAAGCCATGAAATATACTTATGTATATACATATATATAGACATATATGTATGTGTGTATGTGTATATTTGTATATGTAATTGAAGTGAAATCGACGAAGAAGTGAATCCAAAGAAAATCATGCATTAATAATATTCGCTCGCCGCCCATTAAACAGTTCACAACCGCATCCACACACACACACACACACACACACATACACAGAAGTCCAGCACCTGCTATTCCGTATAGCCGTAGTCCGTAGCCCGTAGCCCGTAACCCGTACCCGCAGCCCTTTGCCGTACATCTTCTTCAACAATGTTTGTCGTGCATCGCTCAGTTGTAATTGTTGAGTTGTCGCTAACATTTACAGTTAAATAGCCTCAATATACGCACTTGACGTATGTACACACATACATACATACATACATATGTGCATACATACATACATCCAGTTACAAATGCGGCTGTGAATGCGACAGTATGTGCGCGCATTTATATATATGTATGTATGTATGTGTGTGTGTGTGTGTGTGTGTATGTGTGTGTGCGTGCGTGCCAGCCTGCGTGCCTGTGTGCGTGTGTGTGAATTGAGCTTGGGATTGGGTCAGCGGGTTGGTAGCACAACGGGTGGAATGTTGCGTGGGTGGTAACGGCGTCAGAGCCAGCGTCAGCGTCAGCGTCAGCGACAGCGACAGTTTTTGACAACGCCAAGTGAATTTTTGTTTCTGTTTCGGTTACAGCGGTTTTTATGTTGTGACGTGTATGTGTCGCAAGGTGAATGAATTGTATTTAGCACCAGCAGCAGCAGCAGCAGCAGAGGCAGCAGCAGCAGCAGCAGAGGCAGAGCAGTAGCAGCAGAGGAGGAGCATCATCTGCAGCAGCATCAAATTATTTACGTTTATTACATGTCTATATGTATGTGTGTGTGCTTGTGTGTATGTGTGTGTGTGTTGTCTCTAAAATGGCTATAACCTATTTATATGCATACGTACATACATACATACAAATGTCAATATGCTAAGAAGAAGCAGAAGTACAAGAGTTGAGGCTACTTTTTGTTGTTGTTGTTGTTGTGTTTTTTGAGTGCCCTCGGGAATGAAAATGGTATTTTGTGTGCTAATGGGATTTGTACAGACATACAAACATACATATGTTTACGTATGTATGTATGTCTGTAAGTATGGTATGTATATGCATACATGTATATGGGCACATTGAATGAGAACAAAAATTCGTTAGCATGTTCTAATGTTATATACAATGTTAGTTTACATATGTAAACTACATGCATTTACACTAGACAACAAGGTTGTGCCTGGCCATAATAATAAAACGCATCGAAACGAAACGCAGCGAGCGCAAATTAGCAACGTTACGTATTTACATGCATACGTATGTATGTACGTATGCACATGCATATATGTACATATGTATGTATGTATGTATGTACACGCTTGCAGTAGCAGTTGTTTGTGTTTATTTTGTTTTGCAGGCTTAAGTTGTTCTCTCAGCTCTGTTCTATTTTATTTCCCTCTGTTCTGTTATTTTATTTTTTTTTGCTATGTTTCATGTTTTCCCCGTTTGTCACACACAAAAGTAGATAGCACGATGACGTCACTAAACTACATTTATTTTGTATTTCTGAACAACGAATTAGCTATTTTTAGCACTATGCATTCATACATGGTTAATTCCAAGCCAATTATTAAAAGCCTGTCAACAAAAAGTTTTGCGCTCTATTCAATTTGCTTCATAAATATTTCAAATAGTCTAAATGCTTTTAGCTGGCCAAAGGGGGGAAGGCAACAAAAAGCGTAGTCTACTTTTCAGTGCTGGAATTTGATGTCAAAAGTCTCTCAGTTTATCAATAATTTGCGGCTCACTCTGCGTTGTCTTAGTAAATATTTAAATTTTTAATCGTTTCGTTATAAATAGTAAATAAAGTGCTTAAACACGCATGCCTTGTGCCTTTAGTGAATGCCAAAACAGTAAAGGCTCGAACGATATTGGAAATTTGAAGGCATTTTACATATGTATATATGTATGTGTGTGTGTGTGTGTGTGTGTGTGTGTATTGGTGTATTAACAAATGTTGTTAATTATAGAATTCATCATTTAACCAAGCAGAGGCGCCGCTGCTGCTGCTGCTGCTTCTTCTTCCCGCTTTCAGCTTAGCGCAGTTATTTTCTTGCGCTCTCTCTTTTATTTACCATTCCACACACAACTCACCACAGCGTGTTGAACTTTTTCATGACCACACTTACGTATGTATGTATGTGTGCGTGTGCCCAGTGCCTGTGCCTGTGCCAATGCCCATGCCTCTGCCTTTGCCTCTGTGTGTGTGTGTGTGTGTGTGCGTGTGTATGGGTATGCAAGTGCCGAACGTTTCATCCCCTAACATTTCATTCATATCGTGCTCCAGTAATAAAATGTTATACTGATAGCTTCAACTCTCTATTTACATACATACAAAATTATAAAGTGAACCACAAAACGAAAAAAAAAAACAACAAAAAGAAGTGAAATGTTTTCTTATAATGAATTGATTTCATGTTATTTTTAACTGTGCTTTATGTACATATAAATACATATACAAACATATATTCATATCTGTGCGCGTGGCATGTGTATACTCGTGTCAACTGACACACATACATGCATACATGCATGCATACACACATACAAATGTACAAATGCAAGCAAACGTGCATACGTATGTATGTATGTCTGCAGTGCATGCATATGTTTGGTCTGTGTGTGTGTGTGTGTGTGTGTGTGTGAGCGTGTGTGTGTGTGTATTTCGATAGGTCATGAACTGAATTGACCCGAACAAAAACAAAACCATTTCGCAGCGCGACAAGCTCATTAGTTTTAACCGAGTTCCTTAAATAATAGATCGAATAAATAAATGTTTAATGCAAAGAAATGTGTTTAAAAGAGAGAAAAGTGAAAAAAAGAAGAAAAAACAAAAAACAAAACCCGGTTTAATAAGTGTGAATCAAACTGTGAATGAAATCCAAGTCTAATCTAATTCCTTGTTTCTCCTGGCCAATTAGCATTTTGTGCAATAATATAAAATATTATTAATAATCATAATAAAAACAAAGCTGGAAGCAAAAAGCAATAAGTAAATAAGAAAAAGATAAGAAAAGAGAAAAAGAGAAAATTGTGACCAAAAAAAAAGCTAAAGAGTGAAAATGAGCCTTGATATTATTACATATACCTACATACATACATAAATACACACGTGTATATATATATACTTATACATATATATATCCACATACACATATATATATATATATATTTATATATATAAATATATATATATATATATACGTACACACATACATATATATATATATATTTATATATATATATATATATATATATATATATATGTATATGTATATGTATGTGTATATATATATATAACGGACAACCAACCCAGCCGGCCTTTGCGAAATCATTGTGCAGCCACCTTTGGCTACCCAACTAAATGTCCGGTTGCCACATTTGTGCCATGCGGACGGCGTGTCACATCCGACAAATGCGTATTGTTGTTCATCTTGTGTAATATAATTATGGCCGAGCGGTCGTTACAAAAGTATCAAAAATTGGATATAGTGACGGTATGTACACATATATGTATACGTATTATCACTAGATATATACACGATATTCTTAGCTATAAGATCTAACTATATATAGTACATCGTATATCGACAGCATATTCACTTGTCATTTCTTTTACATTTTGTTATTAAATTTCTTCATCATTTCTAGGTTGGAAGCAGCTCAGGAAGCAGTGCTAGCAGGGCATCAACAGGACTCCTTAGGCGGGGGGCACTTGGGTCGAAAGGGAGCCCATCGCTTAGCTGATAGAATGGGTGGCCCGAAAAAAGAGGAAAACCCACCAGGTGGTGGTCCGACGTCATTGTTTATCCTAACCGAGGATAACCCAATTAGAAAGTACACACGATTCATCATTGAATGGCCGCCCTTTGAGTACGCTGTGTTATTGACAATCATCGCCAACTGTGTTGTGTTGGCATTAGAAGAGCATTTGCCAGAGGGCGACAAGACAGTATTGGCTCAAAAATTGGTAAGCAATTCATATATGCATATGAATAAACATTTCTAATACTTGGCCTAATTGTGGCAATCACAATTAGAAACTATAAAAACCATTTGTTTGTTTATATATTGTATTCATAATTAGCTGAATTCTTATAATACATTATTGCATTATTTATTTCTATAATCCATTTTTATACTCATTCAAGAAGTGAAACAAGTATATTGGTTTTGTGCAATGTGCGTTATGCTGTCCTTCCGTCCGTCCGTCAGTCTATCTCTCCGTCCGTATGTCCCTCCGTCTGAATGCAAACCATTTCGATACTATTGAAGCCAGAGAAGCTTGAAATTTGGAACATATACTCGTGTATACCCTCGAATTATAAAGTGTCACAAACCGTCCCCGCGGCGGGCGTGGCAAATTGGAAAACGCCTTTTCCGGTATCTCAGAAACTATGGTAATTTAAGTGCTTAAAATTTGGAATGTATACATACCAAAATTAATAAGATATGACAGATATATATACGCCCATTGGCAGCGTGGTAAATAGGATGAAACTAAGATACAGTTTAGAGCTAGAAATCTCAATATCCACTAAATTATTGTTGACAGCCTCTATTGAATAGCACAAAAATAATATATACATACATACATATATAACGATTGGGTGCGTGGCAAATTGGAAAATTGATCTGGCCATGAATGAGTATTCTGCAGTCAGTAGCGCCCGACCCTAAATCTCGTAGGACAATAATAATAATGTTAATTATTAAAAATAAAAAATAAAAATATTGAAAAGGAATATATTTGCTTTTTTAACACATTTCTTGATTAACATCCATTCATGAACTATACATTAAATTGTTTTGTTTAAAAAAAAATTAAAATCAAAAATTATTATTAGTTAATTATTATTAATTTAATTATTAAATATAAGTATATACATAATATTATATAAACCTTAAATAAAAAAAAGAGAGATAATATATACATACATATATATATAATTCTTAAACTATAATAAAATTTCGGTGTATTTCCCATTTCTAGGAAAAAACGGAGGCCTATTTTTTATGCATTTTCTGTGTAGAAGCATCGCTCAAGATCCTTGCCTTAGGGCTTGTTCTGCATAAACACTCCTATCTCAGGAATATTTGGAACATCATGGATTTTTTCGTTGTAGTGACGGGGTAAATATGTAATTTAATTGCTATCCAAAAAACCGAAGCAAATAAACCAAATATCTCTTAAATAATTATTATTTTGGTCCATTCTCAATTGTGGGCAAAATAAATGCAACTATTTGATTTTATTTTTGTCATTTATTATTTCGAATGTACTTCTTCAGTTGCTCTTTAATAATTATTGAAATCATATTGAAACGATGGATAAACGAGCTTATCTTTTTTGAATAATACTTAGTGTTAAGTACCAGGATCTTCAGATTTCATTATGATAACAGATAAAGCTGGGCAGTTTAGGTTTATAAATAGTATATCTTAATTTATTTTTGATTTCTTTTAATTGTATGCATAGAGAGAAAAAAAAAAACCAAAAATATAAACTCTCGATCTATCTATATTTAAGTAAAATCTAATTGTAAAATGAATATGTATAAACGACAATATATATATTCATATAGACATCAAGAGTTCTACAGTAAAGAGAAGAAAACGTGTCTCTGATTGCTGTAGTTTGGCTCACTTTTAACAATACTATGCAGCTTGATGGCATTTGGTTAATTTATTTGTTGTTCACATATATATATGTATATACCGACTTTTATATGGCAACTCCAATGCCGAACAGTGCCATGACGATATTTGCCGAGGCCAATATTGATGTTGACCTACGCATGTTGCGTTCGTTTCGTGTTTTACGGCCGCTGAAACTTGTATCCCGAATACCAAGTAAGAGACAATTTCGCTGACGAAATTATATATAGATTTCATATAACAAAAATAAAACAAAAAGATTCCTTAGGCCAGTTAAGCTCTAACTATATATGTCATTTACTTCAGTTAGTTATTATGTACATTCAATTAGACCCATAGATAATTTAGGGGCTAGTTAACAAAATCTATTCATATCTATATATATATATCTATAAATACTACATATAAAACACATATTGGTTCCTTGGAGCATTTAGAGTTAGTAGAAGCTCCAGGGTTCCACTTAAGCATACTCGATAGAAAATCTGTGTGTTTCATTGATTCATAGTTTAGTTGTTAAAAATGCATAGCATTTATGACTGTATAGTTAAGTTGACCAAGTCTCTAAACGATTGCCCAGTGAATACTCATGAATTACTGCTCAGCTGATTTTCGCTACATACACTGTACTACAAAAAGTCGATTTTCCATTTAAGCAAATCGCCTATGAGAATATATTGCATAAGCTACGATATGAATCGATTTGCTCCTTGGTCGAAGAAGAAAAAACCAGTTCTTAAGAGATTATCTATATACATCAACACTGTACTACTTAATTCAAATTCTCATTTTTCAATATTTCTTTAATCGATAGATCAATATTGAGAATCTTTTTGGTCGAAGAACCCTAAATAGGACAAGGTTGCGATATATATATATATGTACACTGTACTACATAATTCGAATTTCTCATTTTACCATATTACATCAATCAATAATATCTATTGATCATCTACTGATATGAGCCGAAGTGGAGCTTTATTGAAGAACCCCTTAAAAAAAACCAAAAGAAAGCAATTGATTCCTGAACAACTTTATATTTTTTCAAGCTTTTAAAAGAAAAATTCTGTTATTTTCTCGATTAACATCACAAATTGAAATCTTCATATCAATAGCAATTTATAGAGATTCACTCAGAATTGCCATTTTGCGATCCTTAGCTGAGCTAATGATGTTATATACATGTAGTATATATAGTTTATTATAGTTCAATGTTAGAGTCTTAGTTAATCATTTTCATACACTGACATATGCAGTTGGTAATTCATTTTCTTAAAATCAGATTCGCAAGGGCTTTGAATAAAGATGACAAATATACACAGGCCAACAAGTTTTGCTTAACCAAAATATTTTTTTATTGAGCTTAATCTAAAAATTGAATCGATTTGATTAGCCCTCAGGTCTTGTAACATATTGTATATACATATAAACAACTTTGTTGGTACCTAAAAATACCAAGCATTCACTTTTCATGAAAGTTGATCAACGAGCTAACTTATATCGAATATACTACTAAAAAGTTGTTATTCCTGATGAAATCTATTTCTTCTAATAATAATAAACTTAATCATATCTTAGTGATATGAAAACTCCAAAATATAAACGAAAATCATAAAATAATTCCACTCTAATAAGAAATTAAAAAGCGTAGTTCTATTGTTGATTACTAGATTTTGTTGGCCTGTGTGATTTCTTATGACATACGATCTTTTGATATTGATATACTTTTAGTATATATATATATATAATATTTGATCAAACCATAGCTATATAATTAACGGAATGATATACGAACAATGTACGTGTTATAGACTATAGATAGCATTATATTTGTTTTCTCTGTCATCAGGCTAATAACATAAAGATTGGTAATTTTACAATATTAACAAATAGAAATATATTTATATATATCTATATATAAACTCTGTGTGTAAAGGATGTAGACCAATAAACTGACTCTCGTTAGAAGAGCTCAAAGTTTAAAGAGATCTATCAAGTAGCACACGAATACTTAATACAATTTAGCATATAAGAAAACCTTGCTAACTAAAGATTAATTTGTAAGTAATTTTCTTTACTTAAAAAAGGGGGTACTAGATAAATATTATTACTCATTTTAGATATAAAATTCACTTACATAGATGTGATCAAAATTATTATTTTACATTATAATTAGCTGAATATCGTCTATAACTAAAAAACTATAAATGAAGTTTATTATACAAATTTTAGTATTTTATGAAGTAACAAAAAATATAGTCTATAGAACTTCTACATATAAATATCTGTTATAAGTATATGAATTCATTTCAAGCAGCTCTATATAACTTAAAATTCAGATATGAAATATATTTTATCTATTTTTCTAGTAGCACCTATGTATTTGGAGCTACTAGTCAAAAATCATAAATTATAAATATATAATAAAAAATATATAAAAAAAGTATAGAGAAACAATAATTTTAAAAATTTATTTGTAGAAAAAAAAAGAATAGTGAAAAGGTTTTTAGTAGTTGTAAAATATATTATACATATACATATAAATAAATATATATATATATATATATATATATATATATATATATATATATATATCATATATATATACATTTATATATGTACAATCGTTGTATATGAACCAGACAAATCATTTAACTTAATATTAATCTCATATCTTCTAAACATATATTTTATATATTTATTTTCTGTCATATATAATTCTACTAATTTGATTTTGCTCATATTTATTTACCATCCAGATGCTATGTATAAAATTGTTTATGTTGATTAGTTATTATCGTAGCACAATTGAATGATAACAATTTTGATATAATTGTGATCTACCGTATACCCGACTACCCATCAACCCGCCCTTTCCGTTCCCTTTCCAATTGCCACGCCCACTCCCACTTCCACTTTTATGAATTCATTGGAATTATGCTAATGAAATGCTCGCTTCGATCGCTTAACGTCTGCTAACAGATTCATGACACAGTACCCACAAATGGGGCCCGAGGTAGATCTAAGAACACTTAGAGCCATTCGTGTGCTACGGCCCTTAAAATTAGTGTCTGGAATTCCTAGTGAGTAGTCATACAATTTGTTCATTTTACTTTTTATTATAATTGTTCACATACAAAGATATATAGTATATATAGCATACGATACGGCTTAGCGTATGGTAATAGATATTACGAAAAAAAAAATACAATTAGAAAAACATGAATTTTTCTTGCATGCTTAAATAATGTTTTATTTTTGCATAGAGTAAATATAATTATTAGTGCTCTTCAACGCACATACATATATATATCTTTATATATCTACATATCTATATCTATATGTATGAGCAGTAGTAACTTGAGTAAATGTATTTTGATTGTTTCCCTTTCTTTTTATACAATTTTACTAATACAATTTGCATTTATTCCAAAACTCTTCGTCTGTGACGCCTATGACGACCATGCCCATTTTGGAACAACGTTTATCGATGATATCTAGGTTTACAAGTAGTTTTAAAATCTATAATCAAGGCGATGGCACCTTTACTGCAAATCGGACTCTTGGTGTTGTTTGCAATCGTAATATTTGCAATCATTGGACTCGAGTTTTATTCGGGCGCACTGCATAAGACTTGTTATAGCTTAGAAGATCCAAGTAAAATAATCAGTTGCATTGTTCTTTCTATTATGTGATACATTTCTCGTTTCATTCATTAGACAAACTAGTGAAGGAAGGTGAATCGGAGACACCCTGCAATACAGATAACACCACAGAGAAAGCGGGTGGTTCCTATGTGTGTAATATTACGACAAGTATGTGTCTGGAAAAGTGGGATGGACCAAATTCAGGCATAACAAGCTTTGATAATATTGGCTTCGCCATGTTGACGGTATTCCAGTGTATTACAATGGAGGGCTGGACGGCAATACTATATTGGGTAAGGCATAAGAAGAATTGCAAATTTCAGAGATTTCCATGTATCTATATATAAATGTACAATATATATATCTTGTTTCTTTATTGTATTTTTCCCCAGACCAACGACGCATTAGGTTCATCATTTAATTGGATATATTTCGTGCCTCTTATAGTTATAGGCTCATTTTTTATGCTCAACTTAGTTCTTGGTGTCTTGAGTGGGTAAGTTGGCCTTGAGACTTGTCTTTGAATACTACAATACACAGAGTTCTGCCACAAGTTATTGTTTAAGTTTTTGATTTGGTCTCTGACTTCAAAATATATGTATGTATAAAGAAAATTTGAGGAATTTGAAGAATTTCTGTCTGAAGTCAGCCTTTTGCTTCGAGTATATTGGGTTAAAAAACTTCTCAACTATTCCAATTGAAAGAATTGGAGAAATCAATTTCTCTTTCTTCAATCTCTCGACTCAATATCAAAGTTGTGTATATTGTACAAAAATCCTCTATAGTTGTACAAAATGTAGTCGAAAATCCCAAAATGTACATACATATATATGAGAATGATCTCAGCTGACAACATTGAATTGAATATTGCAACATATTTGATGTAATTGTCTGTGTCTAAACATACAACGAATGAATTACATATGTCAAATCTAATGACCTATTTGATATTTTTTTAATATCTATATATACATATTGTTTCTGTTTCTTCTTTATTATTTCAAATTTTCTGTTTTTGTGTTTTGTTAATAAAATGCTTTTGTTTTGTTTTGAAAATTCAGAGAGTTTTCAAACGAGAGAAACCGCGTCGAGCGTCGCATGGAGTTTCAGAAATGCCGTTTTCGCGCCATGTTTCAAACAGCAATGGTCTCATATCTTGATTGGATAACGCAAGCAGGTTTTTAAATTGCAATTTAGCCAAAATGCCATAACTATTCGTATAATCACCAATAAAAATTGGCCAATTCTGTCATATCCTTAGACTATTCGAATCTCAGCAAAAAGAGATTTGCCCAACCTGTACCTCCTACAATTTAGAAACGTTAATAAACCAACCAAAACCCTCTCTACATATATATAAACATATATATACGTACAACAACAAGAATATCTTAAATATATATATAAAAACTAGGCAATTACAACTACAAATATAAATACAAAAAAAAAAAAAAAAAAAAAAAAAAAAAAAATACGATAGTTAAAAACAAAATAAAATCGCAAGCAAATTAATTCCTTTCGGCAACAAAATCATCTTTTGCTCTTGTCAACTAGTTACAACAACATATACTACTATAATATATACATATATATAAAACTGCCGCTAATTGAGATAATGCAATTAAAACTGTTATACGAAATGCTGTTTGGTCCTACCACCCGAAAGTTCCCCTATATGTTACATATACTAGAACAGAACCCAGTTCGTATTACATGCTACATAATCAACTAATTCTAATTCTATGCAAAACTTAGCTAATACAAACATACGTTAATCCCCATTTAACTAACTAAACTAACTAACTAACTATACAACTATATAACTAGTTTAATCCCCAAACTTCAATATATACATATATCTTACTCTACAAGCATACAAGGTACTTCCACACCAGTTTGTTATGCCATTTGCAATTGTTGTTATCGTCTACTATAGTATTATATATATAAACGATCCCGTATTTCTCGATATGCTGCTGTGCTATGGTTAGAGAAACAAGTTCAGATTGTTCGAGTTCTCACACACACACATATATATATATATATATTAACCTATCTATAGATCGATATAGTATATCTATTCGACGTGTATATCATCATGCTGTCTCAAAACTCAAAAAGGATCTGCGTCATATTTGTTTTTGTTCCTTTCGATGATATATTTACATAGAAGCATATGTATGCAGGTTACCGCATGATGTATGTCTGCTATGGACCCACGCCCCAATGGCATTCACATACTCTCAACTCTTAACTCGGGTATTATTTGAAAACTAACTGCTAAAGAGTTATGCACAGTATGCTACCAATACTTACTTGTTCTATCTTCATCTCCCCATTGACTTCTGTTCTGTTTGTTCTATTCTCTATCATCTGTACATCACACTCAATATATATATCCGATATATATATTTATGTATTTTTTATTTGAACAATACACACACACACACACACACAACCACTTTTATACAAACAAACAAATATCTCGAAAAGGTAACAATATGTGAAAATTGTTTTTTTTGTAATGCAATATATCATATTTGTTCATTGGATCGTTCCTGTTTTCGGTTTATCATATACTATTTAATTATTTTTTGTAGTGAATTCGCAAAAGAACGAGAAAAAGTAGAAAATAGACAAGAATTTCTTAAACTTAGAAGGCAGCAGCAACTAGAAAGAGAATTAAACGGCTATGTTGAATGGATTTGTAAAGCTGGTATAGTATTTACCCCTTTCTTTTGTAATTTTTATGAAATATATATCTCTATCTCTCTCTATATATACTATATAATCCAATTCCTTTTAACGCCAAACACAGCAGACACCAATACATACACATACACTCATACCTCTAAAAATACAAACTAATAAATGTGCCATATGAAAATAAGTCAAGAAAACAAAGCATGTAAAGATGCAGGCAGTATCCGACTAGGACATACCCTGAGCTCTTCTCAAAACCCCTCACTATATTTAGCTATTGGGTAGCTTTGGTTCTACAAATAGCTGCCAAATGTGTATAAAAGCCGAAAGCCAAATCAATTTTGATTCGAATTGGTTATTTTTCATTTTTGGGAGTAGTGGTGGGAGCTATCTAAAATCTTGTAATACACATAGTAAATATGGTATTTCTAGTTTTGAGAGTCTTCGAACTATGAGTCAAACGTCAACTTAAAGGAGTCTTTAAGAGGATTTAATCTATAAGTCAAATATCAACTTGAAGTATCGATTTATATCGATAAACTGATCAACATTGTTTGATGAGTAGACTTGAAGTGACGCTCTATAAATACTACTCGACTTATTTACAAATTCAAGGATTTGCAAATGAGCGGAAGTAAAGGTCATACGAGAAGCTTCTTAGCTGATTTCAAATGACTAGAAATCGATAAAGGGCTCAAAGTTACTTTTAAGTGAATAGAGCTCCGCTCTCCGCTAGGGTATCTTCAAGTCGGGTTTGTTGGACATTTAAAACTTTCTGACTTGTTTTCATAATTAATACAAAACTGCACTTAAGAATAGTTCTCCCATATATTAAAAAAAAAAAACAATCTAAAGAGCTCCAACATCAAACTGATTCACCGACACATACACAACTAGTTATATACTTCACATTTACTCACAACACAAATAAACCTATATACTCAACTGAATACGTAAAACGTAAGCTATACATGCTATATACATCCACTCGAGCTTCATCAATCCATATTTACATAAATACGTTAATCCTGCTTGTTAAAAAAAAAAGTTGAAAAAACTCAGTCGCAAATCGTTTTTTCGTGCATGCCATGAACATTTGTCAATCCATTTATCGTTATAATATAATTGCAGAGGAGGTTATATTAGCCGAAGAACGAACAACAGAGGAGGAGAAAATGCATATTATGGAAGGTATGTTGGTATATCTCTATATATGTGGTCTTTGAAATTAACATATATCTTGTTTGGTTTGGTTTTTTTATCTAGCCCGTAGGCGAAATGCAGCTAAACGGAAAAAGCTGAAAAGCTTAGGAAAGTCAAAGTCAACAGACACTGAAGAAGAAGAAGCCGAGGAGGATTATGGCGATGATGGTAAGAATTGTATTATGCAGATCATAAGACCTATTCAAAACATAACAGAAACTTAAATATTTAGAGAAGAATTTTTGAAACAATCTATTTAGGTGTATATTTAGGTGCTTTTTTACTTAATAACTCGGCTAAGAGTTCCTATCTATGGGTGATCTATTAATGAAGGGCATATCGTAAATACATCTATTATAAAATGAAATGTTGATTAAAAGCACAAGAATTTGACGTCGAGCGAATCCGATTGCATAATACCCTTAACAGTAACAGGATAAACACACGTATTTTAATAATACTAAATCTTATTGAAATGAATATACTGAATCACTAGATACATACATATGTACATATATGCTGAATACATGTGTATATTTCACTCAAACTCAGAGAGCAACCAATTGCTTCGGTCCTTCAACAGGTTTGTTGGCGATCGGAACTTAAGTTAAGAGTAGTTCATCTCAAGGCGCTCAACCGAAAACCAAAACGAAAATATCCGAAGCCTCAGAGCTCAAAGCGAAAGCGATAGAAGATGATTTTTTCGGTTCATTTCACGAACAGATCGTAAATAATTAAATGGTTAACAATTATTTGCGAGCTATAATAACAAAATGTAGATCTTTTGATCTGTAAGGTCTGTAGGAAGCTATATGATATTGTGGTCCGATTTGATCGATTTGAATATACGTAAATAGTTTGCAGCTTTAATTTATATTCAAGAATAATTTTTATTGATGGTATCAGTATTGTCATTGACTCATATCGTTATAAATATGTGGGATTCTCAAATGTGTTATTTAGGATTAAATTGCAAATATTTATGGAATGGCTTGAAATGAATAAAATGTTTCCTTATCGCAAAATTATATTTATATTGAAAATTTCAACATACATATGTATTTTTGTTGGGTAAATTCTATCAAATTCAGAAGATTTAAGGGCGCATTTGATTGAGACCTCGATCTGTGTGAATATCTATAAAATATCATAGTTAAGTTGTTATGTTTCAAAATATGTTTTTAAATCGAATTAATTTACGTTTTTCATTTTCTCTTAATTTGAATTTCTGAATTTGAACAAAACGAAATTCAATATTGAAATGTATATTCAAAATGTGTAAGTAAACTACCAATTCGATCTTATTGATTGATTTCTTATACAACTCAATATCATTCTCACAACAACATGCATTCGGTAGCCATCTAAATGTATTGAGCATTTTCAGTATATCAGTAAATGTATGTACATACACACATTGTACTAACTGTATAACCATGTCGGGGAGTGTTTAACATAGACATCTCTCATGTCGATATCATCATTGCTAGGCTCATAGTCTCTAATGGTTGTACGTACGTATATGTATATGTATTTATCGTCTCCTAAGCGACAATTCAATTCTAAATGAAATTGAAATTGAAACTACTTTGCACTTGTTTAAGCATTTTCATCGATATTAAGGCACCCTAACAATGCTACGGCTCCAAAGATGTGTATAATCGTATATTTACCTATATATATATCTATATTTTTTTGTACCCTAGCACTTATTAGTATTCAGGTGATCCAAATACCCAAAAAAGGGGCTATTCTAGCTATACTTCAAGATCAAGATCATTAGCATTTCAGAGGTATATGGATAGATCGAGTTTTTCTAATGGACAACATAAAAATATTATTTTATTTTATTTTATTTATGGTATATTTTTAAGGATAATGCCTTGAGCTCATTTTAGAGCCACATCTCAATTGTGTTTTCTTTTGTTTATTTTTTATTGTGCTGCTATATTTTATAATAGTTTTTCTTTTAAAGATATGAGTGAAAGATTGAGCAAGTTAAGATATATATACTATACTATATATACTTATAAAGAAGCATCAAAGGACCTAACCTATAGACATTTTGTTTTCGCTCATTCCTATTATATGTAACTTAAGTTATTTAATGAAACAGGCAAATACCAACAGGAAAATAAGAAAAGTAATTGAATGATATTTGGTCAAAATATTAGTGAATATTAAGGAAAAATATCAGTAGGAAAAAAAATGTTTATACGTATACCAAATGAAGATAAATTTACTATGTCATGTGGGAGTCTATATTGAATAACTATTCTGGCAGAAGCTGCCTTAACACATACTTACATATATATACACATATTTCCTTCTCTCTATATGCCAATAGTTGTCACAGAAAGTATGATTGAAATGATATTAAGGCTTAGCCGTTTGTCTCCAGATTTTTTATAGTCTACAAAGTCCACATTGCGAGACATCGATCGAACTCGCTGAAATATAATAGTCGTAAACAAAATCGAACATTTCATGTATGTGTGTTCTCATATTCGTAGATATCTGTGCTTGTAGTTGCATCTCAGCGTATAGATAGAGAAATCGAGTTTGTATATACTAACTAGTATCAACAACAACAACAACTACCACGACTATATCACAACGTACTCATACGCAGGATACACAAAATATTGTATGTGTGGCAATAATCGAAACACTTAAGCATAAGACTATATAGGCAATATACAGATCGATTTACCGATGCGGCCTTACTGATCTTATGTTCATGTACTCTTGACAGGTTATCTGAAAACTCGTTCGAAACCCCAAGGCAGCTGTACAGGATTTTGGCGAGCCGAGAAAAGATTCCGTTTCTGGATACGGCATACAGTGAAGACGCAGTGGTTCTATTGGTTCGTGATAGTGCTCGTCTTTCTCAACACTGTTTGCGTCGCTGTCGAACACTATGGACAGCCAACATTCCTCACGGAATTTCTGTGTAAGTAGCTTTGGGGCGGTGGGACCTAGCCGGATCTAATACGAACTTTCCGTCTTGCAGACTATGCGGAATTTATCTTCCTGGGACTGTTCATGTCGGAAATGTTTATCAAGATGTATGCGCTGGGGCCACGCATTTACTTCGAGTCGTCGTTCAATCGTTTTGATTGTGTCGTCATTAGTGGTTCGATATTCGAGGTGATCTGGTCGGAAGTTAAGGGCGGCTCATTCGGTCTGTCTGTGTTGCGTGCCCTCCGGCTGTTGCGCATCTTCAAAGTGACCAAATACTGGTCATCCTTACGTAATCTAGTTATATCATTGCTGAATTCAATGAGATCCATCATCTCACTGTTGTTCCTGCTCTTCTTGTTCATACTGATATTTGCACTGCTTGGCATGCAATTGTTCGGTGGGCAATTCAATTTGCCAGGAGGCACGCCCGAAACAAACTTTAACACATTTCCCATAGCACTCCTAACAGTGTTCCAAATCCTAACCGGCGAAGATTGGAATGAAGTTATGTATCAGGGTATTATATCGCAAGGTGGTGCAAAGAAAGGAATGATTTACTCTATGTAAGTTAATACAAATATTTATAATTGTTTTTGCTTTATGTCGAAATTTCAAAATATTCATTGACATTATATATAGTACATGTGATATTTTAGTATTGCTAAGAAACCAACGTATTATAGAAACAAATAAAGTTATATTTCAGTCGGTTCTCATCGACTATGCAATATTCGGTTCACAGTAATTTATTTTATTTATTTTAAGTAGTTAGAGTAGTATGAAAATGGTTACATTGAGTTCTCACACTTTTTGCTTACTTGTTGATTGATCAACAGATTAACACTGCTTAACACACAAATAACTGTATCAGGGACTTTCCGGTCCAATCAGCAGCAGATTTCACTGTCGACTGCAGGCTCGCTTCGTCTTGCTATTCTCGCTAAGCTGTAACCATTTGAGAATTCTATGACTGCAGCTGGTGTGAAGAGTGAGAGAAAGAGAGAGAGAGAGAGAGAGCGTGCGTCCTCTCCTACAACTGGACAGCTGCCAAATGTTCTGTGTGTGAGCGAGCTGTGTTTTCTTATCATTTGAAAAGAAATCTCTTTTATTTATAAAGCAAGTTTTATATTACTATATTTTTATTAAAGAATTCATATCAAATCTTAGCAAAATCTAGTTTCTTATCTGGATTTAGTTGTTTCAATTTGTGAACCGAGTATACAATATCTGCCAGCAGATCAGCTTTATCAATAGGAAATCTGCTAGAAAACTGGGCTAGTTTTAAATTGTAAGTTTTTGGCTTGATTTCAATTTAAGAATTGGAAAATTTTATATAATTACTTTTATTTTTTTGGGTGGGGGGAGGAAATTGCTTTGTAATTGTTGAGATTAGTTGGTATTCATTGAACGTCGAACCATTAATGTGTGCAATCTACCATAAAGATCCGGAACGTTGGAGTTTTGGTCTCACAATATATATATAAATATCGACCTATATATATATGTGAAAAGAGATTGGACTTTAGAGCTTGAAGAATTTAGTTAAATGCGATGCTGAAATTCTGCAAGCCAAGTCTATCCGTTTTACCCCCTAGTTGATGCAGTCTCCCTCTCAGCGCATTCGCACTCGCAATCGAATAACGTAAGTGTATAGATATTAGATATGCTAACTTAGTTGATGTCGCTCTTGCTTAACTATTTCCATTATTTATTTCTCTTCCAGCCATGCTATGTTTTGGATTCATTGTTGGCCCCTTGGCACAACAGCTTAAGTATTATAACTATTCAACACTCTTAACTGCTGCTACTATCCGATACACAATGCTCACATATATTAGACTTAACAAATCATATTGGTTTTATTGTATTGAGATCAGTTAATGCCTTTGCTATTGCTCTCTCAACTATACAACTCGAAACGTATGTGGGGAAGTATTCCACCTGATCACTCGATCGATCATTTGATCACAGAAATTATTGTCCTCCCACACTTTACCGGATGCAGGATACAGAGTAGACTTTGGGCTAAACATCGAACATTATCAAGCACATATTATTAGCTCCTCAGTGGATTTTCAGTGGATCGCACTAATCGCTTTGGTGTGTTTCTTTTCCAACAGATACTTTATCGTTTTGGTACTCTTCGGTAATTATACGCTTTTAAATGTGTTCTTGGCTATCGCCGTCGATAATTTGGCGAATGCTCAAGAACTGACAGCAGCCGAAGAGGAACAAGTCGAAGAAGATAAAGAGAAACAGCTCCAAGAACTAGAAAAAGAAATGGAAGCCCTCCAAGGCGACGGTGTCCACCTGGAGAATGGCGATGGTACCGTGGCCACCAGCAAGGGCAAAGGCAAAAAGAAGGAGGAAGAGAAGAAGGAGGAGGAGGAAGTAACGGAAGGGCCAAAGCCAATGTTGCCATACTCTTCAATGTTCATACTATCACCAACAAATCCGTAAATATGATTCTCATCTATATCTAAAAGCTGATATTGCCAGGTTGCTGCCCGGCGTTGTCCGGTCAATTTATCTTTGATTCATTTACAAAGAAAAATACCAGATTATTTTAAAACTCAATCTTTTTATTATATTGAATAAGAAGAAGAGTAAAATGTAATATCGAATAACTGAACTATGCCTAGAAAACGTTTTGAGTGAGTCAGTCCGAGTCTACATCATCAATATATTTGAATTAAGTAATAATATATCTATTTAAAATATAGAGCAATCGATAAATACCCAGAGCTCTAATGGCTTTAATGGATGAGCTCTGTGACTTGACTTTAGTTGCCTAGGGTGGGATATGAATAAATATTGTTTTTGATTTCAGTAAGCGTAAGCCTCGTAAATGAAGGTTAACTCTTAGCACACACTTTTATGATCTACTCTAATTGCTAATTAATAATAATCGATAAACTTCTTTTTAGCCAATGGTAATACCAAATGTACTAACTTCTTTCACTTCTTTTTCTTTTCACTTTTTCTTTTGGATTCGTTACAATTTTATGTTGCACACTACAATGAAACAAATCAAATCAAATCAAATCGAATTTAATTAAATCAATTGAACTAAACTAAACTAATCAAATTTATATATATATATTTATCTATATGATATGATATATATATTTGTAAATATTTGCACTACAAATATCGACGAATACTTCATTTGTATCCTCAAATCAATCACCTCCATCACGAGCAACTGCAATTCATCTTCAATTATGAACCACATCATCATCATTATCTTCAACTATAACTTTTACAACACAACAACTACAACAACTACAACAACTACAACAACTACAACAACAACGACAACGACAAAACCAAAATTGATAAATTACTTCAAATAAAAACCGATTAAATAATAATTGGAAAATCCAAAAACAAAATCGAATTAAATAAAACGGTTGACTAAACAAAACGCAAATCGCAATCGAAAATCCCAAAAAAAAAAAAAAACAAAAAAAATATATAAAATTGAATAACAAATGTAATAAACGAATTAATCGAATCTTGCAATTGTAAACGATAAAAACAAAACAAAAAACTTAATCTGAACTCTCCATGGCATTTATCTATCTATTGGAAAATCAAAATCAATCAAAACTAACAAAAAATCAAATCAAATTAATATCAAAATCAAAATCAAAATCAAAACAAAAACCAACCCAAAACCACCTCTATTGGTACAACAATCAATCAAATGACCTATATATATTATATATCTATATCTATATCAATATCAATATCAATATCAATATCAATATGCATATACAGCATACGACGTGGCGCCCATTGGGTGGTTAATTTACCATATTTTGATTTCTTCATAATGGTCGTCATATCAATGTCATCAATAGCATTAGCAGCCGAAGATCCCGTTCGTGAGAACTCGAGGCGAAATAAGATCTTAAATTACTTTGATTATGCATTTACCGGCGTATTCACGATAGAAATGTTGCTGAAAATTGTAGACTTGGGTGTCATCCTACATCCTGGCAGCTATTTAAGAGAATTCTGGAATATTATGGATGCTGTGGTCGTTATATGCGCTGCTGTTAGTTTCGGTTTCGATATGAGCGGTAGCAGCGCTGGACAAAATTTGTCCACTATCAAATCGCTTCGGGTGTTGCGCGTCCTGCGTCCATTGAAGACAATTAAACGTGTTCCCAAATTGAAAGCCGTCTTCGATTGCGTCGTGAACTCATTAAAAAATGTTGTTAACATTCTAATCGTGTACATATTGTTTCAATTTATATTTTCTGTTATTGGTGTACAATTGTTCAATGGAAAGTTTTTTTATTGTACGGATGAGAGTAAACATACTTCCGAAGAGTGCCAGTAAGTAAACCTTTTCTTTCCGTATTCCAAAAAACATTGACAATTGTTTTATTTGGATTTTACTTTCTGTTTTTTTTATTTTTTTCGTTTTCCTTTTACTTTAGTTTTTGTTTCCTTTGTTGTATCTGTTCTCAGTTGGCTCTGTGTTTCGTAAGCCATATAAATTGTTGTTCATGTTATATTTTATATAGTTTCTATTATAAGTTCATAGATCTATCTATCTATTAGACGCGTTACACATACATTTCGGTGTTATCTAATATATATGTATATATGTATATGTGTATATATGTATATGCATATATATGTATGTATACATATATGTATATAGTTTTTCTATACTATCAAACACTCTTGCTCTCTCTCTCTCTCTCTGTGTCTCTCCTTCTCTGTCTTTCCCTCTTTTGTATTTATCTCTATCCGTTACTCTATCTCTCGATAAATACATGCATATGAATGTATATATATATGTATTTATATATATACATTCATTATATATATATATATATATATGTTCAATTGATTAGTCTATTTTATATACATATATATATATACATCAGTTATTGTCTCTGTGCTCCAATCCTTAGCTTGTTACAATTGTGTCTACAAAGCTTTTAAATACCTACTACATACATAACAATAGTTAATTGTGTACATGTTTAGCTTTCTTAAATCACAACACAAGTTACAATCTGATATATGTCGTAACTTATATCTATTTTACATATATACATATATATACTAGCTTTTTAGGTAACTCTAAAAGACTGAACATACATAGATGTATCGCTATCTCTCTCTCTCTCTCTCTCTCTCTCTGTGTGCGCGTGTGTGTGAGTGTGCTTGTTTATGTGAGCCTCACTTAAGAGGTTTTAATTAGTACTACGCTAGCTAGTACCTTGTTGTCTCTATGTATGTACACACCCTTTTATATATATACATATATATGTAACTACTCTACAACATTAACAAAGTTTGATCAAAGAGCGCATCTGCTATACAATATACATAAAAACATACATACTCGTCCTACTCCAGGAGATGTCAACTTCAGTTCAGTTCAGTTCAGTTCAGTTCAGTTGAGTTGAGTGATAAATGATTTCAGATCAAACGGGAGAGTGAGCTGCAATACCAAAGTCAGGGAACAAGATTTTCGAGCATAGAAGTGTATCGCTTGCAAAGGAATACTATATATATATATATATACTATATATATATATATATAGTGATGCAAGAATGATATAACTCTCTCTTTCTTTTATGTTATACTCTATGTGTATTTGTTTTTGATCTGCTAACTATATCTTTTTCCGATTGTACATTATTTATGTTCCATTTCATTTTCGTGCTCTTTTGCGTTCTCATTTCGTTTTCTTCAGCGTTTTTCTGTTCTACGATGACAAAAAAGGTGCACTGATTTTACAGAATGTAAGAGTAGCATTTTAAAGTTTCTCGCCCAGTTTTCTTGCCTGAATTGTGCTTCCACCACAATCAAGCGAGTAAAAGGGCCAAAAACGAAACAAACCAAAATTACAAAAAAAAAGAAAAGAAAAAAAAACCAACGATAAACAAAAACATGTGATTTAAAAATTAAAACCGTACCAAAAAAAAAAAAAAAAACGAGCGAAATACAAACAAAACTCAACTAAAAGAAGAAGAAAAAAAAACAGCAGCAAAAAAAAAAGAAGAAAAAAAATGAAATCCTTTGATCAGAACTGAAATGCGAAACTACAAATGCCACCTGAATGAAAGACCTTTCTAGTTTTATTCTATATGATTTTCTAGTTAATCCGTTAACTCGATCAATGTATTTTTCTGTATCTGTTGCCTTCTAACTACACCAAAAATCCAAAGTCCAACAAAATCAGTCAAATCAATTCAATTCAAGAATTTACTGCCGATCGCGTTTAGCATGTAAATAACTACTATATATATATCTCAATATTATTTCTTAACAATTGGGTATTTTACCAAATACCAAAGAGTCCATATTACTACCAGAAGATTTCTTAATAAGTCTGTATACGCGTACACGTACCAAATATAGTATCACAAATCGTTCAGTTTTATGTAGATCTCTCGTCGTGTTCCAAACCAAATCTCGTAGTACTCGTAAAATCATGTGAACCCCCAACACCACCAACCCCCTAGCCCGCAGCCCTGATTGATCATATCGGAGACTAGTTTTTGACAATCTGCTCCCCTTTTATTTTGCCATTTCTCTCAACTTTTTTGAATTACTCTAACGTCTTTTTATACTTTCTCTCATACATACTAAATATATCAATATATATGTTTTCTATCTAACATTTCTTACTAACTACTATATATGTATAGACTAGTCGCATATGCAAATTACAAATTACAAAACAGTTCCCACATTTAGTATATACATTGGCAACAAATCGATAAATGAAGGCCTACGTTGAGATCGAACTTCTAGAGAAGTGCGAGGAAGAGAAACTACTTTTAATTGTTAATGTGGCTGTGGCTGCATCCAACTGATTGACATTCAAATTGATACAAAAATCCATTACATATGTACACCGTGCACCGTCTCATAAACACAAACGTATATATATATTTTCTAATATATATACATATATATATATATATATAGCTCTCTCGCACCGTTAGATCACGTTGATCGCTATGCAAAATTGCTTTTTGACATCGCAAGCGCAGCTTTCTTGTTACACATCGCCGAGCAAACAAGCAGCCAGAAACAACATTCAAACTACGAGCTAAGCAATACACTACCAATCACATTTAGTCTGTAGTACGTACAGCAAAGCGATATAGAGTATCTATATCTAAATCTATATCTATATCTATATCTATAACTGTATCTCTATCTGTATCTCTATCTCTTTCTGTATCTGAAAGATATCCATTAGGTTTTCGAACATTTCTTTTATTTGTACGCCTTCTGAGATTGTGCAGTGTTGATTTGGATTGTTCTGGGCTACAGCTAGACAAATTTAAATACTGTTACAAATACTACAATTGCTGAATACACAAATCATGCATTAACTACATACATACATACATACATCTGCATACTTACATACCTGATAATCTGTTTATATTTTTGTTGTGCAATATTTACCTAAAGATGTCAAGATCATTAACTCAATAGAAACAAATTTGTGCTATATCTATTTATTAGATCAATGTATATATTCACATACACTACCATATATATACATACACTCTGTCTCTCTCACACACATACATATCTAACTTTTAGCAAATATCTTCTCACATATACAATGAATGTTCTTCAATTGAATTTGACTTCGAGTTATTCAAACATTTTTTTTTTTTTCATTTTATATATGTAGTGTGTATATATATATCTTTTTGTTTTTAATTTTAATTTTGTATTCAAAATTGTTTTCTTATTCCAATTACAATTATATATATAAAATAAAAAAAAAAAACAAAAACCAAATAATAACTAAATTCGAACACACCATAAACCAAACATCAACATATAATGTATATGCAATCCATTGACAACCAATCAACTCAACCCACAAAAGGGGTTCGTATTTCAAATACGAGGAAGACGAGCTGCTGCCCAAACAGGAGATGCGCGTATGGAAGCCACGGAGCTTCCATTACGATAATGTCGCCGCTGCTATGTTGACGCTGTTCGCCGTACAGACCGGCGAGGGATGGCCACAGTAAGCTCTGTTTGCTCTAGTTAATGCCTAAGATTTCTATTTTTTTTTGTTTTGCTTTTCCTTAACTCTTATTTTTATTAATCACCTGATACTGAATACTGATAATGATTATGATTATGATTACGATTACGATTACCATTACCATTACGATTACAATTACGATATTGTGCTGATGTATTAAGCGAGTGCGGATGGTGAATAATGAATTGTTACTTTTACTTTTTTGTTTGTTTTGTGCTATCTTCACACACATAAATGTTGCTAAATGGTAACCGTCCAATAGGGTCTTGCAACACTCAATGGCTGCCACTTATGAAGATAGGGGTCCAATCCAAAATTTCCGGATCGAAATGTCCATCTTTTATATAGTATATTTTATTGTATTTCCATTCTTCTTCGTCAACATATTCGTCGCCTTGATTATCATAACATTTCAAGAGCAAGGCGAAGCTGAATTACAAGATGGTGAAATTGACAAAAATCAGGTGAGCGAGACAATCAAAATTTTTACAAAAAAAAAAAAAAAAAAAAAAAAACAAAACCAAAAAAAAAAAAAACCAAAACTAAAAATAAGAATTTAAAATACAACAAAATCAAAGTTCCAACAATGCTTTTATGTGTGTGTGTTTCATGTGTAATGTACTTACTCGTAAAATCGATAGTCGTTAACAATTATCTATGTAACTGCACGTAAATGTACACACATACAAAACGATACCCATACATGAATACCTCTTTTAGATAGTAACCCTTTGATGTATATGATGTATGCTAGCCAAACTCAAATACTAACTACAATCAAACACACAGATCGGCAAACCTTGATTGCTCTGCCTGGGCTATGCCCAACCTAATACCCATAAATCGTTCCAATATCTAACTTCTACTATATCTTCTATATGCATATGCAATACTACGACTTTCAACTACTGTCCAATCTCTCTGATCTCTGATCTCTGGCCTCTGTCCCTGCCCCTACCGCCGCCCCTACCTTGCGGATACATATTAGATATTGCGTGACCATGCGAGAGCTGTGCTTTATGGCTCAAATCGTTTGACAATATTTCTCAAATAATCGATATCCAATATAGTAAAAACTAAAATTCAAATACGATATGAACCTATGAAAATCAGTTCTCGCATGGAATTAAGCGTAGAATAGTTTAGTTTTCATTTGTTTTTGAAACTTTTACAATACTAGTTTAAAACTCCAGATGTAAATACATCTAGCTAGTTATCATGGCATAGGCCTTAGGGCACATATAGCTAGGGTTAATATATATCGATCGGAATCTGTATATAAAACATCATTAGAGACCCATTGAATATATAGAGAGTGAACATTTACCGGAAAGTAGAGATTTTTGATAATACTCACGATAGTCCTTAAATATTCATTATTGAATATTTAACGATTAATATCGTCAAGTCATAAGCTATATCAATTCGTTGCTGAATAACAACATGTACGACACTGTAAGTATGCCATAAAGCCAGCAATATCTCTTATAAAGGCGATATCCGACATAACCAATTGATATGCATTTCTATTATTTATTAGATCAATTTCAAAAACAAAAAACATATTTATTATTTCCTATATCGACATATGTATATGTACATAAATATATATATATATATATATATATATATATATTATAGCTAGTAAGGCACCATAACTCACATCTGGAATCGATTCAACTATTGCACAAAAAATGCAAAATTTTTCCATTCAGTTGATCTTGTTTTGATTGGCATGCATCTCACTTAATAGCTTATGAACAAACATTTCAATTGGGCCGATCAATATTGTGTAAAACTCATATTAGCGAGCAGACTTTATAGATTCATGTTTATACCATAGCCTGCACCCACTGCAAATGAGTGTAGTACCTGATTCTATATGTGTGAATTGTTTATATGGATACATATATGTAAAAACAATATATATATAAACTTCTTAATGTGCTTGAACTGTTGCGTCGATCTATCTACTCTATATGTCTGTTTTACTATACAAACGTAGTGCCGGGTATCTTAATTGGTCAGGCATTCATTTTTTTCATCGCTACATCACTTCTCCAGTCAACAGAGTAAATAGAATTTTAGCTAGCTGAACGCATAATTAAGTATGCCTGTTAATAATCTTATACCCTGTACTTGAACAATCATATGATGCTTAACCTGTTTACAAAATTGTAGTTGTCTTAAACTAATTTCTATTAAAAAGCCAGTGTAAGCTTGAAACTGTTCATCTAAATTAAAATTTCTTTTAGATCTAATGAATTTCAAAACAACTAACAATACCCTGTATTAATCAGAAATGTGCATATTGAACTGCGCATATTGTAAGCAGACATATTTCTCGATCAACTCTACTTTGAAGTAGCTTCGATCAAACAATGAATGTATATAATATAATTTCTATTTTTCTAGAATTGTCAGATCGATCATACATTTTTAATCAATTATTAGATATTTGATGAGACATATAGACATGCAATATAGTATGATCAGACAGACAAAGATGGTCGTAGACTCGATTAGTTGTCGCCAACATTAAGAAGCTTACTTGATATTTGACATACAACTATAGAAGATATAGCTTTCTATAGTTGTCAGTTCTTTCTCAGTTCTCCATTTGCATTGGGTGCTGGAAATACTAATTTATAGCAAATTGTAAAATGTTTAGCTTAACACAATTTGTTGTCATTTTTGCATGTGGTATTATTAAATTGTTTCTTTTCCCACAGAAATCGTGTATTGATTTTACGATCGGAGCTCGGCCACTTGAGCGGTATATGCCCAAAAATCGAAATACTTTCAAGTATAAAGTGTGGCGCATTGTGGTCTCTACCCCATTCGAATACTTTATAATGATGCTGATTGTGTTCAATACGCTGTTGTTAATGATGAAGGTAAGTTTCTGAAGCACGATTCACGAATACGAATACGGTATAGTATAGGAGAATCCTCTGATAAGTAATAACTATAAAAATGTCTATACATATGATGTTATAAGTGTTATCGCTTAAATCTTAACTATTAAACTATAACTTGGAAAAGTTGATTTAAACTTAAATTTAAACTTAAATTCTTGATATGTAAATCTGAATACTATAATACAAAGCTCTAACATAGCTTTGTTTACTCTATCCACACACTAAATCTGAATCTTCAAGATGTACATATATTAATATATTACAAATTCATTTCATTTATTAATTTTGTTGAGTTAGTAGACTAAAAGAGCTATATAATTATTATTATTTAAAAAAGTTTTCTAAACATAAATTTTAACTGTCAGGAAATATTCTGAGTTTTCCACAAAGACACTCATCTATGTACATTGAATTCTGAAAAGAAACAAGTTGTCAAGATTATGTCAAGTCATTTTTAAACACTTTTTGTATTTTTAATCTCAAGAAGATTCTAGACTAATCATATACAAACATCATCTTAACAGTATCATAATCAAAGCGAGATGTACGAAAAGTCACTAAAATACATCAACATGGGATTCACAGGCATGTTCAGTGTTGAAACTGTTCTAAAGATTATTGGATTCGGTTTCAAGGTAAGTTACATATTATTCGAGCTCAATGTTATTTAAACTCAACATTACCTCTAACCGTTAAGTCTTATCGGGTAGGATATCTGGGTTCAAATAAACCCATACTGAAATAAATGAAGCTTCTATGCTTACTTTTCTTACGTTGAATCTATTACCCTCATTATTCAGTTATAAATATTTCCGAATAGCTCCCAAATATTTATTTACAACTCAATTTCTGATATCGTATCTCTGATTTCTTATTTCTGGTCTTTGATCTCAGATATCTAATCTCTGATCTCTGTTCTATGATCACCTTCTGCTCCCATTTTCTCCGCGTCCATGGGGAGAAATTTGATTACGTATTTACTTAAGCTTAAGTACATTAAATAACATTTTGAAACATTTGTTTTATAGAACTTTTTCAAGGATCCATGGAACATTTTTGATCTAATTACGGTATTGGGCAGCATTGTGGATGCTCTCTGGATGGAATTCGGGGTAATTATATGCTGTTCAGCACGAGCTTAAACTATGAGCCATACATATTATTGTTGTGTTCGATTTATGTAGGCCGTTTTGCAAGACAAACAAACAATGTAATTCATAACTTAAACAACAAAGTATATATATATATTTTCATTTTGTGTTCTTTTTTTGTTTGGTTCTTTTGCCAAGATACTCGAACCCGAACACAATTCATATGAATACCAAAAATCACAAATATGCAAACATATACACCCACACAAGATGCATATTTATATACACACGTACACATGTCAATGTGAACAGACGTGCATATGTATTTAAGTCACATTTCTATGCAATATACGGACTAGTATATGTCAACCGACCTGATGATTTATAACGAACGGACGATAATACATATGAATGAGAGTATATGAAATATGCAAATATGAATTTTAAGTTAATTATCAATGATGATTTGATTCAGAGTATATATACATATATGAAACTTTGAAGCAAGCAAATATTACAATATCACGAGTTTTGGCCTATTTAAGAGAGTGGGGAAAAACCTTTGTTGTGGTAAATTTCTTGGGTGATTATCATATATTCATAATCATAATTTCATACTAAATATATTGGGATAGGATTCTTAAGTATTTATATAATAGATATACTTATGTATCTACTGCCTACCTCAGGGTTACTTGCAATCCCTACGGAGTGTGTGTTATAGACAACATCTGACACTGTTGTTTATATATATATACTATACGATATGTAAACGCAGGAACACAAGAAATTGTTATTAACATTTGATTTAACACAGAAACAAAAGAAAAAAATTTAATATTTCTTTTATAAACTCCCACGAAATACAGAAATTAATAATCATATTTCTTTTTGATTTCCTTTTTCATATTTATTTGTGTACGAAAACGATTACCAAATACGAAATGTGGTCTCAAAATCGGGAAAACCAAATCCGAATCAAACCAAAAAAAAAAAAAACCAAAATGATGAATGCAAAAATATAATTAAATAAAACACTCACGCAATCAAACAAAAATATGTACACCCTTCACATATATATATTAATGTATGAATTATGTAACACATGCAAATCTATACGCATTACTTGCATATCTATGTACATATATATATGCATTATGTACATGCACACACATGTGTGTGTGTGTGTGTGTCTATACATATGTATGTATATGTATATATGTATGTAAACATCAATTATATTATACAAACGCCTCCTATCAATAAATATTCCCCACATATAAATTGGCCATCGGGAAACAAAAAAACATCACGTTTATCACTGCCCAACACGATATATATATATAAATATATTGTATATCTATATCAATAATAACCAAAAATTATAAACAAAAAACAATAAAAAAAAAAAAAACAACAATAAAACAAATACACCCACACATGTACTATGTAATTACAACACCAATGCCAAATACCAAATACCAAATGCAATGAATATGCAATGAACTCGTTCATCACAAATCACAACTTGTATTAAACAAAAAACAAAAACCAAAAACAAAAAATTAAAAACAAAAACAAATTCACCGAACAAAATTAATACCACGAAATGAAATATGAAACGAACCCAATCAACAAATTGAATTGTATTACAAACATGTTGTCATTCAACAATTATTATACTATGCATATGTGTTCCCTCACACATCGAATGGCACACACATATGCATACATATCTATATCTATCTCTATATATATGTATATGTATATATATATATCCAATATATACATACATATATGTATATATGAAACTCATCAACAACTACATCGACATGTACAACAAATTTCAACACCAACAGCACGATGTAAGTACGAAACACAATCTACACAGAAATTGCATTTTTCCAAATCCTACTATGTGTACAAAAAGTCAATGATTTAGCTTTCGCTTTTACTGCTAAGCACTTTTCACTTACCTACCTAACTAAGCTTATTAGATTTTATACTTTTCCCATAACATTCGCTTTTCATTTTCTCCTGCTCACAGATACATACACACACACTCACACACGCCCACACACAACAACAATTTTCCCACACACAATTGTATTAAAGAGTTGCATTTATTTCTATCTAATATCATTTATCAGTGGCGAGTCTAACAACTAATATTAACTCATAATAACATTAATTTTAATGAAACTGAGTAAACTAATTATCAAATAGATATATATAGTATATATTTACAGATATATACCTATATATATGATTCTGCTTCTGATAAAAATTTACATAGATTCAAAAACAAAGTAAACTACAAGTCTTTTACCTCGAATTATAGATTCTAATGAAATATATTTGCTATAAAAGCTTTTGAGATATTTAAAGATAAAGAGCTCTATTATAAACTCATATGAAATATATTTGTTATAAAAGCTTTTGAGATCTCTATATATAAAGATCTTTATTACAGATTCATGTAAAACATATATGCTATAAAAGCTTTTAAGAGCTCTACATATATAGATCTCTAGTATAAAATATATATGCTATGAAGGCTTTTAAGATATCTAGATCTTTTTATAGATTCATATAAAACATATTTGCTATAAATGCTTTGAAGATCTCTAGAGATATATATTTGCCTGTGGCACCAACAACTTTTATTCCCAATATAAATGAATTCGTAAGCTTTAAGCACATGCTTCCAATTCTCCATAATATTAGTAGAGCTATATAATTTTCTTCTAGAGAGTGAAATACTTGATCAGAAAAATAAATGTTATATATTTCTTAATTTCTTGCTATTTTTATTTACTTCTTTTTAGTGTAGAGCAGTTTCTAAGTTCAAATCGATCGATGTTACCCGACATACATAAATATATATGTATATGATAGTAGGGGTATTTGGATTTTCGGTTCGCCGAACATAGTTCGTTCGCCTTGTTTGAATCAACTTCTTTGTTTCCTTCCGTTGCGCCTATATACATATATAAATATATATATACTTATACATAGTATATCTGTGATTTTTCCCATTTTCTGTTGCGAAGCACACCAAATTGCGATTGTATCTACTTCTCTTTTTAAATTGCGTGTCTAAGTCTGTAGTCAAGTTGGTAGATGAACTTATAAAGCGGCTGGATGGGTGTCACTTTGTTTAGTTCTTTATTTCCATTTTCATACATATATATATATTATGATTTGATTAGAAATTTGATTAAATAATTGCTTTGTGACGGATGACTTGCATAAACTTCACACTATACCGAATGATTCGAATCCGAGCTTAATTATTTAGTTATCCATTTGGCAGAAATCAAAGATCTATAGATCAAATGATCTGTCATAAGGATTAATTGAAATTGATTTAAAAAATTATTTTCAAATATTTTCTTCTATACGTATATACATTAAAGTTTCACTCCAGTATTTAATCTGATATTTTTGACTTTAATATTTAAATCAACAAACATTTCAACTATATTTGCAAACCAATTGAAAAAAAGAGAAACAATGAAGCAGACTTTTAGGCGCTTTACCTTTATTTATGTGAAGTTATGCAACAGTTGTTCTATTTCACATTCTTTTTGCTCAGTATTTGCGCATGGATTTGATTGATCGATCTACAAAAACAAAAAACAAAAACAAAACCAGTATTCTTTTATTTAATATGAAAAATACAAAGCTTTCTCTATACTTGAACATGAAAACTTGCAATGAAAACTGAAAACTTGAAACTCGGTCAAAAAGCATTACACACACATCTACACACACACTCAGAGAAACACTCGATTCGAACAGTCCCAACTACAGTATAATACCAAGTGCCAATACAATACGAAGCTATAATTCAAATATCGATACATTCAACAAGGGATCGATAAGAAATCGATTGTGTGTAATTGTGTAAGTGGAGTTATTTAGCTGACCAAGAGTGGCGAATGTAAGTAATAGTAATATTTGGCCGGCAAACCAAACTATCTAAAGGTACTATCAAGGATTTCCATTCCAACACCTATGTGCACTCAAAGACTTTCTTAAATACCAAATACATATTTATGTATATCCTCTATAAACTGTACATAGCAAACTTGTTCGCATGATCTAAACTCCATATGGATACTTTAGAGTGTCTGGCTTCTGAGCACATGGCAAGAATATATATATTCTCATATATATTGTTGCCTATTCTAATTACTTTTAACTACTTTAACTAGGTGCCTCGAATGTAGAGCTTTCCACTATCTCCTCTAAAACTGACTACGACCACTTTCAAATATTGTACTAGCTTTCATTCTCTATCTCTTCTGAAGATTCTACATCTGACTGACATACCTCCTTCAATTAGCCTGAACATGTTTTTTTTTTTGCTGTTTTCATATGCTAAGACGGGATGATCATCGATCGATCGATCGATCCAATGCCGATAATAGCTCATTATAAACTGTAGTCCATAGTCTAATGTTATGATGCAAGAACCAATCCTTACAAACTTGCTTAGATTGCTACGATGCATGTTGAAGTTCCCTCTGAATGCCATTGGGTGCTGTTAGGCTTAAGCTGCTGTATAACTTTGCTTTGTTTACACGATACTTTAAGAGATTTACATACTACTCTATATATATATTTAGATGTATATGTATTTTTCGACCACTGCCTCAGGTATGTAAGGCTCATCATTCGCAAACTTGTTGCCCTTGTCCATTAGATTGCAGTTAACACTCAGTTAAGAGCCAATACAACATATTTGTTCATACGTAGTTAAAGGTAGAGACATACAAGGCTTGATAGAGCAGCAGCGCGAAAGAAATGATATAAAAACAAAAACAATCAAGAAACAAAAACCAAACCATAAAACATAAACATATACAACAACAAAAACACACGAATACTAATTCTGTTCACAAATTTTCATTGATTTCTCTCTCTTTCTCTATATATATATATATTTGCAAACTGCAACAAATTCAATTCAACTATTATTACTAATTTTCAACTCTACTTTATTAATTTCTTTGTTATTTTTTCTTGGAAAATAATAAAAAAACAAAACTTAATCGACTGTCCTTAACGCCGCCAACAACGTCGTATATGAAAACCGCAATTCGATTAAATATGATATAAAAAAAAAAAACATATCAATACTCGTTATGGCAAATAAAACTATTCCATATAATCCAATAATAAAACAAACAAAAATATATATTAAATACAAAAAAAAAAAAAAAAAAATCACAAAATAAAATAAACAAACAACAAAATATACCATATATATTTGACAAAATGAATCAACGTCTGACCACACTGCAAACACTGCAATTCACACATTTCATTATCGTTGAAATTGTCTTGAATCGAATCGAATCGAATCATCCTTTGGCTGCTGTCGAAACCGAAACACACTAATTTGCCGTTCTCGACATTGTTCCGATGATGCGGTTGCAATGAGTTCTATCAATTGATTGATCACAATTGATTCACAAATATCGAATCTGAATCCGAATCCGAATACGAATCTTAATCTGAATCTGAATCTGAATCCGAATCCACACAAATTTCACAAATTGAACAATGGTTTCTCTGACAATCCAACAGGATGTAAGTAAACAAAACCAAAACCTAAAGAAATCTATTCTCTATTTTGTTGTCTTTATGGTTTGTTTTCATTTCTTTTCTCTCCCCCAATTAAATATATTAACGTATTTAAAAACATCAGAAATCGAAAGAATTAATATTGTTATTAGCAAATTAGCTAAACGTTTACTTTACTAAGTACATATATCCAAACTATTCCAAAAACTATATATGTATTCACATCGCATCGTTGATGTTTTTTCTCTTCCGTAGTAGATCAACTAAGTTCAAATTGTCGAGAATACATACATATATATACATACATACATATATGTATATGTATTTAGCTGCTCATTAGCTCAACATATTCTAGTGAACCGACGAAAAACAAAATCATAAACCTTATCATTAATCGTAGTGCTGTTACCCTTCGATATGGATCTTAGCCAAGATGCAATTTTGGCATTCCAAAATACTATATACGAGTCGTATATTACTCTATATAGTATATAGTAAATATATTTTTCATTAATAATGCTTATATCCCATCATGTTAGTGAAGACTCGAATTGAATCGAATTCTGGTTTTCCCCTCCTCCAATAGGCATCGATTAAGTCCTGGCCATGTTTTTGAGTATGTATACTACGTCTTATATGTACGTTCAACGGATCCAATCAATGTCAAGCTTAGTTTATTCTCTTAATGTCATCCACTCGCACCATCTTCCTAACTGCTTCACTATAGCGATAGCAACAGAGCATTGTTGTAAACTACATTTATGTAACAAAACAACCTGCATATACTTACATATGTACATATTTATTCAACGATAATTGTACTACACATACACACACACACGCTCACACACACAGATACATATTTATATATCTATATATATATATACATCTATAACTATTTTATTTTCTAATATTAACTATTTACGTAGAGGCCACGTCGAGGCGGTATGCGTCGCCCCAGTCAGCGAGTTGCAAAGGCACTTTTATATATATACAAACTGTTACTCTTCACGGTCACGGTGACAGTGACTATAGCTGTGACTGCCACGTTTGTATATATATACATATGTGCATTGTTTGTAAATTATATTATGCAACAACAGCTGATTAGTAAAATATTTTGGTCAAAGTTTTGAAATCGGTTTTTTATTTCGTTTTCGTTTGTGTTCTTGGTCCCTCAAATATGTCTTCGAACACCGAACTAACAAACTTATCCACACTTCTTGACTGCTCAAACTTACTTTTACACACGCATAAAAAAAGAAAAAAAAAAAAGAATAATAATAATTTGAATAATGAAACGTGTACAAAAAACAACAAAAAACGATATGAAAAAAAAAATGTACATACAGGATAAAAAAATGGATATTTTTCCTTATTATTTTTGCTTTTCTTTAATCGTAATTAAAACTTTTCTTTATGTATATTATTATGTATATCCGTTATGCTTTTGTCTTTTCCATTGCAAAAAACCTCAACTAAAACTTAACCTAAAACTCGCCCAGTTAGTTTAGTTAACAGTACAAAACAACAACAAAAAACAATTTCAAATTTTGTTTAGAAAATTTCAACCCAAGGCCCCAAATACTTGACACATTTTCAAAAACTGTTTTGTAATTAGTATCAGCATCTAAAAAAAAAAAAAAAAAACAAAAACAAATACAAATGCACATGTTACGCTGTATTGGTGTGGTAGTCAACACACACTCACACACACACACACACGCACACTCGAATACATAAGCAGACTACAGTTTACTTAATATTTGATAACAGAAATTTCTCAATAGTTTTTTGATCAAATTTAATGAAAAAAACAAAAACAAAAAAACTTCGATTCAAACAAAACATATGTATATTTGCATTTGCTGTATTTTGATTAAGGTACAAACAGTTCAAAACACATTTTATTTAGCATTTTGTTGGAAAGAATCTAAAGTTTTCCTTTACCATGATTATTATTATTATTATTATTATTATTATTATTACCTCTCTCTCTCTATATATAAATATCTGAGTAAACATACCTATTATGCAAATTTGATTGTAATTATTTTGTAATTAATAACTATATATACTATATAGAAAAGGTAAATTTCAATTTCAACATTTTTACTAACCAAATTCAAAATTCTTCAATTATTTTGTTAACGATTCGGTCATTAACTAACCCAGTCCAACTACTAATTTACTTTTAATTACCGATATGTATTATGTATGTACTTTTTATTATGTACTAGCTGCTAGTACCACCAACTAGTACTAGAACCTAAAACAGCTGCTACTACTGCACCACTACTAATATAACTATTATACTACTATAACTAATACCACTATAACTACTACTACTATAACTACTACTACTACTTACAACTACTACTATAACTACTGCTATAACTAATACCACTTCTACTATAACTACTGCTATAACTAATACCACTACTACTATAACCACTACTACTACTTACAACTACTACTATAACTTCTACTACTACTTACAACTACTACTATAACTACTGCTACTACTTACTACTATTACTACTATAAATAATACTACTTATTCCTACTACCTTAACTACTACAACTACTACTTACTACTACTACTTACTACTCTTACTACTACTATTTACTACTGCTACTAAAACTATTACTACTACTTACTACTACTAATTACTACTATTACTACTACTATTTACTACTGCTACTAAAACTATTACTACTACTTACTACTACTACTTACTACTACTACTTACTACTACTACTTACTACTACTACTTACTACTACTACTATTTACTACTGCTACTAAAACTATTACTACTACTTACTACTACTACTATATACTACTGCTACTAAAACTATTACTACTACTTACTACTACTACTATTTACTACTGCTACTAAAACTATTACTACTACTTACTACTACTACTATATACTACTGCTACTAAAACTATTACTACTACTTACTACTACTACTATTTACTACTGCTACTAAAACTATTACTACTACTTACAACTACTACTTACTACTATTACTACTACTACTTACTACTATTACTACTACTACTTACTACTATTACTACTACTACTTACTACTATTACTACTACTACTTACTACTATTACTACTACTACTTAATACTATTACTACTACTACTTAATACTATTACTACTACTACTTACTACTATTACTACTACTACTTAATATTATTACTACTACTACTTACTACTATTACTACTACTACTTAATACTATTACTACTACTACTTACTACTATTACTACTACTACTTAATACTATTACTACTACTACTTACTTCTATTACTACTACTACTTACTACTATTACTACTGTTACAAAAACTACTACTACTACTTATTACTATTAGTACTGTTACAAAAACTACTACTACTACTTACTACTATTACTACTGTTACAAAAACTACTACTACTACTTACTACTATTACTACTGTTACAAAAACTACTACTACTACTTACTACTATTACTACTGTTACAAAAACTACTACTACTACTTACTACTATTACTTACTATTACTTACTACTATTACTACTACTACTTACTACTATTACTTACTATTACTTACTACTATTACTACTACTACTTACTACTATTACTACTACTACTTACTACTATTACTACTATTACTTACTACTATTAATACTACTACTTACTACTACTACTAACTACTATTACTTACCACTATTACTTCTACTACTTACTACTACTACTACTTACCACTATTACTTCTACTACTTACTACTACTACTACTACTATAACTAATACTACTTCCTCCTACTACTACTGCTACAATAACTACTATTACTACTTACTCCCACTTCTATAGCTACTACTACTACTCCAACTACTAGCTACTACTAAGAACTAACGAACCTATTTGTAAAACAAAACAAATAAAAACAAAAAGAATATGAAACTAAACCAGAGACTATATTCGAAGGTTGTCGCTGGGCAACTCACCTCGAATATATCTGAACTCAACGGTTTCACAACGATACACCATCTCTCTAATCTGCTCTCCTTATTTTCTGTTTTTCTTCGTTTTTTTTCTCTCTCTCTCTCTCTTCTCGCCCTTTGACCAATAATATTTTACAGTCGAACTCAATCAACGTTGGCTTCCTGCGTTTGTTTCGTGCGGCGCGTCTTATCAAATTGCTTCGACAAGGATATACAATACGAATTCTACTGTGGACCTTTGTACAATCATTTAAAGCACTTCCATATGTTTGTTTGCTTATTGCAATGCTATTTTTTATATACGCCATTATTGGCATGCAGGTAAGTCTGTGTTTCTCCCCCTCCCCCTCGCAAGCTCAATTTGTCTTTTGAGTGTTACGAAAAACTAAACTAAAGAAAAAATATGTGAATCGCAAATGAAACACGAATATATAACACATTAGAACAGTTGTTGCTCATGATCAGATTTCGGGTGATATAGCCAACATAAGACGTGGGAGCTCTTTGAACAAAGCTAAAGTTAGGAAACATATATGTTTTATCATTTGATCATCGTTTTGAACACATACACACAATAATTTCTCTTTCTTTTCTCTTTTTTGTTTTATTTTTATTATTTAATTAAGACAAGAACAAAGATCGTTTCATTCTCACCACAATCTAGTCCATAAGCATCATACAAACACCTAGCAGTTAGTCTGACATATAACCAATTTCTAGATACGCACAATAGGGCGTATACCCGATCTGGATTCAATGTTAGCATAGGCGAAGCCAAAGTCTAGTCTGTAGTGATTAGTGTTTTTTATTATGTTTTCTTTTTGAATAGGAAAATTTGTGGGTGTAGAGGTTTAGACCACACCGACTCCAAAAAGTTCAGTATATATATATATATACATATATATATATATATGTATGTACATATAGATATTCGTATACATATATATATATATGTTCTATTCTATATAGATATCTTTATTATCTAAGCCACATTTAGAATTTGTCAATTTAGGTTATTTAGTTTAACCAAACATGTAATGAATAATCTAAATCAATTATATAATATCTCACAAACTGAAAGGTATTCGGCAACATAAAATATGATCCGGACACCCAACTGAATCGTCACAATAACTTCCAATCGTTCTCTGGAGGAATCATGCTGCTCTTTCGGTAAACGAAGAATACGGTTGTACCCTAGTGTAAATCTTAGTGTCTATTAAGAAATACGGCACAACCAACAGACAACAAGCGCATATTCGTACATAACTTGACTCATTCATGTATTAGCGAAACTGTAACTACTATAATTAGTTTTGAATTGAAATCGAAAATTCAAATTGAGAGAGGACATTCTCATAACCAAACTACCAAATATATATATATATATATTTACTATATACTCGTTATACATTAACTCAAACAGTCAATTAACAGTTGAGCAAGTCACAAATGGAACGAATGATTATATAATTCGAATATAAATTGCATTTCACATTCGCTCAATCTGGCGTCCTTTGTGACTTGGGTTAGCTTTGAAGCATTACGTATTTAGTTAACTCGACATATCTATATAACTCACATTCACAAGCATAACTAAGTAATTTGTAAGCTCGTTTGATTCGTTTCGACGACACAATGCGCTCATTCATCATTAGCTTTATCTGTAATGCAAATGTTGGAGTTGAAAATTGAAATTGATATTGAAATTGCAATTAAAATTGAAATTGTAACTAGCTACAGTTGTAGTTCTAGTTCGCGGTAGTTAATATAGCTAACTAGTTTAGTATCTTGTACATCTTCATTTGTTATAATATTATCGAGCAAATTACAAATGTATAATACACTTGAAAAAATCAATATACACTTAAGTTGTAAGAAACATTTTGCGGTTTGCGGATTGCAGCTTGCGTCAGCTTTCACATTTGTTATAAATTTAGTGACTTGATTGATTTGCCAATTTATGATGTTGCGTTAGAATTCGGCTTAAGCAAACCTCTATCTATCTATCCATAATCCATTCAATTCCTCGTAACTTATAGCAAATCTCATTCAAGCTTAGTACGAGTCAGGAGGCACTTAATCATTATCTGTTCTGATTTCATTTGATTTGATTTGGTTTAATTTACCCTCTGCAACACATCTCTATATATCCATATAAGCATTTATATTAGGAATCCTTGAACTTGTATCCATATCTCTGATAAGTAAACCCCCATATTATATTCACCTATTTCTCGTATGTAAGAAGAGAAGCCTAAAGTAGTAGGTGGCTATATGAGTAATGTGTTTCAGCAACTGTGGGTCAAATGTCATTAAGACAAGAGGAGAGCAGCAGAGTTATTCAAGTCAATTGAGGGCGAAAATGTGTTACGTGTTGAAGGACATATTTTCATATATTAAAGCTACAAATACAAATGCAAATAATTAATATTACTTACCGATATTTAAATCGTGCATAGGTATTCGGAAATATCAAACTAGGTACAGTGGAAAATTCTATTACTAGGCACAACAACTTCCAGTCATTTGAACAAGGCGTCATGTTGCTTTTCAGGTATGTAAATCATAAACAAAAAAAACACACTTCCGACTAATCGCCTAGACTTAATACAAAACTAAATTGTTTGTTAAGCAAATTTTCGATTTTCCATAGTTAAGACAAATAATAAGTACCTATATATACCTATATGTATATATATATATATATATGTGACTTAAGAAATATATATACACATATGTATATCCATATACATAGTTATAGTCCCACATTTAATAATATACAAGCTCTACCTTAGCGTTAATAAATAAATACATTATAATATCTAATAGAGTTCTTTTCTCGTCGTGATGCAGTTGGCTGCTGGCCAACCCCACTGTAGTATTTTACTATATACATACTATATATTTCTAAAACTATTAATGGGAAACTAAGAATTGTTTTATACTAGCATATTAGATAGCATCAATTAACCTAGGCAAGTTTATTCTTAACAAGTTAATTTAGATTCTTAGCAACAATCAACATGGTTAGGTGCTCGAGACGCCCCGCCACTCAAGCCGATAAGAAACACAGTACAAGAGTCAGTACAGGACTCAATGGGATCTCAAATTGTTGTAAATTTCAGTCTCTTATAGTCGAAACTAAGTATTTATCACTGCGACAATCAAAGCTTTTTATGCCAGTGTGTAAGTAGACTTATCTCTGAGTGCAAAAGTCTTGATTGTGTAGGCCAGTGTAGCCGCAGTAGAACTGTCATCATGCAACTATATATATATAGATATATATATACATAATGTACATACATAACTAGAACTCACATCCAGCTTATCTTTTCGTTTCTCGTAGTCAATTATTTTGTATTAAAAAAAAAAGTATAAATTTATATGAAGATGAAAAGAAAAGTAGAAAAAAAACATACGTAGAGCATTTACCAGCTCTCTTTATCTGCTTTAGAGGGCCTCTTGAACACCGAGAAAGTGAAAATCTGGGAAAGGTACAAAATCATCCATTTAGCTGGAGTTAAAGTTGACAGACCAACAGTTATGGTTAATAAGGATCACACTATATTTGTATATAGTTTTATATCTTTCTAGTAACAATATCTGAAAATACTCCCCATATAGACAATTTAACTTTCGACTTTCTCATTAAACCTTTTGGCGAAGTCATTGTCAAAAGTCAATTAACAACCATCCACTCTTCAAGTCTATCTTAAGAATTAAATAATATAAAAATTGTAGAATTAGTTTTGGAGATAAAGATCTGTAATCTCAGATACAGTAATAAATCTATTTTGGAATAATATTCCTCTTGATATTAAAATACCTTCAACTTTTGCTTCAGCTTTTGCTTAAAATATCCCAACAATTTGTGTAGGAATTCTATTACAAAACATGTAAGAAAATTGCAGTTGGGCATTACCGACTACAGAGTACTCATTCATGAAATTGGCCATGATCCCAATGGGCGTAGATATATCCACCAGATCTTATTGATTTAGGATTGTCAACCCGAGTTTATATTCCAAATTCCAAGTCTCTAGAACTTCAATTATCATGGTTTCTGAGATACTGGATAATTCCAATTTGCCACGCACCTAGAGAGCGGATCGAGAAAATCTTGCTACGAGATAGACAGAAAGACGAACCGACAAACGGACAAATGAACGGACAGCAGAACGGACGTTCCATAAAACCAATATACTCATTTACCCTTCGTGAATGAGTATAAAAAAAGTAATACATATTCCAATTCTTTACTTGACCTTTGTTGGCTGTCCTGGCCAACAGTCCTTGGCCCAGTTGAAAGATGGTAAATGCTCGCAGTATAGCCTCCATGTATGTATGTGCTATAAGGCAATAAATAGTATTCGTAGCAGCGAATTCCGGCTAGTCGGACTCATGGTAGCTTGGCAATAATACATACATACATAGCTAGTATATACAAACGTAGTAATGTGAGAGTTCATTAGCCTCAAACTGCGTATTTCCACTAAAGTATGTTTTCTTTTACCTTTTGTTTCTTAAAGGAGTCGAAAGTTGAGTACTTCAAATGAATTGAGTCAAATATGCGTACAATTTTGAGTAATGCAACTATGTTAGAGCCAAAAACAAAAAACCATCAAATAATAATATATATAGCTAAGAATTGCGACCTTGTGTATATAGATCATTGCTAGCGTTATTTCAGATATGCCTAGATATGCATATCTGGCCTATGTGTATTATGTAACCAAACTATTCCCATTTATGTATGTATGTGTGTGTCTTTCCAAAAGCAAAACCCAAAAAAAAAAAAAAACAAAAACATAATAATCAAAAACCAAAAAAAAAATTTATCAGACGCAATTTAATTTGGCAAAGTTTTGCACTTTTATTGTTGGCGTTGGAGTTGTTGCAGTTACAATTGAGTTGATTGAGCTAAGTTATTTTTAGTTTTTGACAAATGTTTCTCACCGTAGTTACGCTAAATACTTGGTACAGCGAGGAAAACACCTATACAATAATAAAAACTATATGCATATGTATGTACATATATATTAACGACATAGACCTACAAATACTTACCTCAACATGGTTGTACCTCCATCAAATCTAAGATACTTTAAAATTGGGCTCATGCTATCTCCTAGCCGAACCTTTGAACACTCGAAGCATTTAGCAATCTTTTTTGTTTTTTCTTGAATTTATTTCAAGTTCAAGTCTTCTCTTCTTCTTTTTTGTAGATTAAGATAATTTTATCTGTTGGAAGGGAAAATAAAAAAATTGAATTAATATCAGAATATTTTCTGGGCTAATAAGTTAAAATATGAATTCATTAAACTTTTTTTTCCTAACTTAAATACTATACGAAAGTGGAATGAGTATATTGGTTTTATGCAATGTTCGTCCTTCCGTCTGTCCGTATGAATGCAAACCATTTCTCTGATATAGCCAGAGACTTGAAATGTTGAATAGATATTCGTACATCCGCCCACTAAAGGCGTGGCAAATCGGAAAATACATGCATGGAATATATACTCGGATTGAGAACACTAGCTCAAAGAGATATGACGGATATATGTACGCCCATTGGGGCGCGGCAAATCGGGTAAAACTGTCTCTTATCAGTTTTAGAGCTAGAATTCCAATTTTAATAGTTTTCTGTTGACATCCTCTGATGATTTGCAAAAAAATAATATATACATACCAATTGTGGGCGTGGTAAATCAGAAAATGGATCTGGCCATCAATGAGTATTCTGCAGTCGGTAACGACCAACTTGTATGTTTTTTATTGTTCAGAATTTTAAAAATTCGGAGTCCGAATTTCGGATTAATTCTTCTTTTATTCAAAGGTAGCTCTGTAAATATCTCTTTAATTTATGAACTGGTTTTTAGTCAAGATTAGTACTAAGATTAGTATTTCTCAGTTGAAGCTTTAAGCAAATGAGAATGCAAATTATAGAATTTTCAGCTTCAAGAGAAGCAGTGACATATTAAATTGAAATTCTTATACATCGTATGTATATCTATATAGACTCGTCAAAACTAGTGTTGATAGCTCACAAAAATAGGTCGAACTTAATAAGTAAAAATGTATTCAATTTGTAAACTAGTGTAATCTTAGATCATATATCGTGCCCAGACTATATAAGCTTTAGAACAGTTATGTTATTAATTCGTTATATTTTAGGTAACATGATAGATAGAGCTTTTTTGTAGTAAAATAACATATTTAACTAGTTTATTTGTTGTTCTATATATAACATATATATCAATATAATCTTTCTTATTTAGATTTACATATGCATATAAGAAACTTTGATTGACTTGAAATGTATATTTTGACTAATGTAAGAGAGGAATAAAGCTGTAGTTGAAGCTGCTCATTAGTATATATACATATACATATATAAGTAAAATGCTCGACTAGGATATACCTATACCCAATGATAAAGTATCCTAGAACACAAACACGCACAGACACGCACATATATATAACTATATATATATATATAAGCATTATTTCTTTATATATATATGCGTATATATGCTGTTGGTATGTATTGCGTATTTAGTATGTATTTAACTTAATAACTATATAACTATTTAAAACAAATTGAGTAAATACGTATGTATGTATTGAGTTAACTGTAAATACACATGTACATACACATGAATACAAACGAGAAAACAAATAAGCAATATAACAATACGTACTTAGTTATTTACTAAATGCCATATATCATGCATACATAAGTACTAAATCCGCATTTACGTAGAACATACTTTAACTTTGACTCGATTCCTGTTGAGCGGCACGGTTTAACAAGAAAATTGATTGCAATCTTTTTGTTTTTTTTTTGTTTTTTTTGTGTTCTTATCATACACGTGTGCTTTCTCTCTCCCTCTCTCTCTTTCTCTGACCTGTCGACGACCAACTGCGAAGATGTGCAACGGGCGAGGCGTGGCCAAACATAATGCTGGCCTGCCTGAAGGGAAAGGCCTGCGACGATGATGCCGAGAAGGGTGCCGGAGAGTACTGTGGCTCGACATTGGCTTACGCCTATTTCGTATCGTTTATATTCTTTTGTTCATTTCTAATGTTGAATCTGTTCGTGGCCGTCATCATGGATAATTTTGATTATCTAACGAGGGACTCCAGTATATTGGGTGCTCATCACTTAGACGAATTTGTGCGCATATGGGCGGAATATGATCCAAATGCGACGTAATTATCAGTTTAATATATATATATGTGTCTAAATATATGTATATAACTACATTCATTTTTATATGTACCCATTGAAAATATCCACCTTCTGATTATTTTCCCACCTATACACCCCATATCATTTCGTTTACCTTTCTGTACTTTCCACCTCACACTTTTCAACTCGAATCGTATGCTCCCCAACAAATATTAAATGATTATTATTTGATCGTATTTGTTTCATATCAATTCCGTTCGAGGGTCTTAACACAGCTACGCGTGCACACAGATAATTATTTCTATTTGTTTAATACACAAGTCTCTCCAGTTCTATTATAACTCAAGATCTTCAGCATTCTTCAGACTTTTGATTATGAATTTCGACTTTGGCAATGAATGAACTTGCCAATCAGCCGTAACTTCCTCTTTATACACTTTTATCTTTGAATCGTTTTTCTATACTATATCTATATCTATATCAGATCTTCCCTAGAGATCGAATGACATTCTAAATAGAGTTTTTCTGTTTGCCTTTAACATTATTTATTTAAAGCAGAAACTGTATTTGGTTTTTTGTCTCCAAAAATGTTGTACAGTACATTTTCAGTTTTCGTGTGTCTGTGTCTCTGTTTTGTAGTTGTGATCGCACAAGATAATCAAAGATCGAACTATGGATCTTGTGTTTTTGTGTATCGTGGTTTCGGTTATATCGAATAGATTGTTTTGGTCTGTCCATTCGAAAATTGAAAAACTGATTATGCTGTTTCTCTCTGATTGTTGTTGGCAACAACAAACAACACACAATGTTTATATAGTGGTAGAATACATTATACGGAAATGTATGACATGCTGAAAAATATGGATCCGCCCTTGGGTTTTGGTAATAAGTGTCCCAACCGGCTTGCCTACAAGAAACTAATACGTATGAATATGCCATTGGACGATGAATTGAGAGTCCAATTCACGACGACGTTGTTCGCTCTGATTCGGGAGAATCTTAGCATTAAGATGCGAGCGCGTAAGTTGAAGAGCAAATACTGTAATATGCCATTCATTTGACTATTATATTTTGATTATCACATCTGTAGCTGAGGAAATGGACCAGGCGGACCTAGAGCTCAGGGAAACCATCACGAACATCTGGCCACTGCAGGCCAAGAAAATGCTGAATTTGCTGGTGCCACCCATCGATCAGTTGAACAAGAGCAAACTCTCAGTTGGTAAAATCTATGCAGGTTTTCTCATATTGGAATCCTGGAGAAACACAAGATTCGGCCAGATTGATTCAGGCATGCCGGTAAGTTGCCCCATTGTCTCTCATATACCCAAAACCAAACTATCGCGAAATTCGTACTTCAGTTTACTGAGCATATCAATAAGAGCAATCAACCCAAAGGTTGATTCAGTTTGCTTAGCCTTATGATTTCAATGATCGATATCTGACTCGCAGGGCTTAAGTATCACAGTCTAACTCACTGTCGCTTTCGATCAACTAGCAATATGTACTTTAAGGGATCTGTGAATCATGAATCGTGAATCGTGAATCGATAATCGATAGTCGTGCCTAGGTATAAAGGAAAAGCATTACGTTTTATTTCCAAGACGCCAATTACTATATATTTATGTCTACAATAAATTACAATATTTCTTTTGGCTATTTATTTCTGTCACTCTTACACCATCATTCAAGATTGTGTCCTGTCTGTTTAACTGTCATTAATCAAGTATTTGAGTATATATGTACACACAGCTGTATGTATATGTGTATAGATTGTGTCTAATCATTTTAAATGAAATACATTTCATGTATTCTCAACTCACGCAAAAAAAAAAAAAACACTAGGCCAACTACAAAAGGACATTGCATATTAATTAAATATATGATTTACCTTGGCTTGGATTGGATCTTTTAATCATAATCCCAATAAACTCTAATCTGAAATGCAATTTTAAAAAATATATATATACTCGATAATAACACGATCTAAACCAAATTCTAATCAATTCATTTAATTATATAACCAATCCAATTGTTAAGATCCAATCTGGGCCATCAAATCGCCTACCAATAAGCACATTTAATTTTCAATGAAAATATTTGATTAATATATATTATGATTTCTCTTCTCATATGTTTTAACAATGAACTCTCGAACATAAACTAAAACAATACAATTAAATGTACGACTACAACAAATACTGATCATTTTGTTTAACTAATAATAACAAATGCAGAATTGGAAGGAGGTATATAATCAACTTATATGCAACCTCACACTTAACACATTTGTAAATGTATCTGTTGAGACACATATGTATTTAATCTAATACAAAAACAAAAACCAAAAACCGAAAAAAAACATTGCATACTTTTCGCATACTTTTCTTTTCAAAACAAACATAATCAAAGCAAATGAAATGAAATTTGTATTTGAAAAGTGACACAATTCAAACTTTTTCCATCACAGCAAACAAAATATAAAATACTTTCAATGAGCTTTTGTGGCTCATGGTATCAGATTCTTAAACATTGGTTTAGTGAGAATTAAAACTAAACAGTTGCCTAGGTTATTTTTAAATTTATTTATTTGGATACACCAGAGCTTATTGCTCTATTATCTCCCTTTACGTCAGGTTTAGACTATTTCAATAGGGTGGCAACTGGGCAGCTTTCTTGCGACCCGGTTAGCATGGACCTTAAGTCGATCATTATAACGACTCGAGTAGAAAAAGATCTGGTCCACAATTGTCAGGATTTGAAAGTCTGAAAGCCTGAAAGTGAGGCCTTATTACTGCCCTGTCCTTGTTTATTCAAGGTGTCATTATGGGTCGCTGGTATTACTATTCCACCTACTGTCTCATTGAATGAAGGAATCTATAAAGCCTTGGAGAATTTCTGTAGTGGAGACCATCAAGCAGATATCGTATATAATATTTCTTGATTTCCTTTGACTTGATCAGCTTCAGTTTCAAAATTTACTTTGAGTTGTAGTCATCGATAAAACGAATAGAAACCTTTTCCAAATATTTTAAGCTGAAAATTTCTAAATATTTTTAAGTGTAATTCTTTAGTAAGTTCTTCAATTATAAAAAAAAATTATATAAATAAAATAAAAACAAAATATTTTAGCTTTCAGACAATGCTAAAATTTTTTTTAGAGAAATTATCTAGAAACTCTAAAAGTAAATGAAACTATAATAAAATCGACTTACTTAAAATATTTCTATTTAAAATTTCAAAATATTTTCCTTTTTGTCATTTCCTAAAGGGAAATTGAATTTCAGATATCTGAGAAATTAGTTGTTAAATTGTTAAATATAATGTTAATTATAAAGTCTCAAAATGTTATTCAATGAATAACGATAGATCTTTTCGTAGATCTCTATCAGTTAGGAAAACAAACAGAAGAGAGAGAAATGAAAGCAGTTCAGATAAGCTGAGTGATGGAAAAAGTCGTGTTACTTTTCATTTGTATTTCACATTTGTGTGTTTTCCCCCAGTAATGCACTTTGACTGCAGTCGAATTGGCTAACGAAAACTATATCCAAATAATATCTGAATAATATCTGAAAATCAACGTATGGTGCATTGTTCGGAAGGAACATCATTTGTTGACAAACATTGTATCTAAAACGATATGAATTGAAGCTAAAGCGAAAGCGAACGCGAAATAATTATTCGTAGTTAAATACATTATATTGGTAGAGTTAAACGAGTTGATATATTCATATATATATATATATATATATACTATTTTGAGTGTCAAGTTTGTAACTGACTCTCGTATGTTTGCTGTTCCTTTAGGTAATTGTAGAGTTAATTAATTCATTGATTGTTTTACTTCATAGATAAACAAATATCAATATTTACTTAAGTTATTTGGGCGAAGACCAAAACCTAAAATGGTTCTCAATTTCGTATATTATGTATTTCATTATTTATTTTAATTTTGTACATGATGGTTGATCACGTTCCCAATAGAAAAAGCATATACTATAATTGTAAAGTCACAATCCATTCATTAAACAAATCAAATTAAAAAACAAAAATTCGTTGAGCGCTTTAAGAGAGTAAGAAAAGTAATTAAATTACATACATTGTTTTATTCTTGTTAAATGCACAAACAATCGATAAATTAACACTGACAAATTGACATAAATTGCAAATTGTCGTTGAATACTTGTAATTGGATAATTGGGCAAATGGTAGCGGAAGAAGCCCGAAGATGATGATGATCGTAAATATAGCCCAACGGCCGTCGAGGAGCCGGTATATAATCTCTCTCTTTAAATACAAAATATCTTTCGCTTGATTTTACTTTGCCTTTTTGAATAAGCTCTCCTATTTCACCGTTTTTGCCATTTTACAACTTTCTGCAAGTAACAAATACCAAAACAAATTACGGCTAGAGGCATGTGTACATACTCGCATAGGAACGTGCATAACTAAACTATAACTCTATATCAATATATATAGGAATCAAACTACAACACTAGTTTACATGCATTATGCGATTTCTTCATAGACACCCAGCTACTAATTTCTAAATATCTACTAGTTAACAAACAACAACAACAAAACCAACAACTACTACAATTACAATTACAACTAGAACACCTTTGTAACAAATCTTCACAATGCAATGGTTATGTTTTCGCTTACAAAACTCCACACAACTTACTCTTTTGCTATACTCACTCGCTCACCAATCTACTAGGCTGGAACAAAGCTTCAATCCAATCCAATCCTTTACAAATAGTTCGATTGCCAACGGCCCAGGCCAAGGCCGATACCGATACCGATACCGATACCGATACCGAGAAACACGAATATGCTCGATTTTTATTAGAATTTTTCAACTTCCTTCCCACTTTTGATCATAATTACGAATAATTAACGAATCAATGTACAGCAATCAAACCATATTTAATCTAGATTATTTAATTACATATGTGCAATAAACTTGAGTAAAAACAAGATATAAGAAGCAAATCAAATGAACTACCCTTGCAGACATAGATTACATAGTTTGAAAGCACATAAATTTATCAATTCAAAATTCTATAGAGTCGGGCATAACCGACTGTCTAGTACTCGTTCACGATTTGAAAACATTTAAAAAGAAGTAAATAGAAAAAATCGATTTATATAAATTTAATTTTGTTTTAATCATCGTTCTTCGTTCATTCAGTCAACCTACAAGCTATTGACTAAATGAGACAATATATTAGCATCGAACAAATTCCATCGATTTATCGTTAAAATTTTATCCATCGATACTATCGATGGTTCATCATCAATGGTCTTAACAGCTTTTGGCTAGCTATATAATATTGATATACCACAGTGATTTGTCTATAGAAATATATACAAGCCCCAGGTTATTCGTAAATATGTAGTTCATATACTATGACTTTTACATATAATGATGACCTTTTTGCCAGACCCCCAACATTTTAAGTCTGTTACTTCAATTACAATGCATTGCCTTAGACATAGACACATTGATGAAGCTAATATACACCTTTTGTCTTCGTGAACGAGTATATAGGATATATAAAGATCTCAACGTAACTCAAAAAACTCCTCTGCAAGGGTAGCCCAAAAGAACACCATTCAATAGATTGATTGATTATCACCGGCTTGACGAATCTTTTATATATAACTATATAATATATGATTTTTCCTAGCATAACGACAAAATTCAAATTTGAAAATTGTTATCTGAATTGATTTTCATAGTTTTTGAGTTGTCAAAATTTGTGAATCGGAGTCGCAATTGAAATCGCACCTAGACCCATTTAGATCATTCTCTACCCTCCGCAGCAAGTACGCCCCGTCGAGTGTTTGTTTGACCCGTGCTGCCAAAGAGCAGTACCCATATATAAGTCCACAATAATAATACTAGAACTATATTAGTTTGTATGATTTAACTTTGCTGATTTGCATTCGCGAGCCTTGTTAATAATATCGCACAATTTAATCAATTTTCGAATCGAGTTTTGCACCGTTTGTATGCATAGAGAGGCATTGTACTGCAACCTATTAACCTACATACATATATACCCTATATATATATATAATATATACATATACACAGTATATCTAATTAGGATAATATCAGACTATAAATGTAGTGCCATCGAAATACATTTGAAGACGAGGAAAATTACATAACGAATTAACAAAATGATTAAATAATAATGAAAACAGAAAGAAAACAAAAAGAAAAAAAAAAAGAAATAGTACGAGTAATTGTTCGAAAATAACAATGGCAAATGTCCTATATTTAACATACATTTTTATTTGATTCACAAGTTGTGCCGTTGAGTTTCCTAAACCATTCTATTCTTATGACGATAGGCATGCAAAACCAACCCATCTACATTCGTCTTAAGTTAGGCAACCAATTCAACTTTTTGCATATCTAATCTAACCATAGATCTAAACTAAACTAAACTAAAGTAAACTAAACTAAAAAAAAAAAAAAAACATGAAAACCTTGGCATGCACAAACAAAAAAACAAAACTAATAATATCAAAAATAATAAATAAACTGAAAATGTGATGAAAATGCAACCTAAAAACTTAGATACCTTTTCGATATTTATATTTTGTGTTGAACATTTACCATCTACTACTACTAGACACCCACACCATGCTAAGCAGTAAACTAAAACTAAAACTAAAAAACAATCTCAGTACGATAAACGATTTTCTTTGCAAATACAACATCTAATTCTATTTACTTGCCCGGTCCACATTTTCTACAATTGGCACTCATAATTCTCATATTCAAATATTTACACAGATAATTCTTAGATTTTCTTCAAAAACCTAGTGAGTTGTAAAAATGTTTGCGCATGTTTTTACCACATCAATTGAACTATATATTTAAAAAAAAAAAAAAAAAAAAAAAAAACATCAAAATAAAACAAAATTTTTATATGCGAAAGCATCACATACACAGTCACACACACATACATATATATATATACACATACACACATTTCTAAAATGCATAGAGCTTGAAACATCTCTAAATGGTATACTCTACTACATACATATACGTATCAAAGAAATCAGCAGAAAACCCGCTATTTGCCCATACTACTATAATATAAACATACTTATATATATAAATGCATATATATCTATTATATTACGTAAACAAATATACTTTTTTTAGAATATAAAGCAGCTATACATTAATATATATATATACCTATATATATATATATTTGTATATATATATCTATATATATAGAATTAAATCTTTTTTGTTTTGGTTATTAATCTTTAATTTGTTTTGTAACTACTTATTACATTTTCAATTATTCTATAATAATTCTTACATTCCATTTTAATGCTTAAACACAAATCAATTCTCAAAAAAAAAAAAAAAAAAAAAACAATCCTAATGCGTTGCAATGTAAACATGACTCTTTATACTCACCACTCACCCAACAAATCTACAACAATGAAAACTGAAAATTGAATTTGCAACTTGCAACAACGTTTCGCTATCTACATACAACCAACAACCAACCAACCAACAAACCAACCAACAACAAATCGCATCCAATGAAAATACAATTTAAAATAAACAACAAAATAATAACAAACACACACTCAAAACCTTCTCTATATACTCATGAAACAATCACCAAATAACAAAACAACAAACAAAATGTTTTAAACGAACCTCAAATCTGGCACGAACGGCACTTCAAAACAAACCAAAACAAAACCAAACTGAAACGAAACAAACCGAAACGAAACGAAACGAAAATAGAAACAATCATTCTTTAATTGCCTGCTCGATATGGCAGCCCTTGACAAAGGAGGATCGCGTCAGGGCTCGATAAGTTTTGAGCCAAATGGGGAAGGAGGCGCCAACTCACAGACACATTTGTTAGCAAGCACTTATCACGCTAATGGTGATGTCGAACACAACAGTTTGGCAACACTAGCACGTCGGAGTACGATCAGAAAGCGATCAGTTAGGTAATTTTAAAACAAACAACACCTTAACTTTAACATGTCAAGTGCATAGTATTGCTAACGTCATTATTCATCACGTGCCGTCATCATTCATCAGTCATCAGTCATCCGTCATCCGTCATCAGTCATCTGTCATTCGTCATCAGTCATCTGTCATCAATCATCAGTCAGCTTTATGTACATATACATCAATTCATCATCAATCTTCATTGCCAGCCAGAAATTTACCTATTGCTCTTATACATTTATGACCAGCTCGTTGTCAAGGTCATATCCATACGTATTGCTCATTAGAAGCTCTCCTGACTCTGATTCTACCTGATTGAACCTAATATATATAACGATATAACGATATAAAGACGTATGTCTTACCTCTATCACTTGTATTTATTGCTTCCATTGCTCTTTCCACCCATTTCGTACCTTATTCTAGAAAAGAACTTAATAACATCTTTTCGTATACCCGGTATATTTGCAATCTATGCAAAATACATAATGTCCATTGATATGATAAACGATTTAAAGATCGAATTATAATTCGATTATCACATTTTATTTTCATTGTTCAGAATTGGTTGAAAAGCTCTCTTTAGAGAAGAATTTTGATTAAGAATTAAATATTCAATATTTATAAAGCTTTTGGGATCGACATTATGTTGACTTAAGATAATCACTACCATCTGAAATCCAATTATTTGGCAAGCCCAAAAGTATGCCATAGTACTGCACTCTTTGGCATTGGTTTGACTCGTATCGAACAGTTGGCTTACAGTGCCTACTCCATGGTCTCTGAACTTGCTAGCTTAACTACAAGTTAACTCTGCTATCCTTATACTTTTTTACTTGCTGATGCCAGAAAACTTTTTCATTTGAAGTTTTGTAGAGTTAAGACATAAAGTAAACTACTCGAAGAACCCAAGATTTAAATACAATTTTTAAATCTCAATTCTTGAATTGTCTCTAAACTAGCCAGCTTAGCTTCAAGTTGATTAAATATATAATAAAATATATTGTATGTACGTCGATTTCGGTGAAGTTCTCCAAGTTTTTTTTCTCATAGCAGATACCCAAAGTATAAATGAAGATCCTACTTCCACTTCAGATTTCGGTATTCCAAAGTTTTCAATCAAATATTTCTTTACTCTACTGGCTGTACATGTCTTACATACATACATACATAAATGTCATGTGTTATACATATGCATACATACATATATAGCCCATATAAATATCATATATATGTACATTCCTATATGTGATTCGTATTCACCACAATCAACCATTTGCCATACATTATGTATATACTTATATACAAGTAAAAAAGAACAGACATACCACATACATATATGTACATATATTTTATGGATATGATATGATATGTGGGGGTCTGCTAAGACTCTAACAACTACTTTTGTTTTCAATATTTGATTTGTTTTTCCTTTTCGTTCACTCACAAAAATAACACAACAACCACAATACCAACACCAACACCAACACCAACAACAACAACAACAAACAATCAAACACTAACAACCAAACAAACACTAACAACCAAACAAACACTAACAACTTTCTGTGCTTTGTACATTTACATAAGTAAATTGTTTTTTTCTAATTTTTAAATAATTTCAGAAACAAAAAGGTGAATAAGTTTGATAAACTCCAAGCGGTAAACCAAAAAGAAATTATCAATCAAATTTAAAAACTTAAACAAGAATAAATAATTGTGTATATTATCTCTATGAATATATGTGAATACTCTTTGTGTCCATAATCCGTTTCCGATATAAATGTTGTTCAAAAAAAAAAAAAAAAATACCAAAATTACTTAAGTCGAAGTAAAACACTAGTACCTTTGAAACTATACGCTCACTCATCTACATACACAAATATATATACATATATATATATATAATATATATATTTATATATATATGTAAAATTTAATGTATGTATGTAACAGTATAAGTATAATGTATGTACATCTAGAACTAAATGTATGTACATGCGTGCGATGTAACTTAATTTAAGCAATTTAGCAAACTTACATACATACCTTAAATACACATACATATGCATATATATACATATACATATATGTGTATCCAAATATATGTATACTTGTATATTTATGTGTGTGTTGCATAGCCATTATTGAACAGTTTAGAGAAGCAAATCTTCGCTTAGTATTCATACTAAATGTTGTAATTTGATCGTTGATCGTTGATCGTATGTATAAGTACTTAATTACTTACATGTACGTAAGCATTCCTTCGGCAATTTAACAGAGTTCCGCCTGGCATTGCTCTAACAGCTAATTGGCATAATTATTTTTGAAATATCATTGAAAATAGTATTTTGAAATCCATATAAAAATCATCTCAAATAAGTCCAAGCCGCCATTGCCATAAAGCAACCCATGCGAAATCTGTTAAAATGAAAAAAAAAGATAAACAAGTAAGAACATGACAGTCGGACCCAATCGACTGCATAATACCCGTTCAAGTTGAAAAACACTTCACTTTAGTAAAACAAATATACTCCGATTGTCATAGCTCTTGTTAATTCATAGAAATAGTTCTTAATCTGTTAATAGAAAAGATCACAACAGAATTTTATTTTTTGAAGTCTTAGTGATCAATCTTAACTTCTGAAGTCTTGATAATCCATCAAAAGAGATGATCGACAGAATTGTAGTTTTGCATAGCCTGATTTATGAATCATGATCAATAGAGATGAACAGGATTGTACTTTTTGAAGTCTTTGTGATCTATCAATAGAGAAGATCAACAGAATTATAGTTTCTCATAACCTAATGGGCGAACCGTATATAGAATTCCTGGTATGTTAATAGAAAAAATCAACAGAATTGGACTCTTTGAAGTTTTGGTGATCTATTATAATCGATATATAGAAAATCAACGGAATTGTAGTTTTTCAAATCTGAATAATCAAGATATAAACCATGGAACTAATAATAATTTTGCGATTTACCAAGCCTCCATAAAAAGGAATTTAAATGGGAATATTGCATATAAATTTGATAGTTTCAAGAGCCTTAACTTTATAAAATTAAAGTTTTTATCAAACTTTAAAAATTTAAATCAAACTAAAATACTCTGCTTGACAGCTTGAACGAGTATTAGAAAGTAAGGGCAGCACACTTTGCAGAATAATTGTGTAAACGTTTTCTGACTTCGGGCAGTTCTAGTGTTAATATAGAGTAATGTGTATAGGATATTTTAAAGCAGAAGCATTTTATTCTTATAACTAGAGTACATGTTATTGTGTCCCACTTACCTTACGGAAATTCTTCTTCTTTTCTCTTTTTTTGTTTGTTGTTGATAACTTAGGACCTTTATATTGTACTCTTAAGTAGTTTCAAACTCTAAACACGTATTCAATCAGAACAACAATTAAATACTCTTTCACTATTATTAAATATCTTCGTGCCGCGATTCGTGCACACAACTCTCCTCAAAGAACAAAGTTTTTGGTGCCACCTTGGCATCCTGAAGCCCCAAAGAACCCACTTAAATGAAAAACTCTACCTAATTGTTTATTGTTTGCAAGTCCACAAAGTAGGTTAGTTAAAGCGTGGTAAGTAAGTCGGGCCCATTACCTGATTGATGGACATTTGGACAGGTCACTCGCTCGCTCAGCTGCACATCCATCAGAACTTGAAATCAGAAACCAACAGAATAATCCCATATATGTACCCCACAAACAAACGCACACAACTAGTACAACTATCCGTAGATTGCATGAGATTAACTATATGTATATGTATACTTAGATATGTAGATGCTGAACTGTAAATATTCACACACGCTTAGTTTTTACTTAACTTCGAAACTGTACACTCTGCTTGAATCGAACTATCTTTTGTATTGATGTACTATATCTGTAGATCAGAGTCTTAGACAACACACATGTATATATTTCTTTGTAGCATATCTGTATATATCTTAACTAACTGTATGTAAATATATGTACATAGACAATCGTAGTATGTAACATCATTTGTCAGTTATAACTGTATTCTGTATTTTATTGACTTTAAGTTTCGTATCCTTCACATTTACTTATATTTGATTCAGTTGAACAATATATCACTTGGTTTTACATAAATATAGGACAATATGTAGATGAATCTGGGTATTAAATGATTGGCACATCAATAAAACGAAAGAAAAAACAAAAAAACAAAAAATGAAAAACTCGAAAAAAAAATTAAAAAAAAAAAAAAAACTTAAATGAGCTAGAAAAACAAATAGAACATAAAATACAAAGAAAAACAAAAATAAAACCAAAAAAAAAAAAGAACTAAATTAATTTGAAAGTGTTCAAGTATGTAAACATACATGTATACTCTTAAGTAGTGTATGAAATTGTTTAAATGTTTCACGCCCTAAACTAGGTTATCCTGCATTTAAGAACCTTTCGATACTTCAACCTAGTGCAATTGAAATTCGCATTTGGATATGTATTTTGTTGCAGTGGAGTAATATACACATATACTAACATACATACACATATATGTATATATATATCTGTGTATATATGTATGTATATGTATATCTTCTTCTTCTGTTTGTTTTTTTTTTTGTTTTTCTTAATTAACATATTATATGTATATGTATATCCCCTAACGAATACCCACGCAAAACGAATACATTCACATATACTCATATATGCGTATGTGAATCTATTCATTTTGTCGCTTTTGTTTATACGTATATATATCATATTATATTATTATATTATATTATATTATATTATATTATATTATATTATATTATATAATCCCTGCGCTCCAGTACGGAGCATTGGTAACATTCGTAGCTTTTATTGTATACCCAAAATAAAGTCAAATTATATATACATATATACCCCATTGGAATTAAGGAATGAATGAATTCATTTGAATGCCGTCAGCTTGCGAAGCACATAACTATCCCCAAATCAGATCTAAAATGATGAAACTCAACTATCAATTATTTGAATGTTTATTCGGGTGTCCATGCCGCGGCTGATTTCAAATGGTATCATTCATTTTTCTCTAACCCACTCACTAACTCTGCTCTAACTACGTTTCTTAACTAGATGCTGGATCTGCAAGACTCGTCGAGACATCCATCGCAGGAGTCGCTGACCGGTCCCGATGCTGGCCATTTACATCCTGGACATTCGTATATCAATGGCCATCGGCATTCGCCTAGCTCGAGGTTAGTTCATCAACAATTTGATGTGGATTGATAAACAGATAATATTTTCCAATACTATTTAACCGTCAAATAAAACTAAACAAAAATAAAACAATTTTAAAGAGTTACGTGAGCAATCACTGCATAGAAAATTTTGAGTATGCCAAACTCATTTAAAAGTAATCATTTCTTTTTATCGATAATAATCGATAATTTGATTTCGTTTTTTAAGCCTAATTTGAAAACTGTTAGAGCTACAGATTTAAGATTTACTGTGTAGGTTTATGTAATGAATGCAAAAATGCTGTAATTTTTAGATTTTGGAGACCTCGCCTCGAATATGAGCTCTTTGCAGAGTTCAGGGTATCTGCTAGTCGAGCAGTCTCGACTAAAAGCCACTCTTATTTGTTTTTATGACTATTACTGGCTTTTAGCACAGACAAAGTTGCTTCATGGATTATTATCAGATTGATCAATTTTCATAAACAAGTTTTAGATTTCCTCTTCTACATTGCTAACCAATTTACGTGTTAACCAATTTACAGATTATGCAGAAACGATATATACATATAAAAATCCATTTATCATAGATCAATTAATATCTTTCACTTGATGCTAATAAAATGCTTTCGTCATCTTTTACAGACACAACGGTTCTCCTTTGGCCAGATCGCCAAGTCCTAGACGACGCGGCCATCAATACATACATCATGATATCGGATTCTCCGATACCGTATCTAATGTGGTAGAGATGGTCAAGGAGACTCGGCATCCTAGGCATGGCAACAATCATCCACGGTATCCAAGAGGTATTTAACACTTAAATAACACACTCCTATATACTTATCTATGTATGTACTATAATATGTATGTATATTTAATGCACTTATGATTTTTATGTGTGAGCCGATCGCTAAAACTAATATAAATATAAATTATTTGTTTGAACGCGCTCCATTACATTATTTTTGATCCCACTACAGAATATATACATATATATATACAAAAAAAAGAAAAGAGAAACAAAACCAAAAACTAAAAATGTCTGCCAAGCTTAGAAATGCGTTTTTACAATTGCTTGAATAACGTTTTTTTAATTAAGATTCAAATTTCAATTTCAATTATACCCAATACGTTCCCATAGGTGTATCGGTCCTTATCTTAATCCTAACCAATATCGTATCCAGCGAAGATCAAATGAATCAATCGTATACGATATCACATCTGTGAAATGAGCACTTATGTTATATGTATATCTACTATAACATCAAAGTGCATACATTCGGATTCGGTCCAGCCGAAGTTTTATCTAAAACAAATGTTGTAGTATCCTAGTAAATACATCATTATGATTATATGTCTACAGTTAATTAGCATTAAATGATGACTTTTATTCATTTCATTTCTTTGTTTTATTTTCTATTTCGTTTCTCTTCTTCTTGCTATTATTTACCGAAATTAGATTTGAACTTTGCTTTATGATAAAACTCAAATAATACAAAAATAAAAAGTAAAAAAGAAAAAAACCAAAACACAATTATTGCAATTAAAAAGAAAATACTTAAAAACAAACACGAAACGATTTTTACGATACGTAACTACTGTTGTGCCCCGACATCCTTAATTATTGTTGTTTTTCTTTATTATTGTTGTTATATGTACAATATAGGTTCATGGTCAGCATCGACAAGTCCGGCCCGTTCGCCCTCGCCTTCTCGTTATGGTGGTCATTTGTCTCGCAGTAAACGCACTCAACTGCCTTATCCCACATATGGGACAACAAGTTTATGTCAAAGATCACGATCGCCGAGTCCCGCTCGACTTCAGGAGATGCGTGAACGAGACAGACTTGGTTATGGGATTGATATGGGTACATCTTTGGCACATGTTAAAAAAAAAAAAAAAACTAAAGCTGACAATTCAAACAAAATCAAATCAAAAAACTATATATATCAACAACACCATAAAACAAAAAAACAAAAAAACAAAAAAAAAAAAATACCACTTACACTCACACGAAAAAAAAGAACATAAATAACATGTTTTCTATATAATGCTAGTACTACTTTCTTCTACACAAATTTCTTCAAACATCTCAACATCAGATATAAATATCAAATATCAAATATCAAATACCAAATATCAATTATCAAATATCAGACATGCTTACTCGTACACAGCTGCTAAAATGCTTAACATGTACATGTATTGTCATGCCATGAGACGTTCCATTATAAGCTTTCAATAATCAAATAGTTTTCTATTCTAACTACTCTGCTACTACTACCACTACTACTACTACCACTACCACCACTACTACTACTACTACTACTACTACTACTACTACAAAAATCATAAACTTACACTCTCAGCTCTCAGTTTTGTTAGCGTTTCACCATTTGAACAATATACCTTTGTATGTATGTATGTATGTACTTGTACTCGAACTCAAATACTCGTATTAGCAGCGTTCATTTCATAAACTCATCTCTCTAGTGCCCATACACTTAACTATAACCACAACTTCAACTACAACTACAACTACCGCCACAGCTATGTACAAACATTCATCCTCATCCAATGACACGAAAACAATTTGGCAACAAAGAACTTTTCACTAAACGGTTGTAAGATATTATATGCATACAGCACAACTTTAAGACTATATATTCATATATATATATTTATATATATAAATATAAATATATATAATTTACAAACTATTTCGCCACACCAAACATAGAGAGAGGGGTAGAGGGAGGGAGAGAGAGAGGGGCGGGTGTTTCTTTCATAGATCTATCCTCGACTGAAGACGTACCGACGATACTGTTGAAATTCATTTGCAAATTTAACTTGTGTTTCATCATATGCATATATAGATGGGGTATACTTTTGACTCTATGTTAGATCACTCACTGTTCGTCTATGCCCAATTAACTGACCAAGAATCTATATGCTTCAACATTATCTTAATTTGACATTGATTTATGCCCGACGACCATATGAAAAGTATTTAGGCGTCAGCTGCATTAGGGGTACTCCTCAATTCCTCATTTCATATTTCTTTTGCCCTCATTTCGAGTCAAAGACGTGGGTGGATTTATGTTATATTTAGTTGTTGTTGTTGTCGTTGTTGTTGTTGTTGTTGTTGTTGTTACTGTTGTTGCTGTTGTTACTGTTGTTGCTGTTCTCGTTTCCACTTGCAGAAGAAAAGAAAAAAAAACCAAAATAGTTAAAGAATTGCATTCATGGTTATCATTCAGGTTGCCGTTGTTATATATATATATATATATATACATGTATATACATATATATACATATATATCTTTCGTACTTTCTGCACTGTTACGTTTATCCTAGTTTCATTCTTTCTGTCTGGAATATACTCAATACTCTCTCGATTTACAACCTGTATCTATAGCTCACAGTCATGCATGCTATCGCAATTGTTTACCTTTACTCGGAATCATCTTACGTATATCTGCATCTTGATGCAAAAACAATAAGTAGCACATATTTATATGTTTTTGTTTTTTCTATATGGACATTCGATAAATTAAAACATTTTATATTATATACATATACCTTGCAATATCTATTTAATGTTCATTCTGGTTCAATATGCGCGAATGTTCAGACTAAAAAAAAAAAGCATCTCTTGAACATATATCCATATCCATATCCAACTGAACATTCGGGCAAGGCAACACTCAATCGAAATATCTTCATTATATGTACTACAATATGTTTCGTTTCTGATGACTCTTGCCCTTGTTAGATTTCTTAGGCTCATACATTGCTTATATCATGACATTTTAATTGGTTACAAATATCGCTGATCTGCCATAAAATGAACTAATATGTTTCCGTTTCTGTGTGTCCCCTGTTTACCATAGGTGGCGCCCATGTACAGCACAGCTACCCAACGTTGGCCTCTCGTCGTGCTGGCATCGGACGACGCCTACCACCGACTCCGAGCAAACCGTCAACCCTTCAGCTAAAGCCAACCAATATTAATTTTCCAAAGCTGAATGCGAGTCCAACCCACGTAAGTACAAATCTCTTTAACTAACACATATCTAAAGATTCAATATTTTTTAAGTTTAGGGTATAAAGTGAGAAAATGTATGAAACAGGTAGAGAAGGGTGCGGCAGAATCCATAAGATATTGATTTAATCTTGATGAGTTATGAATCGATCTCATTTTTCTTTTACCTATTTTTCATTTTCTCATTTTCTTAATATCGATATATATCGATCTTTTAAATTGGTTTTAATTTAATATCGCAACGACTCCAAAATTTTGTATTTAGATTTCTGGGATAAATATATATATATATATAATAGGGCACTCCCTATAAGAGAACTGTTGTTAAGCTTGAAGTTTATAGATTCATAGGTTTATAGATAATGAAATTACGCATATCAAATTATTTTTTATAAATGCTTAAGAGAGTCAGTTTGGCAACAGTCGAAAAGCCAAGTTAGCATGGATTATGATTAATCTTCGCTTAATATTCGATTTGTAATGTTTCCAGACGCATCACTCAACACCCCACAGTGTTCACTCGCTGCCGCATCACCGCGACCTTTTGCGGGATCCGAGAGACGTGTATTATAGTAGTAGAGAGCGAGAACGTGATCGGGAACGTTTCAGAGATCGAGATCGGCTGCACGAGTACGACGTGCGCTACGAGTATCGGGACCGGGAACGAGAGTTGTACGAACGTGAACGGGATCGCGAGCGGGAAGTGGAAAGAGAAAGGTAAATATGATTTCAATCAATTTCAAGTTCTCAATCACATGATGTTCTATAATTGTTTCTTTGCCTGCAGACTGGAATATATAGCACCGTTGTCATTTGAGCAAGCGCTAGCTATGGGCCGAACGGGTCGTGTACTGCCATCTCCAGTTCTAAATGGTTTTAAGCCAAAGAGCGGACTTAATACTCGACACTCCGATTCGGATGAGGAGGATTGGTGCTAGCAAAGGCTTTGATTGCGATCGCGTGATCCAAACGAACAGATCTGGGTATAGCATCAGGCCAATTGGTCATCGTTATCAGCACCAAACTTAGATCACAATTTTGATACGATACGAAACAAATGTATTCGATATACAGCAGCAGCTCCAGGTAGCACATCAGCATATGCTTTAAACCCAAATCGACAGCCGCAATCGCAACAATTCTTAACACAACAACAACAACAACAGCAACAACAACAACAGCAACAACAGCAACAACAACAACCAGACACATGCTACGAGTACTCGCATAGCGATGCTTCACTGTTTACAATGCCAGTTCCAATGGCACTGTCCTTGCCCGGAACACGAACAACATCGCCTCTATCGGATATACTAGTAAGCAGGAAACTGAGATCAGCAACAGGAACAACAATAGCAATACCAATGACACCAACTGATCCAGCAATGATATTACCAATTTCAATACCAATTTCAATACCAGTCTCAGATATACAGAGAGTTTATTCAGATAACGATATTAATTATAATGCAGCCAGCTCAAATTATAGATTTGCGTTATCTGGCGATACGATCGAGCAACATTATTGCCAACATAATAAACCTAATCAAGATCACGAACAACTAACACCCGAAGACCAGCAACAACAACAACCACATTCGTATCACACACTTTAAATGATCAGGAGATCTTCAAACCAAAGAACAAGCAAAAGTCAAAGAGAAAACCATGCAAAAAAAAAAAAAAAAACATAAAAGTAAATATAGAAGAAACAAAAAACTAAATAAAGGATTAACTCGAATGTCATAAAAGTAAAAGATGTGAAACGTATTGTATGTAAGGCGTAAAAATATTTCGAATACTTGTAGACATACTTAGCTCTAAGTAGGTAGTATCTCTCTCTATGCACTCACACATACACACGCACACACACACACACACACATATGTATGTGTATATGTGTGTGTGTATGTGTGTTTGTATACATATGTAGGTACACGCATACATCGTAAGTTATTTAGTATATATATTTACATACATAACTCGATGAATCTGTAATCCATTTGCAAGCGTTTTTGTCTTGTTTATATATATTTAAAGTTAATAATTCAATTATGTACATTTAAATGCCGAACTATCTTTATTATTATACGATTGTGCATATTATCAAATATTATTGTAGATATCAAATTTTTGTATGTAATGTATTTATCTACGACTACGACTACGATTATATTATAGCTAAAGCTAAAGCCCCAAATGTGGATGAATCGGATATTTAATGCCTGAAATACTGTTATGTGCGCGTGTGTGTGTATGTGTGTGTGTGTGTGTGTGTGTATCTCAATTTTTTGCAACTGTATGTGTGTGAGTGAGTGTGTGTTTGTGTGTGTCTGTGTGTGTGTGTATGTGTGTATGCGCGCATATAAGTGTCTTAAGATCCATTGTTATTATACTAAAGATAAAGATAAAGAATAAAACTAAATTCAGCTAGATTCAATTCCATGTGCATAATAGTAAATAAATAATATATAAATATAGAGAGAAAGAGAAAAGTAGCTTAAGGTATTTCCAATTTATGTTGCTGGTCTACAAATATTATGGTTTGATCGATTTGTTGTCTTCCTTTCTTGCATACAGAGATAAAGCGAATGCACTGTCACTAAATTATGTCTATGTTTCCTGTACATATTGTATAGCTATTTCAATTATTCTCGAATTTCATATACTTTTCCGATTGATATAAACTATATATATAATATATATATATATAAATATATGCTTACAAGAACATTAAAGGATATGGTATAGGTATTTAAGTACATAGACAGCCATGACATTATTGAGCGAGTCTGACAATAGATTTTCCCTAGGAGATAACCAATAGCAACAGCCGATATACATACATACATATATAAAGAGCCTGCTGACAAAATATAAGAGAGACATCTAGATCAACATACATATATATATATATATATATATATATATATATATATATATATATACTATATTCACACACACTATAGAAACATTCCAAATCAAAAACGAAAACCAGTTAGCGTTTAGATAGTTAAAATCTGTGAATCAATATATAGTAGATGTTTCGGAGGCGGGATGAGGGGAAGATTGAAGAGCGCACAAATATTGTAATTTAAATAAATGAATCCATAATTTAAGTTAAAATTAAAACCGCTGAGCATTACTGCGAATTTACACAATATATACATATATATATATATATATACATACATACATATGTATGTTGATATATATATCTATATATATGTATGTATATACGTATATATATATATATATATATATATATATATATATACATATATGAAAGTGTCCTGCGAACACCAACCAAAATGTAAGGATTGACTTTAAATAATACATACGATACGATATTTAAATAGTCTGTATGTATGTGTAGGTTAGTTTAATACTACTTTTACATTATCAACACACACATACCCCACCCACACACCCACACACACACACACACACACACACATACTATTTGAACGTGAGAGAACGAGAGAGAGCGTAATACGTACATACATAGATCAAGCATTAATCAAGCATTTTTTAAGCCTCAATACAGTTACGTACATACATACATACATACACACATGCACAGCATACATAGAAACATATGTAAATACAGACACATATACATAAATATATGATATGCTGTGTATGAAGTTACATGCAATAGATATATATATATACATAGTATATACATATATGCATATATATAGAATGGTGTATATTGTAGCATCCATAGCTAAATCAATCCTACTTTATTACAAATTTACTGTTATGTAAGCAAACAGAAACAAAAAAACAAAGAAAAAACCAATGGCATATGACCTTTTGCCTTTAATCTCCAATAATATGTACATTTACATAGATCTATGGGTTACCATTTACCTCTTCAACATTTTTATTGTTATACTTTAAATGTCTTAACAAGGTTCAATATATACATATATACATATATACATATATGTATATATATATATATATACATACACTCTCTCTTTAGTATATCTACAATGATATGTTCCTGCATGGACATTCAGCTAGGCATCATTTTATCGAGTTCACAGTTCGCTCGCTAACGGCTTCATATAAAATAATTAGCCCAAATTACAAAATACAAAAAGATTTAAAAACAAAAACAAACAATCTGCAAATCCATGCAGTCACCTAAATGCCAAAAAAAAAAATAAATAAAATAAAAAATGTTTTAAAAAACTCAAGAGGAAGACAAAAAAAAAACATAAGAATCGACCTATTAAGTACAAAATTAACAACTATAAAATCAATTGTAAAAATTCAATTTTCGTCTTAAATTAATTTATAATTTTAATTAATTTTTGTACATTTTTTTGGTAGTAATATTGGCCTAGTTGTATTTATAGATTTTGTTGAAATTTTTCCAATTCTAATAGCTACTTTAATTCGCTTTGTTTTTCTTTCCTAAGAGAAAGTTAAGATCTCAATAGAAAATTGTTAGACTCATGTTGTTAGATCTCAGATTCATCTAGATAAATGGGTTGCCCATTAGGAGAGCAACGTCCACATGCCCTTCTTGCCATGAGTACGAGTATAATACGTTTAGGTACTTAAATATCTTAACATGCATATTTGACATACTCGAGTTCGGTTTACTCTTCCAAGCTCCAGAACTTAGCTCTCACATTTTGTAAATACCTAACAAAAAGAAAAACCAAAAAAAAAAAAAAGAAGAACATTTCGTAATTATAGTCAGACTAATCGAACAATATACCAACAATTCTGCCAATTCATTTCGATGCTTTGTACCTATTGATATTGGGATATATGCTAGATGGGCAGATGGGCCCAGTGCATATGTATGCACACATATGCTACAGACAGAGTATAGAGAGTATAGAGACTTAGCAGGACAAATGTCTGAGTCGTCTGTCTGTCCGTCCATTCGTCTGCACAGACTAGCAAATTTGAGAATCATATATATAGCTAATGATCATTGAGATACTTTTGTTTTGCTATTGGAATATTCACACATTTGGCTTTTTTGTTCTGAAAGCTTGAGATAAGAAGAACGATCCATAGTTGGGAGACGAAATACAGCCGCTTTAAAAGAAAATAGTATCTAAATATGAACGAGTGTGTATGTGAGCGTGTGTGAGTGTATGAGTGTGTGTGTGTGTGTGTGTGTGTGTGTGTAGATATAGAAAGAACGGAAAGTTGGTATGTGTATATGACAGCAACTCGAAGGTGGGTACAGGGTATCTGCTAATCGGGTATGCCCGGCTAGAGCACTCTTTCTTGTTTCCAAATGTTATTGCTCATCTGATGGCGTTAGTTTATTATGATGTTACAAGGCGATTCGCTATGTTTTTTTTTCCTACTATAATTGTAAATTTGGCTTGTTCAATAACTGTCTGGAATGGAAGTCACATGGGAAATCTAGAACTAAATCTAAACAGCTCTTCATTTTTACAAGAAAAGTGCAACAAAAAAAATATTAAAAAAAATATAAAAAAATAAAAATAAAAAGAAATACAAAAAAAAGTGAAGTCAAAAAAATCGTAATTTAGATCAACTTAAAATGGTAAAGGCAAACAATTTAATTATAATAATATATATATAATATAATATATACATATAAATATACATATATATATATATATATATATATATATATACATATATATAAATTATCTTAACTGAGTACACTAAGTAATAATGCAGTTTAAATATTAAATATACTATTAAGAAACGCTAGAGTAAAAGATAACTGAAGTAAATTTAATAATTAATAATTATGAAAAAGAAAACAAAAAAAAAAACGACTTGTAATTTATATACAAGATATACACAAACAAACATATAACATAAATACCTGCCTTCAACAAATTTGTTAATAAAACCTATTAATACTTTCTTATTTTACACAAAGTAAAGGAATGACATAATAATACAAACTAAACAAAATGAATGCCAGAAAATTACAAAACTTAATTCCAATTCGAGATTTTTTATTATGGGGTTATGGATAATGGTATTCTGTTTAGATCAGTTACAGCACCTGGGATTGCTATACTATAAACAGAGTGGAACTGGAACCACTGAGCCCTCAATTTGAACTGAATTTGAACTGTTGCTACACTGGTTAACAACAATCATATTTTGTCGCTGAGATATCATCTAATGAATTTACAGAGTAGCTGCCATACGACCCCTCTATCATCTGTCATCCTCTTTCTTTCTATTTCTCTCTCTCTCTCTCTCTCTCTCTATCTCTCTCTCTTTCACTCTCTCTCTCTCTCTCTCTCTGTCCCATTGTCTCCCATTGGCTTTTTGCTTCCTCCACTATTTCTTCTTTTCTCTATCTCCCCCTCTTATCTCGGTCTATCTCTTCACCAATCTCTCTTCCCATCTCTCTCTCTCTCTCTCACTCTCACTGTCTCTCGTTGCCTTACTGCTTCCTGCATTAGTTATTCTATCCCTTTGTCAATCTATCTTTCCACCTCTCTCTCTCTCTCTCTCTCTCTCTCTATTTCTCCCTCTCTCTGTCTGTCATTGCCTTTCTATCTCCCCCAACGTTTCTTAATTTTCCTCTCTCTCTCTCTTTCTTTCTATATTTCTCTCCTCTCCCTCTCCTGGTTTTAGTTTCGGATAAAGCACATCAGATATTTGCATGAAAATTTGAATCAATTTTATTAAACTATGCGTTAGTCAATTAGAAAGAGATGTAACATATATTATTATTGATTGAAATAGGTTTTATGTTCAATCGACCTGTAACGACCTTTCATACTTTTCTTAAACTGAAAAATTCAAAGTTGTTTTGTATTTTGAAAAGCATCAACTTTAGCATAATTTATTTACATCTTTGAGGAGAGGTTCTTAACTTTTCTAGTAATTAGATACTATGGTTTGTCTCATCTGCTCAACAGCTGTTCGGATTGTAGCGAAAAAGAAAATAACTTGGTAACAATATAGAAATCAGCTGACTACAAGGGACATGCGCAGTATCTGGAGAGGATATTGATTTTTTTTAACAGCGCATTCAGTAATACACTAGGAAAGTAGTAGAATAATCTCTTTGTGTGGGGCATCAGTTCAATAAGCATATTTCAACTTCTGGGCTAACTAAAAGACAAATAAATTAAGGGGAAGGCATTCAGCATTCCAATGGATGAAGTGATTAGCTAGCACTCGTAATACTCCATTGTCAACCTGTGTACACATTGACGACGATGTCTGATTCAGCTTGGTGTACATGCAGTTAGCCAGGTGCAGCTGAAAAGACAGCTACATAGCTGATTTCAAGCTAGTTGACAACAAACAGCCAAACAAAGCAAATAAACATAGTTCTCCAGCCTTAAGAGTTGTGGCTCTGACAATAGTCCCAATATGGAGATACCCATTTCCAATGTGTTGTTGCTCTGCCTGATATTCCTGCTAATCGGCGGAGTGATTATGATACTTCTACAGTATTTGCTTTTCATCAAATTTTCCAATTTGCCGGACGAGAGTGAGGAGCAGAAGCAAATGAATGCCAAGTACACCTTGCCCCTGGTAAGCCGATTCTACAAGTCATATAATGGGTAGTGCATATACCAACGCCGTCTTTCTCTTCTAGAACATTAAGCAGACAGCTCGGGATTTGAATACGACGCAAACTGATAGCGGAGGCTGTGAGATGCATCCGAATAACGACCACGGCTCATCGACGTTGATATCGCTCAATTTCGTTATGCAGTTCCTGTTCCATGAGTTCAAGAACTCGAACCGTGTCCGCAAATGGTTCTACCGGAAGCTGTCCATTGAGCTGGACGAGCTGATTACGAAGACCACAACGGGCAAGCTGTTGGACAAGCTGACGGTGCAGTGCAATCGAGAGAGAATGCCTCAATGAGTCAAGCTCTAATTTGTTTGTTTTCTCTTTCAGATCAGGGAGCTAGAGCTGGGCGATCAGTTCCCCAATATCAGATCCCTTTCGGTGCATAATGTGCAGCTGGACGACGCTGAGCAGCGCATTGAGAACTTGGACTTATTGCTGGACATCAACTATATTGGGAACTTCTCGACATCGATCGATGCGGACATGGTGCTGGGCAAGAAGGGTTCCATAATGCTAAAGGGTAATGTCTACACGAACGTCTTTAGCTATATAGATAGGTTGAATAAGTTGCTGTTGAATTTCTTTTCATCAACAGTTAAGCAACTTTCGGGCATGGCGCGATTGCAGTTCACTCGAAAGCCTTACACACACTGGTCCCTCAGCTTTCTGGGCGACCCGGAGCTAAACCTGGTCATCGAGTCGAAGTATCAAGGCCGGCAGATGCAGTCCAATATCACGAACCTCATATCAAATCAGATACGCAAGGCAGTGCGACGCAAACACACCCTACCCAACTATAAGCTGCGCTACAAGCCCTTCTTCCACTGGGCGGCCGACGAGGAGGTCACCGACTGCGACATACAGCCCAACGGAGGGCTGACGGTGCGCGTGGCGGAGCTGTCCCGGCTGATGGCCTGGCCGGGCACCAGCAGCATCTACTGCACGATTACGCTGGCCCCAGTGCCGTTCATTGAGGCCCATCAGAAGGATCATCGTCACGTGCTCATCTCCATGGATGTGGTCATACACAAGGCGAAGAATCAGCAGATTGGCATTGTGTTCAAGCAGAGCAGCAGCCAGGTGGTCAAGATTGAGTCCATATTGCCGAATACGCCCGCCTGCAAGAGCAACCTGATGTCGGGCGATGCCCTGGTCTCCATCGAGGGCAAACAGGTGACGACCATTCAGCAGATTGCCAAGGTGGTAAAGAGCCTGCAGTCGACGGTCTGTTGCCTGCGCATCGAGCGCATCATACCGGGCATCATACGCAACGATGCGATACTTGAGGACCTGGAGAAGTATGATGATTTGTGCGATATTCCCACAAGCCTTAAGCATGAGCCCGATGAGCCCGAGGTAATGCCCAGGCATTTGGCACCTAGGGCCAGCTTCAGTCGCAACTCCAACGAGTCCAGCCTGAGCGCCACTCCAACGAACTCGCCCAAGAAGTCGAACATCATTGCGAAGGCCATCAAGAAGACGATCAGCCGTGAAAGCGGCGACAGTCAAAAGGAGAAGGACAAAGCCAAGCTGGAAGAGACGCCGGCCAAAGTCTCCCATCCCAGTCAATCCGATGACAAGTGCTCCACCGCAAGCGACAAGCCGCTGGATGAAGTCAACTATTTCTATCAGCACTCGACAATCGACTGCCCCTTCAGCCCCCTCATCCACATGGATGACCTGTCCAACTTTCAGCTGGACGCCAATAGTCGCTATCTGAATGTGTCCGTATTCGGCAAGTGCGCCGGCGAGAGCATTCTCCTGGGCTACTACAACCTACAGGTCAGTCAGATATTGGTCGAGTGCAGTGAAACGAGTCTGAATCAGTGCCTCAGGCAGATACCCATTAACCCGGCAACACTTCTCCCAGTGTGAGTATCAAGGAATGCCCTTATATGTATATTCATTTTCATTATGATACAACTTGGCCTCTACCCATAGAAAATCCCATCCGTTATCCAATCAATCTGGCTTCAATCCCAGCCTGTGTTTCGGAGACATTTTGTTTGGCTTCATTTGGAATGGCAATCCCAATGCTACCACCAATGAGAACACGGCAAAGAATACATCAAGGGCCACATCGACGACCAGGTACATAATTTGCTATTGATTTTGAAGCAATATAATCATTTCACATTTATCGGAAAGTCAATCAACGGCTGGTGAGAGGCAGCAGGAGGAGAACAGCGCAGAGACAGCGTCAATGAAGTCATCCAATATTTCCAGCGATGGTTCAGTCTCCGGTGTTGGTAGTGCGACGACAGCATCGAAGGCTCACAACTTCGTCCGCACGCACTTTCAACGTGCCACGCAGTGTGACTTTTGTGGCAAGAAGATCTGGCTAAAGGATGCCATGCAGTGCAAGGACTGCACCATGTGCTGCCACAAGAAATGCATCGCCAAGTGCCAGAGCGCCACGGTGTGTGGCCCAGTCGACTACGGCGGATCGATATCGAATACGCCCTCAACATTGTCCATGGCGGCCAACAAGCCCGAGTTTACCATCACCCAGCCCGAGTATGTGGATGCTTCGGCAAGTGCGCTGCCTACGGAGGAGATCGCTGAGCAGATGCCGCAGGCCAATCTGGATGCTCACCGGGCCAGTTTGACGGGCATGCTGACACAGGGTATTAAGCGACAAGCTAGCAACTTAGATATACCCGGTATAGTCTCGTCCCTTTCCGGCAATAGCTCGCAGATGAATTCGAAAAGTTTGCCGCCAAGTCCCCAGCATACGCCATCACGGTGAGTATATGCTCTATATAGTATATTCCAGTTCAAGTGGTAGCTAAATAGTGACTTGATTTTTATACGATTCAGAAAACCATCGATATCAGAAGAGGCAAGTCCCAATCCGTTTGCAAGAGTCACACAGCATTTAGAGACCCTACCCATGGAGTGCTCAGCACTGAGCTTCGAGCAAGTGATGCTGATCACAGAGCCAATCATTGGACATTCCCGCAACGAGGATCTGATGAATCTGGCCAAGAGCGATAGCAAGCTGCTCTACGCGGACGTACCGCCCAGCGAGAGGGTTACCAAAATAAATGAACTGGTCAGTCCAATAGCTCAACTACTCTCCTATCAATTCCTATAACCGATTCGTGTTTCGATTAAAGCTAACCAAACTGAAGGGGGCCTTGGATGCGGAAACGAAGGGCTACACGTTGCTAAGCTATGGGGAAAAGGCGACCACACATAGGCTGGAGTCGGAGTCGCCATGGAAATCGACGGCCACAACGAAAATCAAGTCCGAGGAACGAGTCCAGGCCTTAAGCATCATCATGCTCTACTTGTGCACGGGTCTACAGCATGCACAGGGCTCGGTAATGCAGTAATCCGAGGCATCCTATGCATCTTAAATTACATATTATTAATATTTGTTATGTATTTGACTGTAAATGTGTTAGTGAACCTATGGGCATTTTTTAATTGTGTTACGGCACTTAACTTACTCTTAAGGCAATTGTTCCGATACAACAAAAAACAAAAGGCAAAAAAAAAAAAAAAAAAACAGAAAAACCAAAAAATAACAAGCAAACTATGTATTTGTGTGTTAGAAATCTTGTCAAATTAATACAACTTCAATAAGTATATAAGAGATATCATTGAATTATACATAATTATTTTCAACTTTGATCGAAGTAAATGAGTTTTTTTAAATTACTACAACACCGTCTCAATTCTTTCCATTTTTGATATGATACATCAGGCAATCAAACAATATTACTATTTAATAATAGACATGATTGGCATTTACTTGTGAAATTTTATCATCGATTTTATCAGTAGAGCTCTGGGATATCAGTGGAGGGGATATTATGAGGCAGAAAGTTCTTGAAGACACATTCCTCAATGGATTCGAAGACATCCAACTAATGATCCACACGCATACGTGGATAGTTTTAAAAACATGTTGTAAAGAAAATCGGAATTTTTTCTGCTACATTTTTCAATATTATTATGAGAGCTATAAGAATTTTATAACATATAATCAACGATGGAAATGCGATATCGCAATACTATTTTCTGAGATTCGAACCCCACGCAGTCACGCAGTCAACTGAAATATCCAAGACTTCTATTTTAGATACACATAGCTTATCTTTCTGGCCATATGGCATACGCTGTACCCATTATATTAAACGTCTATTTGGAAGCGATCTCTATTACCTACCAAGCATATTGGTGAATATTATGGAGCTCATGGTAGACAACTTCTTCAATCAAGTCGATTTCCTGTCTACATAGAGCTAAGGGATATAAAGTCATTATACGGGAATTCTAATTTGTAATAATAAATTTATTACGAATAAATTTATTACCCTTTCTTTCACTTGCACATATAAACTACAAACCATACTACCCAGCCATACACACTTGTAGTGGGTATCGCATATAAACATCTAATAATATATTGCGTGTAAGCTTATTGAGGAAAATGCTTGGAAATGCTAAAGCACAAAAGCTTTATTCGTTGAGAATACCCTTACGCAGAGAGAGTGTACTAATTTCATCACAAAATGTGTAACGCAATTTTTATTTGTTACGTTTCTATACAGATTCGCATGATTAATAAAAATGTAAATTATTATTTTTGAATATATATATGTTTATATATTAAAATCGAATTAAATTAGTACTTACATGCAAATAAATTTAATGTCTAGCAATTCATATATTCATAATTCTCAAGATCTTAGCTTTCAGAACTTTTTTCATACCTATAATATAACAATCAATTGATTATTGATTATTGATCGCTTTAATATAAACATATCTGATAAAGAAATGGCCTTTCAACATGTCTACAAGACTTTACAGATGTATACATATGTACATATATTTGTATATATATATATATATAATTTTAATTCCCACAATCTCTTTTTATTGTTCTTACGCAAAGATAAAATTTATATAGATAAATATACGTATATGAAAATATATATACATATGCATGTAGATTCATACATATATATACATATATGTAATGACATTTGGCAAGTGTGCGGAAAATTTTTACAATAGTTCCGTTATCCGAACATCGCAATTTATGCGTCAGAGCTTCGATCTATATATATATATATATATATATATATATATATATATATATATATATATATATATATATATACATGTATATATTCATATATATATGGATATATTTTGAACGAATACGCATCAATTTCGCATTGATTTATTCTCTCTCTCAATTGCTCTCTCTCTCTCTCTAGTTCTCTCAATGTTTCTCTCGATCGTGTTGAACTTTTACACTTTTCCGTTGTCAGAACCGAGCAGGCCAAGAGAAAGACTGTTTATAACTAGGGGTATTGCTCTTACGATGACAAGACAAGATTTTGTAGCATGCCATATAATACCCTTACCGCACAAGAGTCTGAATGGCATGACAGTATTTATGTAACTGAAGATAAATCAAATAGAAAATTAAGATATGTTTACAATAAATATAGCAACTTATGAAAGCCGAATGTCAATCAATATAATTATAGTTATATATAGTATATCTATTATTATATATATATATTTGTATATCTTTACACATAGTAGTCCCACAAGTATTTCCGTAAGATTGACATGCACACACACACACACACACACACACACACATATATATGCATATACTTTACTATATATATATATCACTTATTCTTATCTTTATGTGCAATCTTGAGTCTGTCGCTTTTGGAAAGAGTATAGATGTGTTTCCTATCGACCGCCGAGCAAAATTTGTTGCTTTTCTTGCCACTTTATTTTATTTTTCATTTGTTTTGTTGTGCGCAGTTTTTCTTTCTTCTTCCGTGCTATAAAAACCGAAAGTAAAACGAATTTTCAATATTTCAATGCGCAAGAGAGTGACGTTCAGTTGGTTATTGAAAACATCGCGATTTTAATTCAAAGCTGTTTTCCTTTAATCCATTTGAATGAGTTGATCGTGATACAATAAAAAGTAATAATAATAATATATAATACCAAATTGATTCACGGAGCTACTTATTTTTTGCAATATTTTTTCAAGTTAAAGTGAAACATTATTGATAATTTGTACACTTGTTGTGCCGGTGACAATAGACAATTGAAAAAAAAAAAAAAAACACATTGCTGACTAAAAACAAGAGAAACAGTCTTTAATCTTGAAATATGCGCCCTTTCGGCAACGATATCACAAACATCTCCAATAACAATGGAGCTGGCAGTGGTGAGGATCGGTCAAATGGCAACGGTAATGGCAACGGTAATGGCAACAGTAATGGCAATGGCAACGGTAATGGTAATGGGAACAATCCCATCAATAGAGACAGCCTCGAGTCAGACTCCAACTACTCGGCCACCAATGAGCTGGGCCTGGACACAGAAACAGATCCACGCATACCGCCACACATAGCCAGGATCGGTGGCATTGTCACATTCTCGCCCATCGCCGGAAATGGAGTGATACGAGTGGTGCGACGCTGCGAGGACGCCAAGGAAAATCACAAGCTAGGTAAGATCGATGATCACACGACTTTCGGATCATTCATATTACTTAGTAGTGGGATAAGGCTATCGATTGGGAATTATATATGATCTGAAATTGCTATGCCACTGGAATATTGGAATATATTTGTATTTATGGATATTTTTATCTATATGTTTTTTGGAAGGACTTTCTTAAAGTAAGGATTATTACATTTTTGTTTTACTGCAAGAATTAGAAATTGACTTTACTTTGGAGTATATACATACATATGTAGATGAAACATTTGGGTATAAACAATAAATATATATTTATTTACCCAATTTTTAAATCTTTTTTATATATATCTTAATGAAATCCTCAATTTCCCATTCCCCAATATATGCACATATACTACAACAACAAAAGAATATTATTATCCGCTGAAAAACTTTAATAACCTATCCCAAAAAGAATTTAAATAATATCAAGCTACATTTAGTTTATAGATAAGATTTGTGTACGCACCGATCTCCATATCCCATCTATGTACATATATCCTATCTATATCCTATACATATATATATTCATATCTCCAGTTTCTTATGCAGGATATATTGTATAGGTTTTTGTACAAATGTATATATATATATATATATATATATATATATATATATATATATATATATATATATATATATATATATATATATATATATATATATATATATATATATATACATACATGTTTACGACCAACTCTAGCCGTTACACATTTTTGTTAATTTGTAAAAATATATGAATACATTTTTCTTTTGAAAAGAGATCAAAAACTGGCCCAGAGCCAATTTCAGTTATTGCGCACTGAGTTTTGTTAGAATGATAAACTATATAGTAGATGCGTAGATAGATATAATATGTAAAATATCTGAATAATACACACATATGTATAACGTCTGGTTTTCTCCTTGAGTATCCAGTGAATGCGTCGAATTAAATTAATATAAAACGCATTACATTGTTTCCCCCCACAAGACATTTAATGTTGTTTGCCTGTTTATTCAAATTAATAATAATTAACGACAAGAAATGTGAACAACACAACGAAGGTTAAATACTCTTCGATAAATATGCATACGAATGAAAGCACGAGAATCGTACACTATGGTATATGAATACATATACATATACATGTATATACATACGGATACACGGATATACAGTGTACAGGATATACGGATATATAGTATATATCTTACATATATAAATGAATAATATATGTTATTCATTCATGTTTTTTTTAAATTACTTCGGGTAATTCTTCGCATATCATATGTATGTATGTATGTATGTATTTATGTATGTATGTATGTATGTACGTATGTATGTAATACAAGTTTGCATTCTATAAGCGTATCAAGACTCATAAAGTCTTATCAAAACTTTTTACACAAGCAATCGCAACATTTGGCAATATCTCTGCACATTATATTATATTTCCATTGATAAGTCAAGATAATTGAAAGCATGTCATGCATGTTACACACATATGTACATAAGCCTATTAAAGAGTATTTATTAATTAAGGAGTGTGAATCATAACGATCACATGCAATACCCTACACTAAACTCCCGATGAGTGTCTGCGCAGTAGCTAAAAACCAAAACAAAGCTATAAACTTAAAGACTGCACCAGAACACATTGTTATTTATACACACACACACACACACACACATACTGACACACACACACACATTAATTTGCTCATGTGCACATTCTCATTGTACACAGAGAACATTTAAGTTTAACTTCGCTATTGTGATTCAATTATTTATCCATATTCCATATGGATTGCACTTGGTTTGTTTACCAAAACAGACAAGAGCACAATAATTTATACTAGTTTCATTGGCTAGCAGGGCAATAAGGCAGCAATGCCAACAGCAAAATCGAGGTGGAATGACCCATTCATTTATGGGTCATCATTTGTTTTTATACGAGACTTATTTAGTTCAGTGCAAGTGCCAAGAGACGAGTGAAGAAGAGCGAATAGAGAGAGAGAGAGAGAGTAGGAAAGAGTGCAAAAAACTAATGTTATTACTCAGTGCTGTCATGCTCGCTTTTTTCCGCTAGATTTGGGCTTTTACATATTTAGAGTTGCATGTCAGGAAAATGACTTAGCTTTTTCAACGCTTATTATATAATAAATTAAGCGTTAATAAGTTATGTATACTAATACAATGCCACTTCCACTGTTAACTGCAATATAATATGTGTGAATTGTGATGATTCACTTAATTCACTTACATTGAGCCTTATTATTGTGACTAAAAATTTATTATTTTGTATATATGCTTTATAGTAATTAATAATCGTAATAAATAATAATTGTAAATAATATTCAATCACTTTTCAGTTTGTTGTACAGCTTTTATCTAAATAAAAAGCCAAATTAGCTTTTATTTGACTTGCCCTGTTCTGCTGTTCACTAAACGGCTGCACTGGTTGCTTTTGCTTCTGCTTTTGCGCGTCTCATTATGTTTCTGCTATTCCTTGAGTTTCTGCTATTCTTTGAGTTAGTCGAAAGCTTATGCGCTCGCTCTCACTCGATCTCTCTCCGTCTCTTTCTCGCTCTCTTGGAGTCACTCGCCTTGCGCTGTGCTAATATCAAACATTTCTTTTAGTGCTTGGCAAGAGTGTGGGGCGTTAGGTGCTCCTCTTCGGCTGCGGATAAATAAGCTTCGGCTAGCGGCGCAGCTATCGGCTGCTCGCCGCTGACACATGCGTGCTCATACAACACACACACACACATACATATACACACCAATACTCACTTTATAAGATCTTGCCGCATTTATTATTCAATCGTATTCGTATAAGCAGCACAGTGCAGAGCAGTGGTAAACGTGCGAGCAGTGCAACATACATAACTACATCCATACATAATTACATACATACATACATATGCATATGCGCCTTTGGAACATATGGTACGGAAATGGCGCACTTGGTGGTTCAAGTAATTGAGCGGTGCGAAAATGCAACCGAAAATGCACATTTAGGTAAGGTTTGACCTTCATATAATAATATAAATATAAATATGTATATATAGGCACACTTCTATATGTGTATGTATGTTCAGGTATTTGTATAAAAGTGCGTATGTATGGATGTATCATAAATAGTTTTCAATTTGTTGGCAACATGTAGCATACATACATTCATACATATTTACATAGATACAAACATATACACATATGTATAGGTCTGCATTATATAAAGACTGAACAATATGAATATGTATGTATATAAAATTAAGATACCCTAACGTTTTGATATATTGTAATTGCAAGCATTGAGTTGTTGTTTTAATGACTGACTAAGGGATGCCTCAACTCCTTCTATTGCATACCTGGTCCTCAAGCAATGAATTGTCGATGTTACCATTGCCATTGATCTATTTGAAATTGCTTCACTAGAACATACCCTAAAGTTTAGTTAAAAATGCCTGACTAGAGAGATGTCGTTGTCATTGTTTTGTTTGCTAATGATTAACTTGGAGATAGCTTAACTCGTTATTCTATTAAAGAATGTCGGACTGATGAGAATACCTGGCCCTAATGCAGTGAGTCATTATGTATGTCTTTCGAATACCTGACTAGCTAAAAGCTAGTTAAGAATATATGGCTAGAGAATACCTTAATACAGTGAGTTTTCACTGTAGTTGTTTTGTTTGACTGACTAAAGGATACTCTAACTCTTGCAATAGTCCTTATTCTATTTGAAAATACCTGATGCTAATGCATCTTAGAATGCCCGACCAGAGAACACCCTAATACCTTCAATTGTTATAGCTTAGTATAAACATTAGTTATATTTTATCTAAATCATGCCAAATACACACTTCAATCATTTAAAATATCTTTTTAATATCAAGTTTTACTTTTCTACATATACATAAAAAACAAAAACTAAATATTATATATATTATTTAATATAATATTTTTATTATAAATTCAATACTATGCCTTTTTAGTATCCACATATTTTCCTATATTTTCAATATATTGATATATCTTTAACTCTCTTTTACAGATCTATCAGAGTGTGAACTCATGCAAATACCAGATGCAGTGTATCACTTGATGCGGAATACAGAGCTACAAACTTGTAACCTTAGTGGCAATGTGCTGAAGAAGGTGACGCCAAAATTTGCGCTGAAGTTTAGCGCAATCACAGGTGATTATTCAGATGGATATATCCATTTATATATAATGCAAATTTAAAACTAATTTCGGTCACATTTTCAGATCTCAATCTCTCATATAATCAGTTGTCAAAGCTGCCGGACGAATTTGTCAATCTGAGTGCTTTAACTAATTTAAATATCTCGCATAACTCATTTATTGTATTACCTCAAGTCGTCTTTAAGCTTCAGAAGCTAGCCAGTTTGGATGCTCAACATAATGCCATTTTGGGTAAGTCCTGAAACCAATTAGTCTAATAATTTCTAATTATCTATCGATTCTAATTCTATCGATCACCAATTACAGAGATCGATACAGACGAGGCAATCAGCAGTGATTGCCTGGCTGTCGTGGATCTCCGCAATAATCCGCTGAGCAGAAATTGTCGCCGCAAATTGGAAGATTTTGTGACCAGTTTTCGCCTAGAGATTTCACAGGAAGTTGAGGACGATTGGTGATCGATCGACTGGGAAGACTTTAAATAAGTGCATCGTTATCTATAGAAAAACCCATTTGCTGTAATCTTTTTAATCATTTTATTAAATTCGTTTATTTATGAAATTCGCCAACATCCGTACGATTATTATTTAGAGTTAGACTCTACCCTGTGATCACAACAAACATATTTTAGCAGGAAAGTTAAAGCAATCTTACGTTTGACTTCATAAGATCAGCTGAGTTACCTAAGTATTAGAAAATATATCAAATTCTAAGGATCTTACCAGTTTAACTTGCAATCTCTATGTGTTCTGTGTTCTCTTTGCTGAAACGTTAAAATGTTTAATATTTCGTATCATATTAAATAAGCTTTACAATTTCAGTTTTTATTTACTTTCTTATTTCATTAGATTGCAAACTGATTAATATGTAGCTAATAGATTAGTGAAATATGATGACTTTTAGGAAAGTGTAAAATACTTGTTAAAGATCTACTTGATGTCATATATAAACAATACTATATTGAATGCATTAATGATTTAATCTTTTATCATTATCATTTATCATTTATCAATATGGCAATATTCAATATATTAATTGTACACATATGACATCAAATATGATATCAAAAATCTTGATCTTTAATAGTATTAGAATTAGCGTAAAAACTAAAGACTCATGAAGATACAGAGAATTTTGAATGGCATGGAATTCTGTCAATGAGCTCAGTACTCTATTTTAATGAATGAGTATTATCATACATATGTTTATCTTTTCTATATGTAATGTCATATAGACTTTTGAGAGAGTTTGGGATGATAAAGTCCAAGTGTGGTAGGGTTTTCACTTTTGATGCTGTCAGATATATATATGTATATATAGCTGGAGTAACATCAGAACCTCGAAATCTTTCTCAATTTATATAGATCTGAGGAATGAGTATTTAAAAAAAATCTAAATTACTTCAGTCGACAATGGATGATTTGCTTGGCTAGACGTCTCACCCTTAAGCCCCTACTTTTAAGTACTACTCTACCCAATCCACTCCACAGAAGCAAATTAGCACTATCAAACAATTTTGTAGTTAACTAAAATATAATAGGATTGTAGCCATATGAAGTTGATATCCAAGTGACATTGAATGACTAAAATCTACAAAAACAATTGAACCTTTAGAAGCCGGAAAAAGACAGGCTGGGGAGTGTCATTGTATCTTACATTGAATCTAAATAGTTATCTTCAATTCGATCTTAAATATTTTCGACTTATGTGTATACATATAGACAGAAAATATGTAAATTCTTTATACATATGTATATGTATGTAACTCATTGTGCTACGTAATAGCCAAGTAGTTTTACAACCAAATCGCTGTAGACAAAAACATTTATTCAATTATATGACAAATTTTCAATGCTAAATTGTCACGATATATGGGGATAGTTCCACATGTTCTCTGTCTAAATTCTATCTTATCTGTATTATTTGCAAAAATTCTTTAAATAAAATGTTTGACATCGTATAAAGAGAAATTTAATAAAAGTCAGCACATTGTTTACGAATGCAACAGAGAGTATAAAACTCTATAGAGGTCTCCAAAGTTTTCACTTTGAATGTAGTTTTTAAAGAATCTGTAGTAGTAGAGTATATGGGGTCTTCTGCTTTGATACAGCGGAAATAAAAATATTTTGGAAAACTCTTAGATCGATCAAGAATGTTTTAGATAAAAATAAGGCATACTTATGTAATCGAAAATGATATATGTATATATAATATATTAACAGAGTGTTATTGTAATGCTGATCGACAAATGCCATTGGAAGTGTAAAGTGTAATAAAGATAAGTCATTGGACAAACAGTATTTAGGGTATTGCCATTCAGACGATATTGTATATAGTCCAACCAATATACCCTTTATCATTGAGTGAACGAGTATAAAAACAGCTTGTCAACAACTTTGCACACAATCGGATTATACTTTTTAGAACTAAGACTTTAATACTATGAAAAATGTAGTTTTTTACAGGCTTATAAAAGACATATGCATAAGCGTGTAGAAAATAATACGTAAAGAGTTTGCATTATGGGGATCAAAGATGTTTTCGTCCGATATTCGTGGAATGAAATGTGCGAAACTGGGTATGTAGGTTTTCTAAGAAATATGCCTATGACTCAAAACAGAATCGAACTGGTGAAGTGAGTTAGAAATGTTGTCATTAAAATTACATTTTAGTCATCGCTTCGTAGAGTCGAAACCTTTCTGAGAGCTGAGTGGAGCTGAGCGGAGCTGAGCGGAGCTGAGCATCAACATCAATTGTGTCTATGTCTGTGAGCATTGTCTCTGCTCAATGAGAAGGAAAACTTAACAACGTGGCGCTCACACTCAACAATCGTCTCTTTTGTAGTCAAGTTGGCTCTCAGCTGAGCAATACACAGAAATAAACAGCTCCACAGTTTGGCTATCTGGAACCGGAGAGACAAAGCCAGAGACAGTACCAACGCAATTATTATAGCGAACATAACAGGTTTGGCAACATGCCGAGAGAAACTTGTACAGATACTGAATCCGATGCTGGTGCCGAGATACCCAACCCTACCGAGCCGAGCTGAGCTGAGCTGAGCTCAGGCCAGATCGCAAGTGTGTTTAGATAGAGGGGGAAGACGGGTGGGGGGGGCGAAGGCCAGCTTTAGCTGGTTCTGGCTATGAAGCATTCGTTGCGCTCCGCTGGGCCAAGGGCGAAGTAGGGGCCAGGGGCGGGGGGGAGGTTGTCGAGTGGACACACGGCAGCTGAACTGGCGAACAAGTCAAATACCGCGTCGCTGAGCAGAGAGCGACTGAGAGTCGCAACTCGAAATGATTAATTCACATACACATACACAAGTGAGCAAGCAAATAGATACACACGCACACACACACACACACATACATAGAGAGAGATACAGATACGTGGGCAAAGCTCGAATGTTGTTAAGCCAACATGTTGATAGGTGAGGGAGCCGGAGCCTAAGCCGGAGCCCCAGCTGAAGTGGGAGCGGAAATGGCCGACGCTGTGTGGAGCAGCGCCAAACGCTCGCTAGTCGCCGTCAAATGGCAAACGAACGCAACAGTCGCAAGCAGGTAATCTACTAGAGCGCGTTCGGGCCCGGACTAAATATTGGCCGCTTGCAAAGAATTCAAAACACAACAAAAACTATACATAGAAAACTATTTAAATTATAATAACGAACGAACTACAAAACAAAATAAACATCGAATCGCGACGCAAAAAAAATAAAAACAAAAAATAAAAAAATCTCTACACAATTTGAAACAAGAAAAGCTTTTGCCATACTCGTCCCGTAATACCGTTGCGAAATTCTGTTGTTTACGGCTTGATGTTCATGCATATGTATGTATATATGGATATATGTACTATTTAGCTAACGTTCAATAGAGTACAGTGCATATCGGCTAAAGTGAGCATTACATATACATATACATATACATATATCTATCTATTTGAGCATTCAATTGTGTTCACATGCGATTGGGCTTTTAGTCTCGTTTTGCAAACACCTTCCTTTTTTTATGTGTGTGTGTGTGTGTGTGTGTGTTTTTTTGTTTAATATTTTTTTCTGTGTTTCAAAAAACTCACATAGTAACATACATGCATGCAATTTCAGCCATGTGCATTCGTTATGGATAACTAATTATTATTTATATTTATGTTTATGAAATATTTGCAAAAAGTGTGTCAATGAGATGTGAAACATCAGGCTTGAAAACTGTTTTTTTACGCTTTTTTTTCTTCTCTTACATTGCATTATATAATGAGTGCATACTGTGCGGTAAACATCATTCATATGTCTATATAGTATAGCGTGTGCATAGCACTATGTCATCCACGTTAATCGCATAGAATCTTTCTCAAACTCCCCCATTGTGTTCCTCTGGATTCCATTAAAACACACACACACAGTTGCGTGTGTATTAGTGTGCGTTTCAGAGAGCATTAGTATTTGTATTAGGCAGGTGAGCTGCTCTCAAGGTATACACACTCGAATCGTACGCTCGCTGTTATGCTTAGGGCCTGATGATGTTCAGTTAATTGTCTTAGTTCCCAGCGCATTTCTTCACTCAAACTTGGCTTGATCTGTGGCAAATTTCCCTTCGATCTTCCAAATACAATTATGGAATATTTGGCTTGCATAAATTGTTGATTTTGAATTTGTTGCAAACACATTTAAAAAATTTTTTTTTTAAATTTTTTAATTGCAAAAAATATATACATTTTTTAACATTTTTATAAACTTTTAAATATTTTATTTATTGAAATAATATTAATAAATTAATTGAAAATGTATTTTTAAATATTTCATTTACTAAAACTAAAAAAAAAAGAAAACAAAGAAGTAACTTCTTAAATTATTTAGTTAATAACTTCTAACCTCTTTGCTGCAAACAAATTTTAAAATAAAAAAAAAAATTTTTTTTTAAATTTATTTTATTACTTACAATTTATGAATATTAAAAAGAAATTAGATAAATATAAATATTTGTTCAATTAATTTTATAATCCATATTTCAATAATTTAATCATTGAGAAATAATTAATAAATAATGTATGTGTATTTTTATTTTTGAATATTGCATTTACTCAAATTTTAAATCAAAAATAATTTTTTTTTTATTTTATTTCAAAATTTTTTAATGAAGCCATTGCAAATAATTTGTTTGTTATTTTAAATTAAAAGAAATTATTTTATTTTTATAAAATATTTAATTATTAATATTTAAATAACAAATATATTTTTCGATTTTTTATTTACAAAAATATTAAAAATCAATACACTGGAAATAAATACATAAATATTCAAATATTATTTATCATTATATTATACAGGGCTGTCCATACGGACCCATGTTTTTCTTTTTAAATACAAAAAAAAAAAGAACACACACAATTTTTTAATGTTGATGATAATAATCAGTTTATTTGGTTCAAGCAGATTTGAGTGTGATCTCAATATAAAAAAATGGTGTTTATTTATATATATAAAAAAAAAAAAGAATATGGGTCCGTCGAATATGGACAATATAATATTTAAAAAATATATGTTTGATTGATTTGCAAAATTTTAATTAATAAAATTAGAATTATTTGCAATAAATTTCAATAAAAACAAAATTTTATCTACAAAATTTTAATAAAATCATTTATTTTTAGTTTAATTACTGAAAATCAATATTTAATAATTTATTTATTGAAATTTAATTTAATTAGCAAATATATTTTAAAACCATTTATTTATTTAAATACTTAATAAAAATACATGAAAAAAGGTAATTTTTAGTATGTTAACTATTTTGTTATTATTTAAATGGAATTACTGCAAATCAATATTTTAATATTTTATTTGTTTAAATTTAAAAAGCAAACATGTTACTAAATTTTTAATATTTCATTTATCAAATGCTAACAAATAAATACACTGAAAATAAGCTATTTACTACTATACTATACTATATATACTATACTATTTATAAAACTTTTGATATACTCAAATTTTTTACAATCAATTTTATTTTATATTTTAAATTAATTTGTATATATTTGATTTATATATAATATTATTTCATGAACTTTATTGCAAATACATTTCAAATTAATAATTTCGTAGTTAGTTTTAACAGAATCCTAATGCAATACCAGACAAATGTACATATATATTCAAACTGTATGTATGCATATGTATACATATGTATATGTATATATATATATATATATATATATATATATATATATATACATTATATATATATGTAGTACATACATCAAGTTCAGGGCGTCGAGTTGCGTGGGTTCGCAGTTTGGCAAAGCTGCTGACTGTGACTTAACTTGAAGCTGTTGCTCTCTTCAATCTCTGCCCTTGGCTAATATGCAGCTGAAGCAATTGTTGTGTAGAGCTCAAAGGGATAACTTTTATATATGTATGTGCATATTGATTTGGCATTGCAGCAGCAGCAGCAGCAGCAGATGTACTTGAGTCAACCATATTCGCATTCACTAGTTACTCCCGACATATTTTCATCAGGTCTGCTGGCAGCTACTTTGTCTCCCGCGTCACGTAATCATTAAGCCAAGCCAGTGCCCAAGTGCCATAGCCAGAGCCGCATAAGCTGGGCTTAGGACAGAGAGAGAGAGAGAGAGAGAGAGAGAGAGAGAGGGAGAGGGAGAGGGAGAGAGAGAGAGAGACGCGATCTACGGCAAGTCAAAATACCAGTTTTACTCGAAATTGCCGTCATCTGAGCTTATTGTTGCGCTAAGTCTTTCAATAAGTGCGACGACATACCGTGCATGTACATATGTACATATGTATGTGTGCATGCTTATGTATGTATGTATGTCTGTAGGTAGTTGTATGTGGCTCTATAGGTACGGGTTTTGTTTTGTGCGAGTTCCATTACAACAATGTGCAGGTACAATACCTGAATAAGCCTGAATGCACACACACACATATATATCTATATATATATATACATGTGTATATATATACATATATATATACACCTATGCATAGTCAGATATTCTTTATAGATATATGTATCTATTGTTTTCTAATAATATTTCTTGTTGGTTATTTTTCGCACATTCCAAGTTTTATAGATTTCTGAAAATCTTTGATTGGCTGACAGTTAAATTTGTATTATTATTTAGGTATATACCTGATAGATATCTGGTATATCAATATATACTATATATATGTATATATCAATACAAGTTCTTTTAACCTTCAAAACATATTAAATTAGCGAAAAACATGACTAACGCAAATCTGCAAAAGGCAACTAATGCAAATATAACTGAAAAAGCCAGTTTTCATATGACTATATATAGAGAGAGAAAGAGAAAGAAAGAGAAAGACTACTTGCGCTTATCTAAATGCTAGTGTATTTATGTATATATATATATAGAAAATGCACTTGAATTGATTAGCTTTTACCGTCAAGGAATTTGCAGACCCAAAGTTAGAGCTCGACTTGAATTCAAATAATATCTGGCTGAGAAGGCTCACCTACAAGCATTTGCAGCTGTACCTATGTGTATGTGTGTGTGTGTGTGTGTGTGTGTGTGTGTGTGTGTGTGGCTAAAACTTGTTTGGCCAACAAATGCTAAAGCCACAAGTAGAATTCGAGCCACAAAATGCCAACGTTGCGAGCTGCAGCTGCGTCGACTGCGGCTGGCTCAAGGCGATTGTCTGACAAATATGGCAAAATTGTCGTAGGAGTTGTTTTTTATTCATATGTCTTTTGTGGCTAAGATATATTGATGTAAGAGCTACACACACACACGCACACACATCAATCTATATATATATATATATATATATATATATTGTCTATCAATCTGGCTTATGCAATACAACCATACATAGCTCACTTGAACCAACTTGGCCATTAAAAGCGAATACGATCAATGACTCTTTCGATCAGACCACTTTCTAGAGGATTTGACATGAGTCGCGGCTTTATCTCTGTCAATCTGTGCGCCAGACAAACCCTTTTAAGTGTGTGTTATTTGGGTTTCTTTGCCATTTCTAGTACAATCTTCGTTTTGTATCTGAAGAAAGCGCTCGAGAGCAAAACAAAAGTTCTGCTGTTGAAAGAAGCCGATGAGAAATGCGTTCTTCTTCTTATATATTTTTATTGTTCAAGACTAAGAGAAACCATCTTAAAAAGATCTCGGTATGTGTCTAGGTTTTTTTTTTTTTTTGTATTTTGTTGTATTTTGTTTTGTTTTGTTTTGTTTTGGAACACTTTTCGTCGGATTTGGGCCGAAGGTCGTTGACAGAGGGTCATTGGCAAATTGGCAGCTAACGGTTCGCATATCCGCTATAGATGCCATGCCAGTCGAAAATCAGAGACAATGCAACTCTCAAATGATCCATATCCATTTATTAGCCACAACGATTTGCCATGGGCCACAATCACAATCACAATTAACTAGATGCAAGAGCCCTAGTTGAGCAGAAACTCGTGTAACCCCAATTTGGCAAACTTGACGATAATTGATCGTAATACCAGCCAGCCAGTTAGCCAGCTGCAATGATCCGCGGCAGGAGATAACTAACGATTTGGTGTCCGTGTGCAGCTGCAGCTGCAACCAGGCTTACTCAACCCAAGTCGGCACGATCGCCACCTGGGGGCCAGAGCTGGGCCCAGCTCTAGTCTAGTATTATGTGGGCCTTATTGTGTGCACACGTTTCCATTTCGGGCTGCTCATTGTGCTAATTTCAAGCGTTTTCCTTGCCCTCCATACAGATACTACGCTCTAGCAAAATGAAGTCCGACCCATGGCCGCTGCGGTCCAGCAGGCTGATCACCTATGCTGCCCATGCTGTCATCCTTCTCCTGCTGCTCGCTGGCGAGGCTCTGGCCCAGTCCAATTACGTGCAGCATGGCGATAGCGGCAACTACTCCACAAACGGACTGCCCGAGGAGGCGACTCTGGATGGCAAGGTAAGTGCCGCATTGTTAGCCCTAAGAAGCAGAACAGTTTGCCAACAAACAAAGGCGTTGATTTGCGAGGGCTGTGCTAAAAGTTTATACTTCCTGGATATTACAAATATATTTTTTAAATATATATATTTTTTAATATTGCTTAAATTTTAAAGTAATAGTCCTATGAAAAAAGTGTTGTTTTCATTATAATATATTGAATTAATACATTTTGCATTTAAATTTATTAAAACTAATTTAAAATTAATTTGTAATATTTTTATAAATTTTTTACTTGAGGAATTTGTAAATATATTAGCTTCAAATTATTATTATTATTTTTTTTTTTTAATATAAAACTAGCTTATAGCATATAATTTTTAAAATATTTTAATTATTGCATTTAAAAAATGTAATGTAGCTAATAAGCTTGAAATCAAATTTAATATATATTTATATATTTATATTATATATTTTTTTTTTTGACCAGATTTCACGTATTACTTAAGAACTATACTTGAACAGACAAACATCTATATTAATACTTACATTTATACATATTTATATAAGTTTATAAAGTACATTAGGATCAGGAAGTTAGCACTTGGAAGATTAAGCGCAGCTTCTGCATAATTATACTCATTCACGAAAGGCAAATGAGTATATTGGTTTTGTGCAATGTCTGTTTTGCTGTCTGCCTGTCCATCTGTAAAAAAAAGAATAATAGATTGATTGAAACAACAGTCTTCGGTTATTTCCAAGTCGGATACTTTCAATTAGAGTAGTCTAGCTCGCGAATTAGAATCTCAATATTTAAATGTCCAAAACACAACCGAATATATAAATTTGTACATGCAAATGACAATTGATGAAGAAGAAAATGAAGAAGATTGACTCTAATAAAGTCAGAACAGCTCAAAAAAATATTTTTGTTTTAGTGCTGATAGGCAAAGTTGCACCGTTATTGCACTTTGAAATAGGGCCAATTCGAACCGAATCAATGAGAAATAAGTTTTTTGATACTTTTTGTTTTACAAAAATAACCTCATTGCTTAGGTTAAGGTTGAGACACTTCGAATGTCTTTGAACCTGTCTTGTGCTAGTATCGAGGGCATATACAATTCCATACAGCAACGGAAGCAACTGCCATGTGACGCGAGCCCACACTAGTAGCTTACATAATATGATAATCCATGGAAGCGCAATCAATTGTCTTTGGCTGAGGAGCTTCCCACGCACAGTCTGTATTCAAATGCGGCTAATAGGAAGGCAAGTTATTGTCTTATTAAACCAATTTCATACTCGTTCAAGTAGTACCGACAGTATTAAGGTAGAGCACAAGTCCTACCAAACTAAGTAAAGGCCTAACCTGACGAGGTAGGATATTTTTTGAGTTCCTTGTTCACATACTGAAAAGAGTATATTCTGTCTGTCTGTACATTGATCACAAATTATATAGCTACGCTCATTGGAGGTGAGTCGGTAGAGCTTATTTCTTCCACAGGACTGCTGCTACAGCTTCTAGGTAGCTCTAGGTAGAGTGATCCATATTATGGAGATGAAACTGATATCTTCCACAATTTAACTTCCATTAACTATAAACCTTATAACTATAGACCACATCCCATTCGATTTCTGATCAGACTAACTTGTCTTTTTTCCTCCATTTCTTGTAGGTAACCAAATTGGATGACATTAGCCCCTTGATATTTTTGAATCGCACCAAAGCCGCGTTGAACTGCGCAGCCGGCTCAATGCAAGTAAGTGTCATCAGATACATATCATAAAGCTGAGTCAGAATTAAACAATCGAGTCTTTGTTTTGCCACAGGTTGATCTCAAATTCAATGATCCCTTCCATGGCATCATTCAGGCCGACTACGATCGCAGCAGCGCTTGTCGCGTTAGTGGCAAAGGCGCACTCAGCTATCGCCTGGAGCTACCGCTTAAAGGCTGTGGAACAATACAGGTATGGATAGAACTAGCTGAAAAATTGACCGTAAATCAATGTCATGTCATCTGTCTGGCCTCAACAGAATCCCACACGCGTGTTCACCAACAACATAATTGTTCGCTTCCATGCCAATTTGGAGATGGATGGCGATGAGATCATCACAATTGTTTGTCGCTATCCGCCGCCGGTGCCTTCACTGCCACCCGCACTACCAGCACCCATGTAAGTGGATTGCCTATCCGTTTCTATTTCCTATTCCAACAAGTTTCTTATAATTCTTGTTGCTCTTTGCAGCTTAAATCCAATTGCCACGGGCTCTGTACTCCAGCCGCCATTGAAGGGCATCCAGATCTTGATGATCATATGCGCCATCATGTTCCTGACCCTGTTGCTGTTGGGTCTAGCCGTCTCCTACTACTGCCTGCGCAGCCGCCCCATACCGGTTGTGCGTCGTCTGCCCATGAGCATGGGCAGCGGCTCAGAGATCACCAAGCTGAGCGGTAGTAGCGCTGGAAATATCAGTGCATTCGAGGGTGTGAAGATACCGCGTGCCCATGCGGCTCTGCAGGCCGTCTATAGCTCGTCGGGCAGCGAGGGTGCTTTGATACCTTCGGACTATCCCAGTGAATCGCATTCGGAAATCGAGGAGATCGACACACGATCGCTGCCGTTCAGCTCTGCGGGCAGCTTCGAGAATCGAGCATTTGTTCAGGAAACGTCCAGCATCTACAGTGACCACTATGCTCCAGCTCAGGAAATACCAGCGGCCAATGCTGTGATGTCCACGGTAATGCGACAAACTGCTATGGTGCAGGAGCCCTTGGCTGGCTCGCCCAAGTTCGATGTTCAGGTGAGGGTGAAGAAGTCGCCACCGCCCATTCCATCACCCGTCACATCCGACACGGAAAGCATGGCAACACTCCGGGGAGATCGCAACAATCTGTCGACCATCATGGAGGGCTACGAAGATCGGGAGAGTGTCATGACCATGGACTCATTGCCGCACCAGGTGGAGACGATGCAGTCACAATTCACGTACGTGCCTGAGCTACATCCGGCACCGCAGATGCCGCAGCCACAGCCTATTCCCTTGGTAGCCGAGCCCAAGTTCTCCGTGTATACGCGCACTCACCATGAGGTGGTCGACGGTCGTCCCGAAACCTGGTCCGACTACACCGACGGCCCGGAGCCGAGCGAGATTACCGATCTGTCCTCCGAGGCACCCGAGCGTTCGGTTGTGCACGACACTAGTCGGGCAGTGGACACGATGCACTACTATGAGGACGAGTATGTGCCAGCGGAGCCAGTGGTGCAAACACCGCCACCGCTGCCCGTGACCTCCCATACGGTGGACGACATCTATTTGCGTACGGTTACTGAGAAGAAGACTATCGAGGATATTGAAAGTCACAAGCGACGCGTTACCGAGTACAAGAGCAAACCGAAGGCACCACTACCGCCACCACCGCCGCCGGTGGTTGATCCCACGTTCGATGTGAAGGTGCGCAAATATCCGAGCGAACGCGAGCAGCAACAGTGGGAGAACTTCTCGGATATCTCGAGCGCCTCCGGGCTAACACTCACGCCGAAGATGTCGCGCACCGAGCTCAGCCTGCCACCAGCTGAGCCGCCGGCCCAGATCCATGATAACAAACAGAAGTTGACCAGCCCCGAGCTGGTTGGCAATATGAAGCCGATTGAGGTACCGCCACAGGACAAGGATGTGCCCAACTGGGACGTGCTCATACGCATACTCGAGGAGCCGGAACTATCTGAGATTGGCGACGATACCAGCTCCGTTCACAACATCAGCTACGATGACAGGGCCAAGTGGAAGGAGATCATAACCACTCAATCGTCATTGCGCACCATGTTGACCGAGGCGGTAGTGCGCGAGGACTTCGAGCGCATTCGTCAGGACACACGCTATGAGCGCATGTTCGAGCCGCAGACCTGGGACGTCATCATACGCATCCTGGCACCGCCCAGCGACGACGAAACGGACGTCGAGATGCGCGCACCCAAACGTGGCAAGAAGGCACCGCCTCAGCCCTGGGACACCCGCTCCAGGCGCAGCTCGCTGCCAACGCTCTACGAGTACGACAGCGACGGCGGCTCCAGCGTGCGCACCATACGCAACGATCCAACACTGCCATTGCACGGCGGTCCAATGACTGGACCCGGGCCCTTCAACACACAGCGATCGCGCCGTAGTTCACGCACCTCATACCAGACAGATCACAACGACTTCCGGTCCATGTCCGAGGTGACAGTGGACTTCGGCAGGCCGCAGCCGGATAATCTGGACAATGTGAGCGATGCCAGCTCGTATTATCATATGCATTACTACGATGATGAGGACAGACGCTCCTTCCATCGCTCAATCAGCCATCCATCGCTGGCCCGCTCGGCCAGCGAATTCACTGAGCACTGGACAGCACCCGACGACGTTGAGGTATCCTCGCCCGAGGGCACGCCTCGCGCCTACCGAGCACGTCAGGTGAGTTTCGATGCCCTCATATTAAACTGTATGACTGCATTACTCAAACCATTTTATTCCCACACTTCCAGCCATTGGCGCTAGCTCAGCACGTGGCGGGCCAGCCCGAGGAGCGCATTGTCTCCCAGACACAAAGCGAATATGTCGAGACCCATCGCAGCGTCTTCCAATCGGAAAAACAACTGCCGGCGCCAACGCGCAAATGGTAGACGAATAGTTTCTCTCTCCCTCTCTCGATAAACAAGTCAATTTTAAACTCTTAATATATAATATATATATTTTTTTTTAAAGAAACAAACTCACAAGCGGCAAAATATGTAACGGGAAGGGTTATCAGAATAGTAGTTAGATTTGCTTCTAATCAATTTGAATCTGGTATTAGTCGAATTGATCAGCTTTTCCGATTAATAACTAACTTAATCATCGCAAAAGAAATGACACAATGCAGCAGCGCGAATCCACATCTACATTGATCTATATATATAATACTATAACTAACAAAAGTGCCAATTACAATTGCCTGAGAAAAGGTTCACTAATTAACAACAAATTTGAGCTCCTGTAAAATTCATTCTTGTTTTATATATATACATATATAATAGGTATTTTCTTACCAGTTGTAAGCCCCAAGCTAAATATTCTCCATATATCTTCAGCTGCTTTAGACTCTATGCTGCCTTTAGGTAAATATATATTTATATATATATATATATAGTACATACATACATGTATATCTGAAATTGGATTAAACTTTAACTATTTCAATTCAACTGCCGCAAAACAAACTCAAAGAGATATCGAAACGAAAACATATAGATGACATTACTTCTAGTTGTGTTGTGGATAGCTTACAGACTTTTTAAAAGTATTACTAAAAATAGCTAGAAATACAAATACTAAATAGAATTTGCTGTTCGGGTGAAGGAATATTAACATAAAAGACTTCTCTATTTCATGGACTACTTTTGGGGACTTCAGATAATAATACAAATATATAAGTATTATATATACATATATTGTTAGCTGCAGTATGTATGTATATACATATATATTATTATATATTACTATTAAATAACTTTTTTTTTTTTTTTTAAATAAATTTTATAAGCCAATCCGTCCAAGAATATAATACTTATATATTCAAAAATAAAAGCATTATACCCTGATTTCCCATTTGCAATGGGCTTAGGATATAATTATTTACCGCAATTAACATGAAACAATAGTTTTTCTTCGGAAGAATCGAAGATACTATAACAGTTCTACAGATCGAGAATGGAATGCAGCGAATTGAAAAATTGAAATAACTCCAATATTATTTGAAACTATGAAAAAATGTCAATGATCCGTTCATAGTTGAGACCAGATTGCAGATAAATCTATAGCATAACTGTATAGAATAAGGTCGTCTATGTGAATATCGATATATATACAAATATATATATACATATATAGGCAGTGACTTTTCCAATGCAAGGGTAGAACAATACGAACAAAAATATAATTAATTATGTAAGTAGTATCTTCATTATATTATCACAAAATTTTAATCAAACAAATGCTGCTCGTTCAACGTACATAGATTACTATTTATCCTAACAGAAATGTCTGTAATCAAAATAAGACAATCAAATAAAAACAAAAAAAAAAAACCTACTAACAAATTGCCTATTTGTTTTTTTATTAAAGCCGTGCCGTCGAATGACCAAGTAAGTAGTTCATACATCAAGTTGAAATCAAATTGAAATAGGGAATTCAAGGCTAAATAGTTAGCATACTATATAGTGAAAAATGATTCGAAAATTTGGCTGCTAGCAACATTGCCAACTTTTAAAGAGAAAAAAAAAAATAGTTTGAACTCAAATGAAAAAAAAAACGTAAATAGAAAATTTACAAAAAAAAAAAAAAAACATAAAAACAATTTTTTTTGTTAAAACCTTAACATCATATATTTTTCAATATTTTTTACTATTTGAGATTCATTATCGTACGACTGATTCATACAAAGGTAATTATTATTCATATATAGCTCATAGCTATAGCTAACATTTCCATGCCTTCGTAATTCATATCTGTATATGTTTTAGGAATCGTCAGGTACCACCTTAATCTTTATAAGGAAAAAGGTCATATTTACTTTTAAAAAAAAATACAGATTCTCTGCTTTCCGCAATTTCAAAATTGATCCCGCAATTGGTCATCAAAAAAAAGCTTGATTTCACGGGACAAAAAGACTCTGGGCCACCAATGTTGCCATTTAATTTTTCAGAGCATAAAAGCTGGATTGTCCAACAATTGAATGCAAAACAAGTAAGAACGTTGCAGTCGGGCATTACCGACTTATCCTCTATCTTATCTATTTATGTTTTGATTTATGATTTTGGGCTGTTAACCCGAGTATATATTCCAAATTTCAGCCCAGTAGCAATTTTGGGTGTCTGGTTCTATAACTGTAGCAGATATGTTTAACCCGATACGCCACGCCCCCAATGGGGGGTATATATATCCGCCATACTTTCCATATATCAAATTACCATGGTTTCTGAGATACCGGAAAATGGATTTTCCAATTTGCCACGCCCCTAGTGGTGCGGATCGGGAAAGTCTTGTCACTTTATAATTCGAGGGTATATACGAGTATATGCAAATTTCAAGTCTCTAACTTCAATAGTGGCGAAAAAAATTTCATTTATACAAACAGTTGGACAGAATGACGAGCATTGCACAAAACCAAAATACATTAGCAAATATATACTATATACATATATACATCTATGCCAACATTTGTTTTTTTTTTTTTTTTTTGGTTTACTTTTGCAAAAATATTTCTTTGGGCTTTTGTGTTTCCCTCAAAAAATATCAAGTTTAATACAAACAAAATGATGAACAAATTGAAGAATTGACAAAGCTGATAAAATGCTTGAAACCAGATGACACATGAGAACAAGAATGAAATGCAGAATAAGTAAAAATTAAGTTGAGAAAAACTAGACACACATCACAAAATACACTGAAAAAAAAACAGTATTCACATAGGTATACAAATTTTTTGTTTTGTAGTCCCATTTGTTAAGTAAATAAAGCTAAGGAAAAAATGTGCATCTTAAACTAATAAGATGAAGATAGAAACAAACAAAAAACAAAGAAACTCTTTGATAAAAATAAATAATGAATTCTTAAGTATATGTTAAAAGTTTCTAAGAATTAACAATTTTCATTGCATGTCATTCTCTTAAAAAAAAATATGTTTTTACAGAATATTGTTGAATTAATTGACTATTATAATCAAAACAGTATAACAAAACTAATAAATAAATTAAAAAAATAAAATTAATAAAATAAAATTTAAATTTAATAAAAATAAAAATATATAATAAACCATTGGAAGACTAGCTCTTATATTTCCAGAAATTTACGCGTTCAAACGGACAGACGAACAGGGCTAAATCAACTCAGCTCGTCGCCCTGATCAAGAGTACATATAGTGTATGGGGTTAGCCACGCCTCCTTCTGCCTGTTATGTACATCTTAACAAAACCATTATAGCCTGATTTCCCATTTTCAATAGGTTGCGGGTAAAACATTTAAAATTTTATATGTATCCAACCCTATGATGAACAATAATACCATACAGTATATTAACATAGAGATACTCTGTTAGTGCTTATAAATGCCGCAATTATAAAACATACATAAATGCGCATGAAATCCGATCGGCCACTTATGTATGTATTCATGTTTGTATGTATGTATGTATGTATGTTTTTATGTATATATGTGTGGACTGACCAGCAACAGAGGCGCAAGAACTGCAGCGTTTGCCGTTTAGCGAAGTCAGTGGATTGCCTTATACATATATATACATATCCACATATCCATATATATCTAATGCATATGCCATAAACATAAACATACGTATGTATATACATACTCTATATACTCTACTCCCGTTCTGCCGCCGTTCGCAGCGACAGAGCTCTATGTATAAGAATGTACTTCGGCTAAGTTCATTTTGCTAAATAAAAATCAATTGTCCGACAACATCGAAGCTGAGCTGACGCTCAAAAAATTTTTAAAATGAAAATGAAAAACAAAATATGAAAAAAGTGTAGAGGTGTATTAAAACCCAAAAAGAGTGTTAAAATAAAATTTAACTTTTACTTAAAAACAAAAAATGAAAAACAAATTAAGAAAGTGGCTACAAAAACCAAGTATTATAAATATAAATATAATTTAATGATTGTTTTTTCATAAAAACAAAAACAAAACAAAAATTATAAGCCAAGAACAACAATACAACCACGAGGAAAGACCTTTTACCGCTGGGAAAACTACTACAACTACTGCTACATCTCCGATTAAGAAAACAAATTTCCTGGTAATAATCCCCAAGTGTAACGTTACTTATATAAACTAAAAATGAAACGAAAACTTATTTATATTTATAAAAATGGATGTAAATACCAAAGCCTAAAAACTTTATAAATTTGAAAAAATATTAGTAAAATAATAAAAATGGTATACAAAAATAAATAAGAGAATTAAATTTGATAAAATCGAACATGCCAGTCAAAAAAAAAATAAAAATAAAAAATAAAAAAAAATATATATATATATATATATACAGAGAATTAATTCTAAATAACAATTTAGCTTAAAGCCTTCAGGCAGTTTTTATTGACTAAATTATTTTATTTATTTTACTTGATTTTCTGTATTTAATTTATTAAATATTTTTTATATATTTTTTTATTTATTGAAATTAGTTTATTAACTAAATTATTTTATTGTTTTATTTTATTTAATTTCATTAATTTATTTGATAATTTATTTTACAATTTTTTCTTTTGGTAATTTAATTTAGTTATTTTATATATATATATATATATATATATATATATATATATATATATATATATATATTATATATTTATATATAAAATAACTAAATTAAATTACCAAAAGAAAAAATTGTAAAATAAATTATCAAATAAATTAATGAAATTAAATAAAATAAAACAATAAAATAATTTAGTTAATAAACTAATTTCATTAATAAAAAAATATATAAAAAATATTTAATAAATTAAATACAGAAAATCAAGTAAAATAAATAAAATAATTTAGTCAATAAAAACTGCCTGAAGGCTTTAAGCTAAATTGTTATTTAGAATTAATTCTCTGTAACAATTAAATAAATAAATAAATGGTTAATAAAACAAATTAAATAAATAGTAACAAATATATCAAATAATTAAGAAAATAAATAAAATCAAATTAAATAAATAAATAAACATAAAATAAAATAAATTCTGGCATATATATACATATATAGTATATATGCAGGCAGTAACAAATATATCAAATAATTAGGAAAATAAATAAAATAAAAAAAATAAATAAATAAACAAAATAAAATAAATTCTAGCATATATCTACATATATAGTATATATGCAGGCAGTAACAAATATATCAAATAATTAAGAAAATAAATAAAATCAAATAAAATAAATAAATAAACATAAAATAAAATCAATTCTAGCATATATATACAATTATATTTTCCAGTCGAAAAATCTGCGTCCCGCAGCTCGGGTGGTGATTTCCCTCTAGCGACTATTTATTCTATTTCTACAAGCCGCGGGATCTCCTTGGTTGAAGTTAGCTTCCGCTAGATGGGTACAAAAAAAAGTCAACAAGGTGAGAACGGTCAGAGCTGCTTCTGCAAATATTGAAAACGGAAATTAGCTGGACATTGAAAATAATTTTTGCAGGTTTCCCAGTGCTGCGTCGTGGATGTACTCTAGCGATGGTCCGATACCCGATGGCAGTCACTTTGGCAGTCCCATGCGTTGATGAAAAGCTGCTGTAATTACGGTAACCAACCATAACTGTCTCATTGTCAAATTGTGGTGGTGGTGGTGGATCGTCTCTGATGACACGCTTCCGTTGGGGTGGATGAGAAATAAGGTTCCATTATCGATCAGCTGGACTAACTGCTGATTTGCTGTAAGATAATCACACCGGGCCTGACCGCTTTTTACGAATAGTAGCTTAGGAATCAACAATTTCCGAGTCGGCGGAGTCAGGAGCATCAGCTTGCACCGCTGATCCGTGAGCTTGGGTATTGAGAGCACAGAAGGCGTCGTGAATTCTACGCCCTCCAACACATTTTGGTATGGAAGTCCTTTATTCTCGATCAGCATAGAATCCATCAGTGCTTACCACCCCGGTTTTGAATGTCGCCGTCAATAGAGTTCACTCTATCGATCACCTCGTTTAACTTCTGCAACGAATCGTGAGTCGATTCGAATAGTCGAGTGTTGATCCTGATTTGCTGGTCGTTGCTCTTCGTGAGATCGCCCTGATCCTTTATATTGGCATTTCAATCCGAAGCGTCAGGAGACCCGGTCACCATTTGCGGGCTGGCCTGCTGCTGAGCCTTCCCAAATCCTCCTTTGCCTTCCTCAAATGGTGGATGGCAAGGGCCTTGACCCGTCGGGTCGACGATAACTGCTGCTTCCTCTAAGGCTCCCTCGATGATGTTCTGGAACAGTTCCAGGTGATTACGTGGATAGCCTTGAAGACTCCGTTGATCCACCATACGACGCCTTGCTGTAAAGGTATAACTGGAGCGTCGTACCTGAAGATGTGGAGTAGGGTTACCATATGCCCTTTTTGATGTTAGTATTTAGTATAGTAACGAACTTAGCATATACAGATGTATGTATCTATGTATGTATGTATAGATGTATTTCCTACTTCATTTTATGTTATGTTATATTTAGTGTTAGCATCTAGGTTTTGTGAAAAACTTTTTCCGATTGATTGATCCTTATGGATTATTTTGCTAACAGGTTTATCTTGATCCCGGGAGCTATTACTGAGAATTCAGGTTCCCTGTCAATCAACGCTTTTAATTCCTTTATGGTATTGTCTCCTATAATTCCATCAAAAGATTCTAATCCCTCGAGGACATAACAAGTAAGAGTCGCGGGATTACCCACAAAAAGGAAAATTTTCCCTGATTGAATCTTAAACGGAACCTTGATGGGGGTGCATCCACCGGCTATAGTAGAGCTTATAAAATTCTTGCTTGCATCCGTGTCGATGAAGATTTTCAACTTATCCCCATCTGGAGTACCATATTCTATGGTACGCTAGAGAGGCGTTTGTCATAAAATTCTCGTCTCTAGATGAAATGATGGCAAATGGCGTAAGCTTTCGGCTGGTTTTTTGGCTTGCGAGTAACCAAGAGTTTTGTAAACAAAAAGAATCAGACGGTTCAACAATATTCTGTTCGATTAACTTTTTAACTTGATGGTTGATTTCTTCTATTTGGCTATGCGGACATCGATAATTCTTTACATATACTGGTTCATCATTATTAGGTCTCAATTTTTGTTTGTAGAAATTGTTTGTTGTGATCGGTTCGGTTTCAAGTCCGAACACATCACTATTCTGTGTGCATAGTTCTTCAAATTGTTTCTTAAACAAGGTTGGCAAATTTTTCTTTAATTTATTAATTTGTAATAAGAAGGTAAAGACGGGAACGCATCTGTTTGGTTTGCAATCAGTTTATTGAATGAATCTTTATTTGGAATAATGTCTTAAACTTTAACAATATTTGCTTAAGGTTAAGCCGCGCTCTTGCGCTGACGGTGACGCCGACAGCGGAGCGGCTGCCCCATATATTTACTATATCTTATTACAAGTAAGTGGAGAATGAGTTGTATATCTAATGTGGGTCATATGCGCTGTTGGGTCAGACCATGCTGACACTGCGCATAGAAGGTTAGTGTGCCCATTCAGGAGGACACTCAGATTACACATGCACTAGAAGAGTGCTTTTGATATCTATTGCTAATACTTGCAATTAATTGTTACAGTATTTATTCAACACATTGGACATGCTACAAATTACAGACTCTTTTCTATTGTCATTGAGATTTTGAACTACGTCGTAGTTCGGAAAGTGATTCAAATTTTAATTTATTAATGCCTACTATTTGACTTGTATCTGTTGTATTTAAGAATCGGACAAAAGCATTCTGGGCTGTTGCAATCGTGTTTAATTTCCTGATTGGGAATTAAAATGTTTTCTTCTGCAGAAGACAATTCTATTTTGCGTATCACCTGGGATGTTGCTGGTAGAAGCGTTGAATTGGTACCAGAACTAAATGTTATTAGAACATAAATAGGATACGTTAGGTTTTGCGGTGTAATTATAAACCAATCTTCGGAATTATTATAATCTAATTGGCAATTAAACATTTGTATGCAATCTAATCCTATTATTCCATCGCTGGGGATTGCGAAATCTGATTGAAGTAGAGGAAATTTGTATGGAATAATGTATTTGTCTGTTTGAAGTTCAATAGAGGCTAATCCTTTGGAGTTTATTACTCCTTCTCCTATGCCTTGAATGTCTATAATTCTATTGATTTGGATGTCATGAAAGACATCAGAATTTTCTTTTAAAATTGAAATATCTGCACCTGTATCGATCAAAAATGCTATATTTATATTTGTTGCAACATTTGTGAATGATACGAAATTATTGAGACTTAAGTCAACAGTATATATTTTATGACTTAACTTTGAGTATCTGGAGGTATCTGGGAGTTTCCCGAAGTATTTTGGGCAACTCTCACATTGTTACTATTATAACCTTGGTTGGAGTTACCGAGGCCTCTTCCTCGATTCTGGCCTCGTCTTCCTCCATGGTTATTGTAATTGGTGTTATTATTGTTGTTATTGCCTCGGTTGTAATTGTTTTGGTAGTTATTTCTGCCACGATTATAGCCTCGGCCTCCTCTATTATCATCGACAATACAAGACAGTGTTACTTTGACCTGTTATTTCTGTGCAACTGTTTACAAATTTTTACCCGGCATCATTCATCTTAGTGAATGTGCCTGCTTGCATTTTAGGGACATATTTCTTCTTGAGGCACCTATTGTGCATTCTGTACAATTTGGCTAATGTGCTTGCGCACAATAAAACTACTATAATGATCATTAAAATCATAATTACTTTGAGCTCGGGTGTATTCACCTCAACAGTATTTATTACGTTGGCGGTAGAGTCCGCAACGTTAGACTTTTTGTCAAACATTCTGACGGCTAATCCGTTACTAATTACTATCGGTAGATCAATTTTGTATATTTATATTCAAATTTTTTGCATTTATTTTTTTTTTTTATTATTTAATTATTAATGTTGATGCCTTTTTTTTTTTGTGTAGTGTAGTATGAATAAGAAGACGTCTTTTTATGTTCGTAGTTCGAATCATTCTGCTTTATTAATTTCTTTAAACATAAGTTCTTACTCTACATATATAAAAGTATATAAAGAGTTCTGTCGCTACAGGCAGCGGCAGAACTGGAGTATATGGTATGTTGTATATATGTTTGTATGTATATGCAGAAGGCATATACATTTAAATGCGCATTGGGCATTAGCCACTCGGACACAGTGCTTACGCTGCAGTTCTCACGCTGCAGGCCAGTCTACATATATATAGCTGATCATATTACATGCACTTGTGTGTGGTTCTTTTATGTAATTACAGTGACAAAGTGTCACTGTATTGATTAGTAATTTACCTAAGCCTTTGGCTGAGCATATGACCACTATATATATTGTATACATATTGTATACACTATAATACGGTGGGCATATGCTTGTTTATTATACAACATACTACAGTAGAACTATTTTTGTTTTGCATCTCAATTGTTTAATTTTTGTATTATAAATAAAACCCTATTCGACCCACGCAGTGGTCTTCCTACCTAATATTTGTATGGCTTTGCAGGCCATACGCTATCGGGCAGAAATGTTTCCGTTCAATTTTAACAATTTAGTGATTAGTATTAGTGTTTATGCAGCGCAGTGCATTTTAAATTTTAAAAAATTTTTTTTTGGTGGGCGTCCTTGGAAACGCTGTCGGTCCTTGCTGCGCGCTCTTTGTAGCGCTGTCGGTCTGCTGGCCTAGCTTGTCACGCTAGGCGGTGCCGGTGCTGGTCCTCTAGCACAGGCTTCTTTTTGTAGATAGGCCCAGCTTGGTGCGCTGGGCGGTGCCGGTGCTGGTTCTCTTAGCACAGGCTTTCTTTTTGCTGTTGTTTGCTGCTGCTGCTGTTGTCGTAGTTGCCGCTGCATGTGCCAATGCAGTATGGACTCCAGACTCCCTCGCAGTCCTTTGGGCACTCGTTGATTCTCTTGGGTATTTTTATCTCTGATGGAGGTTCAATTTTCTTAGTATCTTTTATATTTTTAATACGTGAGAGAGTCGAACATGGCTTTGCTTTAGAATTTTGCGAATATTCTCGCAATAGGTCAAGCTCCGCTTGCAGCTTTTGAGCTGTTGACCAGGCTGGTGGAGGTTGTTTTGTATATAATAGCCAATTTAGGCTGGCTATTCTTTTTTTTTATCTTATTCCTCACACCGCCTCTTTTATTCGCCATGCCCGCACTCTACTCACTCAGGAATTTGTTTGTCCAATGTTGTTGTTCTCGCGAAGATTGCAGGTTCGAGTCCTGTCACGGTCGCCATGTAATAAAAAGGTCTGTTTGGTTTGCAGTCAGTTTATTGAATGAATCTTTATTTGGAATAATGTCTTAAACTTTAACAATATTTGCTTAAGCTTAAGCCGCGCTCTTGCGCTGACGGTGACGCCGACAGCGGAGCGGCTGCCCCATATATTTACTATATCTTATTACAAGTAAGTAGAGAATGAGTTGCATATCTAATGTGGGTCATATGCGCTGTTGGGTCAGACCATGCTGACACTGCGCATAGAAGGTTAGTGCCCCCATTCAAGAGGACACTCAGATTACACATGCACTAGAAGAGTGCTTTTGATATCTATTGCTAATACTTGCAAATAATTGTTACAGTATTTATTCAACACATTGGACATGCTACAGGGCGTCCTTGGTAACGCTGTCGGTCCTTAGTTTGTTGTTGCTGCTGCTGCTGTCCGGGGCCTAGGAGCTCAGGCGGTGCCGGTGCTGGTCGTCGCACCGAGTTTCTGCCAGCATGTGTAGCTGCAGTGGGGAGACTGCAGGGGTCCTGGGCAGTCCTGTGGCCATCTATCTTCTCTTTTAGGTATTGGCACTGGCTTTGGAGGAGTTTTTAAATTAGTATTGGTTATACTTTTAATATGTATATCTGAGGGAGAGTAAGTTGGCTGTTTATTTTCAATTAGCGATTTTAGAAAATCTAATTCGCTTTGCAACTTCTGTGCACTTTGCCAAGGAGGTGGTGCATTGTTTGCATATAATAGCCACTTTATGTGCACTATCCTTTTTTTTTGTTTTATGCAGCACTCCACCTCTCTTTGCATTCCTTTTAGCCATCACCTTACTCTACTCACTCAGTACATTTGTATTCTCCTCCAGTGTCGTTGATTTTTCTTCGGCCAGTAGATGACGCAGTTGCTCATCGCAATACAGTTGGGAATAGGGCTGGTGTTCGTGCAGGTAGTGTGCCAAGATGCTGCGCTTGCTGGGTTCGGTTTACTTTTTTTTTTTTTTTTTGAATTTCAGTTTATTTTCCGTTGTCTTTACACTTTGATAGCACTTTATTGGAAACACTGTACTTGTAATAAGTACCACATATACATGTTCGTGACCATGTCACGGTCGCCATGTAATGAACGGGTCACAATAAAACACATCCGTTCAATTTGGAATCAGTTTATTGAATTATTTCTTAAAGCTAAGACACATATATTGCTCTGCTTGTAGTTTGACTGACGTATCCCAACTTAATTGATTGGATACGTACAGTTACGATCTTTCAATCGACGTAAGATTCCGCTGCGTCTAGTTTTTTTTTATTGTCAATTGTTTTTACCCTGTTTTGTATATATTAATTTTGTTTTTTTATAAAAATATTTTTTTTTATAATTTTATAGTGTTTTTATAATGTCTTTTGTATTGCCCTATTCGACCAACGCAGTGATCTTCCTGTCTAATTTGTGTATGGCTTTACGGGCCATACGCTATACGCTAAACACAATTTTCTTAATTACCATATTTGTTATAATATAATATAAAATTTTGTATACATGTACATGTTTCATGTTCGTGACATTGTCAGGGTCGCCATGTAAACAGAAAGAATACGTCTTCATTCTTTTGGTTATTAAATCATTCTCCTCATTCATTATTCAATATATAAGTTCTTACTCTACATATATATAAAAGTATATAAAGAGTTCTGTCGCTAAAGGAAGCGGCAGAACTGGAGTATATGGTATGTTGCATATATGTTTATATGTATATGCAGAAGGCATATAAGTTATTTAGGTCTATCCGCTCCAGTAGTCCTCGTAAGGGGATGCCGTCGGGTAGATCCAGGTTGTTAGTTGACAATGTAGATTAGGTTGAGATATATGATATACAACATACTACAAAGGACTATGAAGTGGACCTTCGCTATTTGCGGGGCATTTCTTTTTTAGAGCCTTTATTTCTTTTTTGGGTACAGGTTTGCTTTTATTTGTATCTGTTATGCGTTTAATTTTTTTTTATTAACATCATTAGTTTTTGAGCTCACAAATTTGCTTTCGTTATACTTTTTGACTTCGGAGTCGAGGAACTCGAGCTCTGCTTGTAGTTTGACTGACGTGTCCCAACTTAATTGATTGGATACGTACAGTTTCTTATGCAGTTCGGACTTACGATCTTTCAATTGACGTAAGATTCCGCTGCGTCTAGTTTTTTTTTTTTTTCATATTTCTTATTACCGTGAAGGTCTAACATTGTAAGGATAACTATTTAGTCCTGTCACGGTCGCCATGTAGTAGACGTCTTTTTATGTTCGTAGTTCGAATCATTCTGCTTTATTAATTTCTTTTAACATAAGTTCTTACTCTACATATATAAAAGTATATAAAGAGTTCTGTCGCTACAGGCAGCGGCAGAACTGGAGTATATGGTATGTTGTATATATGTTTGTATGTATATGCTGAAGGCATATACATTTAAATGCGCATTGGGCATTAGGCTACCACTCGGACACAGTGCTTACGCTGCAGTTCTCACGCTGCAGGCCAGTCTACATATATATAGCTGATCATATTACATGCACTTGTGTGTGGTTCTTTTATGTAATTACAGTGACAAAGTGTCACTGTATTGATTAGTAATTTACCTAAGCCTTTGGCTGAGCATATGACCACTATATATATTGTATACATATTGTATACACTATAATACGGTGGGCATATGCTTGTTTATTATACAACATACTACATTACTGTAGACACGTAATTGCTGTTTTGTTGAAAGCCATTTATTGAATGAATATAAAATGAAAATCAAATGAAGTGTAGTATGTCTCATTATAAAGGCAAACAAGGCATATGCATTTCTGCAGCCCGATTGCGTTACTGCGCTCTTTGGCGAAGTTGCTGGTTAATCTTTGCGATCTGCTCCAGTCCTTTTGTTTTTTCCTCGTCTGTTGTGTATGTCTTCAACAGATCCCTTTCTAGGTATCTTTGTTGAAGGAGTTTCCTAATCCTGCCTCCGCGTTTTGTCTTCTTTTTTTTTCTTTCTTTACTTGACGTGCCCGGTACTCAGCTATCGTGAGTGGGCGTGGTCCATCGGTGGGATGCACCTCCAACGCTTCTTGGAGTGTCGGTGCGTCCCTTTGCTCGATAGGAGCAGCTTCCTCCAGCGACGTAGATTCGGTGTTTGTCATTTACTGCTGCTTGTCTTAGGCTAAGATACATATATTTCTTATTATATATATCTCTGCCGCAGAAGGCAGCAGAGCGAGAGAGCGTAGTATGTGTGTATGTATATGCAAAGGGCATATACATTAGGATTGCTATATGAGCCTCTGCTCATAAGCATATATATATATATATGTGCATATATATATATAAGTATGCAAGCGACAGCCGTTGGCTTGTGAGGCGGTCAACGGTATATATATATATATATGTCCGATCATCTCAAGTGCATTTATGTTTACTTGATTGTATATATTTGATTGTATATTTACATAGCGACAAAGTGTCACTATGTGCACATTTTAGGGTATTGAGTGTCGGGTATATATATTATTAAATGAGACATACTACAGAAGTCTTAAGCTAAAATACATATTATATATATTATTATATGAAACATACTACATTACATATGATTTTCTTTTTTTTATTTATTGTCAATTGTTTTTACCCTACGTATATTAATATTTTTTTTTATAATTTTATAGTGTTTTTATAATGTCTTTTGTATTACCCTATTCGACCAACGCAGTGATCTTCCTGTCTAATTTGTGTATGGCTTTACGGGCCATACGCTATACGCTAAACACAATTTTCTTAATTACTATATTTGTTATAATATAATATAAAATTTTGTATACATGTACATGTACATGTTTCATGTTCGTGACATTGTCAGGGTCGCCATGTAAACAGAAAGAATACGTCTTCATTCTTCTGGTTATTAAATCATTCTTTTTACTCATTACTCAAAATATAAATTCTTACTCTAAATATATAAAAAGTATATAAAGAGTTTTTATGTACATATATGCAGAAGGCATATAAATTAAGTCTGATATATCATTTATATTTTGAATATGTGAGAGAGTGGAACATGGCTTTGCTTTTGTATTTTGCAAGTATTCTCGCAATTGGTCAAGCTCTGCTTGTAGCTTCTGAGCTGTTGACCAGGCTGGTGGAGGTTGTTGTGTATAAAACTGCCAATTTAGGCTGGCTATCCTTTTTTTTATTTTGTTTCTCACACCGCCTCTTTTATTTGCCATATTCACACTCTACTCACTCTGAACTTTCCTTGTCCATTGTTGCCGTTGTTGTTGATGATGGTTCTTTCTTCAATTTTTTCTTTAAATATTTTTTCGCCGCAGGCTTGTGACTATGTCACGGTCGCCATGTAAAGATTAACGTCTTTGGTTTTTTATTTATTTAAATTTTATTGAAACTGTGGAGACAGCAGTGGTGCCGCTTCCAACGCTCAGTTGAATCTCACCTTAAACATTCTACTTAGGTTCTGAATAAGCCCAAGTCTCGTTGCTGCGATACATAAGGTTTGGCAGCAGAGAGAGAGACGGTTATGTATATTCCTTATATATTATATATGTATATGTTATATGTATATTTATGCTCTCTTAAACTGGAGCGGTAGTGCATATGCATACACTTGAGTTCAGTCAGGTGGTCGGCGCGTGTAAATTAAGTCTACCGCCGTTATCTCGATAACCAGCGACGCTATGTGGGTAATCGGCCGGCGATAATGGGCTCTTCCTTTGATGAGGTAACGATGGATCCGGCGAGTGAAACTGGATCCATGATGATTATGTTGTGTGATGGATCCGGCGAGTGAAACTGGATCCATGATAATTATGTTGTGGGACTTTCCCAACTATAATTGATAACACAACTGAGTTTTATTTACGGCAGTGCCGGAGCTTTAATCATTCGTCTTATTAAAATGCGATCTGAATTGAGACTGACTTTACAGAAATGTATTTGCTTAAGCTTACCCTGTGATTCTTGCGCAAACAGCACCTGTGTCCGTTTTCACTTGCTGTGTGCAGAGCTCTTGGCAGCGCGTCAGCATTGTTTACCAGAATACTACTTTGTTGCTGAGGGCAACCAAATACTTATGATTATCTGCTGCGTACTTAGAGACAACAATGTATGACAGAGAGAGTTTATATTATATGCTTAGTTGTTAACTTATATATAATTAAAATTAGTTTTGAAATATATTTATTTTTTTTTAATTTTAAATTAAAATAGTTTCTCTTTTTTTTTTAAACATCAGCTGGTCGTCGCCGGCTGGCTCGCTGATGTTCCCTCGATGGCGTAAAAGGCGGCCTGCCTTTCAGGCTTTTGCTTCAGCTGCTGATGTCCGGGGCCTAGGAGCTCAGGCTCAGGCGGTACCGGTGCTGGTCGTCGCACCGAGTTCCTGCCAGCATGTGTAGCTGCAGTAGGGAGACTCTAGGGGTCCTGGGCAGTCCTGTGGGCATTTAGCTTCTTTTTTCGGTAGCGGTACTGGCTTTGGAGGAGTTATTATATTAACTTCTGTTACTTTTAATATAAGCTCATCTGAGTGAGAGTGAGTTTCTGGCTTGTGGCTTACTTTCATTGATTTTAGATAATCAAGTTCTCGCTGTAATTTTTGTGCTGTTTTCCATGGAGGTGGTGCTTGATTTGAATATATTAGCCACTTAATGTGTGCAATTCTTTTCTTTGATTTGTGTTGCTCTCCACCTCTTTTTGCACCTTTTGCCATTACTCTCACTCTACTCACTCAGAATAGCTTGTTTCCTCCTCCAAGTCAGTTCTTGCTGATTAGGATTAAGGTTGTTGGATGTTGTTGTTTCTTTTGGTTAGACGTCGATTTTCTTAATGCAATTTGTAATGCCATAATAGTTTTGAATGCGATTTCAATTCGCTTATCTTCCACAAACATGTCAAAAAAAATTATATTGTAGTATGAATAAGAAGACGTCTTTTTATGTTCGTAGTTCGAATCATTCTGCTTTATTAATTTCTTTAAACATAAGTTCTTACTCTACATATATAAAAGTATATAAAGAGTTCTGTCGCTACAGGCAGCGGCAGAACTGGAGTATATGGTATGTTGTATATATGTTTGTATGTATATGCTGAAGGCATATACATTTAAATGCGCATTGGGCATTAGGCTACCACTCGGACACAGTGCTTACGCTGCAGTTCTCACGCTGCAGGCCAGTCTACATATATATAGCTGATCATATTACATGCACTTGTGTGTGGTTCTTTTATGTAATTTGCACATGTTCGTGACTTCCTGTCACGGTCGCCATGTGAACAAAAGACACTTGTATTGCTTTGCGGCAGCTAATTCATTCTGTTTTATTGTCTTAAAAATTATAAGTTCTTACCCTAAGTACATAATGGGTATATAAGAAGTTCTGTCGCTCAAAGCAGCGGCAGAACGGGAGTATATAGTATGTATTTGTATATATGTTTATATGTTGTAAACACTGTTCTCTTGTGCGGTTCAATTAATAATGATTTATTGTTTCTCAAAAATATAAGTTCTTACTCTAAATATATAAAAAGTATATAAAGAGTTCTGTCGCTACAGGCAGCGGCAGAACTGGAGTATATGGTATGTTGCATATATGTTTATATGTATATGCAGAAGGCATATACATTCAAATGCGCATTGGGCATTAGGCTACATATATATGGCTGATCATATTACGTGCACTTGTGTGTGGTTCTTTTATGTAAATACAGTGACAAAGTGTCACTCTATTGATGAGTAATTTACTCAAGCCTTTGGCTGAGCATATGACCACTTTATATATTGTACACATATTGTATACACTATAATACGGTGGGCATATGCCTTTTCATTATACAACATACTACAATATGCAACTGGGAGTTGTTTAGATGTTTCTATGTGGTCATTAACGTACTTTGGGCATTTATGTATTTGTTTTTATTATGGCAAAGGGTCACAATATGTGAACTGATTGTTATACTCTTTAATTTATCATAATCGTAGAGTAGATATGCTACAGTTGACTTCCTCTCTTGATTACTGGCCTTGTGGCTCAGCAATATAATGTAATTAATTGCAATTGATCTTTACCTGGATCTATTTATTCGTTCTATATATGTAAACGGACCACTTTCTCTTTGGCTTATAGATTCTATATTTTCCCTAAAGATCACTTGGGAGTACCGATAAAGATTCGAGTATAAAAAAAATATACATATAAGAGGTAATAATATTTAATGTAGATGTAGTTAAATCTGAATGGCTTCGAGGAATAACATGATTGTTGCTTAGGGATAAGTATATTTATATTATGTTAATGATTATTCTCAATTTAATAATATAATATAATATAGAATATAAACTTAAGTAGCTAATTCTTAAGCATAAATACTTGTATAATCACTTAAATTAATTTCTAAGAAGTTCAGTAATATGTAAATTAAAGTAAAATGTTCAATAAACAAGACAAAATGTAGGAAATAATAAAAATTGTATGAAAAACATAGTAAATACCTTGTCAATATATTTGTATCTTCTTCTTCAGTGAAGAGACACGAAGTCTCAATCTATGAAAAATTTAAATTCTTACGAGCGTTAGGATTTACGCGCCTCTTTCCGATAACGTAATGCCAACATAAACAACGTAAGCGCTGTAGCAGTAACACTCTGTTAAAAGGATCAGTACGCGAGCAGTGCTTCTAATGTTAATTAACAGATCTGTTCTGACGTCACGTTTTCGGCTTGTGCTCTGTTATTAACAGAGATCTGGCAATTGGTCCAATTGGCAAGCAAAATAAAGTAAATAAAGCAAGTGCATTTACGACGAAATCAAAGACGGAGTATTATAGTTAACTAAGAACCTGAAGAACCTGAAGTGTCGTCACACTGCTATCTTAACAGACCACTTTGCCCAGCCACTAACCATACAACACATAGGCTGGTCAGCTAGAGCAAATTTTTTACACGTAGGAAAAAACCCTTTTAAAAGTTCGATATTCCACAGACAGTAAGAATAGTAAGAATGCACACAGGCACACAAATAGTCATACATGTAACAAGGGCCTTTAAAAAGTTCTTTAGAACTTTTTTTGTGAAAGTACTTGCGATAATTATTTAGAAAATATAATTTTTCAGACAGTTAAAATCTTCTAAGTTTCCTAAGTCTCACAAGTTTTCTAAGTCTTTCAAGTTTTCTAAGTCTTTTAAGCTTTCTAAGTCTTTCATGTTTTCTAAGTCTTGCTAATTTTCTAAGTTTTCCTAGTTTTTTAAGTCTTCTAAGTTTTTTAAATCTTTCAAGTTTTCTAGGTCTTCCTAGTTTTCTAAGTCTTTCAAGTTTTCTATGTCTTCTAAGTTTTCTAAGTCTTTCAAGTTTTCTAATTCTGTCCAATTTTGTAAGTCTTTCCATTTTTCTAAGTTTTTTAAGTCTTTCCATTTTTCTAAGTTTTTTAAGTCTTTCATGTTTACTAAGTCTTCCTAATTTTCTAAGTCTTTCTAATTTTCTAAGTCTTGCTAATTTTCTAAGACTTTTCATTTTTCTAAGTTATTAAATTTGTCAACATTTTCTAAGTCTTTCAAGTTGTCTAATTCTGTCAAATTTTCTAATTCTTGCTAATTTCTTGTCCCTAAGCCTAAGTCTTTACTGCTTAGCTCAACGATCATTAACATTATCTTATGTCTACAGTTTTTCTTATATCTAATATTTAAACAATTCTTAACAATTATTTTTAGCTATTACAATACTGCTTAAATTACTTAACAATATTAACAAATAAAATACTTACCTCACCACACTTCACTTCACTACACTTTCACTTTCACTTTACTGCACTGCACAATTGACCCCCACCGGGCCTGGACGACTGAAGAAATGCTGCAGCTGCTGCTCCTTATATAGGGCGACTTCCACTCAACCTCCAAGGCGAGCTCAAATGTTGAGCCTGCGTCGAGCTGCGGTCGCTGCAGTCGATCGTGAAGTGACCAATGAGAACACTCTCTGCAGCTCCAAGCATTCGAAATGAGTTTAACTTAATTGTAAGTGTAAGCAAATATTGCTGAAGACATAAAGACAACAGCTCATTTTCGTTGCTTGCTTTGGCAGACAGACAGAGAGACAGACAGACAGACAGACAGGCTTAGAGATAAAGAGAGAGAGACAGACAGATTTGCAGATATACAGACAGTCTTCCCCACCAATAGCCTCCCTCCTTTTGAAAAATGACGTAATATTATGGAGTTATTTTATAAGATTTTACTTAAGAGATAAGTTTTTAACTAACAAATGAATAGTTTATTAAATATATATATATATATATATATAAATATATATATATATATAAATATATATATATATATATATAAGTTAACGATTGCCTTGCCTTATGCGAGGGCAACCCACACATACTTACGACGTTTGTCTCCTATTTCCTTTAAATGAATAGATTCAATAATTAAATCACCTTATAATTTTTATTCAATGATTGTTCGTTATAATCTACTGCGGGGTTTCAGCTCTGAATTCCAACTGACTCTTCCGTCCAACCGACGGCTACTTATTCTACCCGGCGCGGCTACGGCGTCCAACTCCCAGTGGCGGCGCGGCGGCGGTGCGGCGGCGGCGGGGGCAGCGGCGACTGCAGTGTCAGCGGTTTCAGCGTACCCGCTGTCGGACCCGCAACGGCAGAAGGCTCAGCGGCGGCAGCGTCTGTTGCTGAGGTCGCGAATCGGCTTCCGGTTACACTCTGCATTCCAGCACTTGTACGCGTCAGCGTAACTGCAAGTGTGTTGCAATGATGGAGTGCAGAGTGACGGGAGTGGGGAGGAAGAGGTCGTGCATTGGCACTGGCTGGTGTTAACTCCTCCCCCCTTAAGTATCTGCGTCCCGCAGATCAGGTGGCTTTCTGGTCGACCGACGTGGTGGCTTCTGCCTGTCCGGCATGCGTTACCGTCTCGTCGGTATTTGGGGGTGTTTGGCCTCGTGTGGTCCTCCTCCATACCATGAAGATGGCGAACATCACTACTACGACTGTAGCGATTTCCGTCGTAATGGTAGTTGTAATTTGTCCTCGCATCGTCCGCAACAGGTCCAGGTTGCGTGTGCTCAAGCTGTGTATGAGTTCCAGGTTGAGGTGGTATCCCTTGCTGGTCAAATTGCTGATCACCGAAGGCATCGCTACCAGATGTGTATGCGTATGGCTGTGGAACGTCCTATTTTCTGTCTTTATTGACTCATTTACAAATTGAATCAAGTAAGTTCCATCGAGGTTGTGGCTCTGTCCGCTGGTAACGATGGTTCCGTTGTAATTTGTCAGATACAACGTTCCATCTTCAAGTAGCTCAACAACCCGTTGGTTGGATGCTACATAATGGCATTCAGCGTTACCACCCTTCAATAGTCTTGGAATACACTCATCTTCATTCAACGGAAGTAAGTGCTCTTCTGCACAAACGCTAGTGTTTCCTATTGTAAGGCAACTCTTTGCGATAGCAAACGTTTCCTCTGGGGCCACCAATAGTTTCTTATAATTGAAATCTATTTGCTTGCCAGAAGAAATCGTTGGTCTGATGACTAGCATCTGGTATTCCTTAGCGACCACCTTGGGCAGTGCCAATATATACAGGAGCGTTGTGCCATTAGTCACGATGATTGGTTTGGCAAATTCTGTCGCCTCCACAGCGCTCTGGTAAGGCAAGGAATCCATTTCTTTGAGGAGCGTCTGTATCTCTGCTTCATCCAGCAGGTTGCTATTTACCAGTCCGGCTTTAGCGAATTGACAAGCTCTACTCAGTTCGCCGACCTGATTTTCCAACAAGATTGCTTTATGAAGTGCGACCGTGGCAGCTTGATCGCGGTTGTCGATGGAGTTGACTCTCTCCATCATAGCGTTTAGTCTCTCCAGAGACTGCTTCGACGTCTCGAACAGCCTATCATTAATCCTGTATTGTCGGTTGCTGTTTTCAATCAAGCTGTCCCGAGTGTTCAGAATAGTGCTCCAATCTGAGGCGTCTGGTGACCCTGCGATCCATTTCCAAGCTGAGCCCAGCCAGTCGATAGAGCGCGCTCGCCTGGCTCTTGTTAACTTCGAGAGCATTTGCTGCGCTTGTTCCAAGTGGTAGGAAGTCAGGACTCGGGTTTGCCCCGCGTCTAGTTCTTGTGCCTCTGCTCTTGTTCCCTCGATGGCCGCTTGTATCTCATCTAGCTTAACCAAGTGTATTAGGTTAAAATAACCATCTACCCTCCAGCCACTGCCTTGCCTTAGCGTGACCAACGGCCCATCATATTTGAAAATGTGAAAGGCTTGCGCTGATGCGAGCCACAGCAGGGAAAACAGTAACATGTTGCTAATAAAGAATGAGTACAATTTTTACTTAAAATTTAACAATTTTGCTTATAATTTAACAATTTTACTTAAGTTATATGGGGTTGATAGGGAAACATGTAATTTTGTAAAGAAATGTATTTTTGTGTGTGTGTGTGGGTATGGTTAGTGGCACGAAGTTCTCTGCTTGGCATTGGCGTTGGGTATTTAAGAAAAAGGTTATAAAAAAAGGTGCATATGTGGAAAACCCCTTGTGAAAGAAACTTGTGATAAAAACCCACAAATGTTCTTCATTTCCTCACATGGGATTTATGAAGAATTTTGCCTGATCGCGTTTTTATTGTCACTCTTCTGTCTTGTTCAACGGTCTCTTTGTTGAACCGTCTCTTATCTTTTCCCTTAATTTGTTTGTTTGCAACGAATACTTGTTGCCCCGTTTGATAAATTACTGGCGCTGCCCTAGTTCTGTTTTTACTATCGTTGGAGATTTCTTGTTTTCGCTGTAGTAAACCCCTTATATCTTCATGTTCTTTCTGTTTAAGTTCTAACATTTGTTGTAAATCTGTGTAAGTGGTACGGTTAAAAAAAATATCAACGGGCCTCCGTTTCGTAACGGAATGAATAGAGTTATTGTACCTATCGACAGAAATAGCAGCGAGTTCTTCTACCGTGAATGAAAGGTATTCTTGCTTAAGACAACGGTAGATTTCTAGAAAAGTTGAATGAAACCTTTCGACTTGGCCATTCACCTCACTTTTTTGTGACGGTGCGTGGTATACCTCGATACCCAGAGCCTTGAGGAAATTCAAGACCGTAGGGCAGAGTAAACCTCGTTCGTTGTCAGATACCATCATCTTCGGGGCAGTGAAATAATGAAGAACCTTAGCTAATTCTTCGCGCAAATGTAGCGCTGATTTTGACTCTATTGGGAAAAGCTTAGCGTATTTGGAAAACTTATCTATGCAACTGAGGTACTTCCTTTTCTCGAGCATGAAAATGTCAATGTGTAGTACCTCACAAGGGCGAGTTGGAATTGGTGTAGGTTGCAGAAATGGTTTGCTTGGATGTCGATCGTATTTTTGGTACTTGCAAATTTGGCAGGTGGCCGTGAAAGCCTTGATACGACTGGCCATTTTTAAGAAATAGCAGCTACTTAAAAGTTGTAGTCTAACTTCTCTTGGATTTCTATGCGCTCGAGAGTGTTCTTGTGCTATAATCATTGATATTTCGTCCTCGTTTGTAATGTCTTTCACAATCCTTTGCGCTATTCTTGCTCTAAAAGGAGTAAATGACTCCCGATAGCGCTCTTGGAAGGATTGTAAATGACTGTCAGGAATCTTCACTCCATTTGTAACAACCGGGCGTAAATACTTTTTTAAAATATCCGTTAAGGACGTCATTGTTTCGTCCGTTAAAGGGATCATGTGCCTAGTGTACCCTGGGAATGGTGTTTCGAGAGAGTAAGTTACCGTCTGAAGATCAAATACTAACTGATTCCTAAAAACATTAATTGGAGCTTCAACGTGAGGCACGAGATCTGACGCGTCTTGGAGTGCGCTATGCACCGTAGCCGCTGAGTCAGAAGGCTCAGCGGCGGCAGCGTCTGTTGCTGAGGTCGCGAATCGGCTTCCGGTTACACTCTGCATTCCAGCACTTGTACGCGTCAGCGTAACTGCAAGTGTGTTGCAATGATGGAGTGCAGAGTGACGGGAGTGGGGAGGAAGAGGTCGTGCATTGGCACTGGCTGGTGTTAACTTATATATATATATATATATATATATATATATATATATATATATATATATATCTTTTTTTTTAATTTTGTTTTTGTGTATATATGAAATTACAAATAATATTCAAATTTAAAGTAGTGTTTTTGTCTTAGCATGGCCATGCTAAATACAATTATGAAATAAACATTTTTAGCCTATCCTTATGTACTGTTTGTTTTTTGTTTTTATTATTTGTTATTATTATGTTATTTCTATCTCCTATTTCCGATACTTTATACGGACCGGTATATTTATAATCTAATTTACGACCTGTTTCATTTCTTAATAAGACTTTATCTCCTACTGATATATCTATGTTGTTTACTTTCTGATCATATAGTATCTTATTATTTTTCTTATTTTTTCTAACATTATTCTAGCTCTTTTATATGCTACTTCTAATCTATATTTACTTTCTTTAGCATAGTCATCTATATTGTATATGGTTTCTATATAATCTATACTATTAAATTGTTTTGGTAAATTATTTGTCTTACCAAATATTAACTCATATGGACAGTAATTATTATTATATTTTCAATTTCTAAATATTTGCATAGATCATTTATAATTGAATTCTTATATTCTGTACCCATGTCCGTAATGAACGTCTTCATTGGACCGTACTTTAGAATAAATGATTCAAAAATTGCTTTAGCGACAGTGTTCGCGTTCTTATTTGGAACTGGTATGGCAACTAAATATTTAGTTAGGTCACATATTACAGTGATTTTGGTAGTGGTGTAGTATGAATAAGAAGACGTCTTTTTATGTTCGTAGTTCGAATCATTCTGCTTTATTAATTTCTTTAAACATAAGTTCTTACTCTACATATATAAAAGTATATAAAGAGTTCTGTCGCTACAGGCAGCGGCAGAACTGGAGTATATGGTATGTTGTATATATGTTTGTATGTATATGCTGAAGGCATATACATTTAAATGCGCATTGGGCATTAGGCTACCACTCGGACACAGTGCTTACGCTGCAGTTCTCACGCTGCAGGCCAGTCTACATATATATAGCTGATCATATTACATGCACTTGTGTGTGGTTCTTTTATGTAATTACAGTGACAAAGTGTCACTGTATTGATTAGTAATTTACCTAAGCCTTTGGCTGAGCATATGACCACTATATATATTGTATACATATTGTATACACTATAATACGGTGGGCATATGCTTGTTTATTATACAACATACTACACCTCCATTTTTTAAGAAATAACGTAATATTAATATGTAGTTATTTTAAATTTTAATATAAGTATAAAATGTTATTAGTAATAAATTTTTTTTTTTTTAATTTTTTTTTTTTAAGTTTTATGATTCTTATTTAATAAAATTTTTGATTTTTGTTAATTTATTTTATTTGTTTGTATTAAAATTTTTTGTGTATTTAAAATTTTTTTTTTATTTTTAAAACTTTTATGATTCTTATTTAATAAAAAAAAATTTTTTTTTAAATTTATTTTATTAAAAGATTTTTGTAATTTTTTTTTTATATTTTATTTTTTATTTTTATTATGTTGATATATATATATATATATATATGTATATAGATAAAAACAATAAAAACGATGTTTTTTTTTTTTTTTTTTTTTTTTTATTTGTTTTTTTTTTTGGTTTTCAATTTGTAAACATTTTTAGTCTATCCTTATGAACTCTTTGTTCCTTATTTTTCTTATTTTTGATAATTATATTATTATTTTTTTCTATACTAATGACCTCAAATGGTCCTATATATGAAGATTCTAATTTATGACCTGTTTCATTCTTTAAATAAACTTGGTCTCCTATTTCTATTTTAAAATCTAATACTTTTTTATCATTAATTTCTTTTTGCCTAATTTTATTTTTTTCTAAAAGTATTCGAGCTCTCTTATACGCGTGTTCTAGTCTAAACTTAACTTCCTTAGAATAATCTTCTATATTATATATAGGTTCTATACTGTTTACGCTATTAAATTGAATTGGTAGGTTGTTTTGTCTACCAAATACTAATTCATATGGACAATAATTATGAGTTACTGATGGTGTTGTGTTAAAACAATACACGAAATACTGTAACCATATGTCCCAATCAGTTTTATCTACTGATATATATGAACGGATGTACTCATTGAATGTCCTATGACTTCTTTCAACGGTACCTAATGTCTGATGGTGGTGTGCTGTAGACGTTATGTTGTCTATTTTTAAATATTTGCACAGATCAGTTATAATAGAATTTTTGTATTCTGTTCCCATGTCCGTAATGAACGTCTTCATAGGACCGTACTTCAGAATAAAAGATTCAAATATGGCTTTTGCGACAGTTGTTGCACTTTTGTTTGCAACTGGAATTGCTACTAAATACTTTGTCAAATCACATATTAAAGTGATTGCGTATTCATTTCCATTTTCTGAACGTGGTAGTGGACCAATTGTGTCTACTATCACTCTGTCAAAAGCATATTGTGGTGTCTCAGTTAGTACCATAGGTGATCTGTTATGTTTCGTCGTTTTCGACGTCAGGCATTTTGGACATTTATTTATGTACTCTTTTACATGTTTAGTCATGTTTTTCCAATAATATAGTCTCTTTATTTTTGCTAGCGTTTTATTTATGCCTGTATGACCTCCTTGAATTGGATCGTCCTGTCACGGTCGCCATGTAGTATGAATAAGAAGACGTCTTTTTATGTTCGTAGTTCGAATCATTCTGCTTTATTAATTTCTTTAAACATAAGTTCTTACTCTACATATATAAAAGTATATAAAGAGTTCTGTCGCTACAGGCAGCGGCAGAACTGGAGTATATGGTATGTTGTATATATGTTTGTATGTATATGCTGAAGGCATATACATTTAAATGCGCATTGGGCATTAGGCTACCACTCGGACACAGTGCTTACGCTGCAGTTCTCACGCTGCAGGCCAGTCTACATATATATAGCTGATCATATTACATGCACTTGTGTGTGGTTCTTTTATGTAATTACAGTGACAAAGTGTCACTGTATTGATTAGTAATTTACCTAAGCCTTTGGCTGAGCATATGACCACTATATATATTGTATACATATTGTATACACTATAATACGGTGGGCATATGCTTGTTTATTATACAACATACTACAGTGGACCAATAGTGTTTACTATCACCCTGTCGAAAGCATTTATTGGCATATCAGTTATTATCAATGGAGTCTTATTGTGCTTTGTTATTTTAGCTAATTGGCATTTTTGACAGAGTTTTTAAATATTGGAATGCATTTTGGCACTCCTCTGTCCATTCGAAAGGAACATTCTTTTTACATAATCTTGTTATGTGCCTTGAATATTCGGCGAAATTTTGTATAAAACGTCTATAATAATTGCAGAATGCTATGAAACGTCTAGCGCTGTCCGCATTGTGTGGCGTCGGGTAATTCATAATGACATCATATTTCTTGTCATCCGGAAGTATTCCTTTGTCAGTGCATTTGTGACCTAGGAATGTCACTTCATGCATGAAAAATGAACATTTTTCTGGATGCAACTTTAGGTTGTATTTCCTACATTTCTCAAAAACGTCTGTTAAGTTTTTAAGCATATGTTTTTCGGAACAACCTATAACTATTAAGTCATCCATATAAAGGAATGCTTGTGAAGGTTCTAATCCGGAGAATGCTATAGTCATCATTCTTTGAAATGAATTAGGCGCTATTTTTAGGCCAAACGGTAGTCGCGTGAAGCGATACGAGCCATTGCTCGTTGAAAATGACGTTATATCTCTTGAACTTTCTTCGAGTTCAATTTGATGAAATCCTGACATTAAGTCAAGGCATGAAAAATATTTTGCTCGTCCAAGTTGATCCAAAATATCATCAATTCTTGGGAGCGGAAATTTATCGGACAATAATTTTTTATTAATTTGACGATAGTCAATTACCAATCGCCATGATTTATCAAAGTCAACTTTTATGTTATTTATTTCTTTATATAACTCATTCCATTCCATTATTTTGTGGATATGAAGTGTTGCTCTACTCTGTCCAATTCTTTAATTGTCTTTAGTCTAGCCATACTTTAGTTAATGTAAAATTTTTGTATATTTTTAATTTATTGTTTTTTTTTTTCTTTTGTTACAAACTTCAAATACTAATTGTGTTATTTGTATTAACTGTGTTTGCGCCTTTTTTTTATAATTTGTTTATATTTTGTCCAAATCATTTGCTTGGCTCATAAATTTTTTTTTTAGACATTTGTTGTGTAATTTATATAATTTATAAATACAATTTGCGCTCATTATGACAACAATTATTATTAATAATATGCGTATTAATTCTAAATCAGCACTGTTTGTCTCTACTTTATTAATTACATTCGCTGTAGAGTCTACTGATTTTAAGTCTACTAAGCCCATTTTTGTGAATTTTATGTCTATACTTTCAAAATGTTTTATGTTATCTCAATTTTCAACAGATTTACTAATTCTGTTGTCGTGTTATATAAAATTAACAAGACTGTTTTATTCAGTAGTTTTCTTCAGAGTGATCACTCTGTTTTATTCAAATTCAAACTTAGGCTTATTACATAGAATATTCTTATTCAGCTCTGTCGCTGAGAACGTCGGCAGAGAGAGAGAGAGAGTGTTGCAGTATGTATGTACTTATGTGGTTATGTATTTATACATATATGTACAGAGGGCACATACCTAAGAAGTGCTTACGCTAGCGATCCCACGCTGCGGCCAGTCCGCATAAGTGACGGATCCTATTACTGCACTTATGTATATATGTGTTTGTATAAACAAAGCAACAAAGTGTCGCTATGTAGTGACGACTCGATATTGTCGATTTCAGCTTGTAATTTATTGCCTGTTTCCCAACTAATTGTTGTGTTGGGGGCATATATCAGTTTTATGAGTTTAGCTTTTCTTTCTTTAAGCCTTTTTTTAACTCCACTGCGCCTTGTTTTAGGCATTGCTCATCACCTCTACTCACTCAGTATTTCCACAGTGTTTCCTGATTCTATTGCCTGCTGCTGCTTCGCCTCCGGTATATGTCCAGTTCCTTCCTAATAGTGCTGCCGCATAACTTGCATCCTCTCTTGAGACAGCTCCAATTGTTCAATTAGTTTTGTTTTTATTTTATTATCCGAAGATTGCAGTTAAATTTTTCTTCCATTTAAATTTTAAATATTTTCACTTTTAAATATCGTGACACTTGTCCTGTCACGGTCGCCATGTTATATAAAATTAACAAGACTGTTTTATTCAGTAGTTTTCTTCAGAAATAAAATTTTTTTTTTTACATGTTTCTGCCTATTGGTTCGTATAGATTTGTATCTTGGATGGAGGTTTAATTTTTTTAATATCATTTATATTTTGAATATGTGAGAGAGTGGAACATGGCTTTGCTTTTGTATTTTGCAAGTATGCTCGCAATTGGTCAAGCTCTGCTTGTAGCTTCTGAGCTGTTGACCAGGCTGCTGGAGGTTGTTGTGTATAAAACTGCCAATTTAGGCTGGCTATCCTTTTTTTTATTTTGTTTCTCACACCGCCTCTTTTATTTGAGTTCAGTCAGAATGCTGACACTCGCATATTCTGGGAGAGCGACGATCGACTCATATTTCGGCCACGGTCAAGAGACCGGGACTCTGTTTACATAAACACTGCAACAAAGTGTTACAGTGTGTATTCTTTAAGTACTCTTGGTACAGTGGATATTCAAGATGTATGCATACTACACGGTATATATATATAAGTGGCCGATCAACTCAAGTGCATTTATGTTTACTTGATTGTATATATTTGATTGTATATTTACATAGCGACAAAGTGTCACTATGTGTACATTTTAGGGTATTGAGTGTCGGGTATATGTATTATTAAATGAGACATACTACAGTAGATCACAACATTCTCCTGTCACAGTCGCCATGTACTGTTGTATAAGTTAATTTATCGTTAATTAAAACTGATAAAAAATATAACAATTGGACTTTATTTTCGAACTCGCACTTTATTGATGTTTATTCATTCGACTCCAATTAGCAACTGATTAACTTAAACCAAATCTATCCCTAACAAGCCGTGGCTTTTGCGGCAGAGATGTTGGCAGCGCTGTCGTCGGCGAAGTCATCGGCCCGTTGGGCAACTTGGAGTTGCGCGTGTTGTAATTCTTCTTAGAATTATGCAGGCCGAATCGGCGTGTGCAGGAAATGCACCAGCCGCTAGGTCAGCAGTTTCTTATAAGCTGAATATGATATTTTATTTTGGTATAAATTTATTTGTTGCTAACTTATATATTAAAACAAATTATATTAAAATATTATATTAAAATTTCCGGAATTTCCGGAATTTCCTTTGCTGCATCAGCTGGTCGTCGCCGGTTGGCTCGCTGATGCTCCCTCGTATGTGCAAAGGACAGCCTGTCTTTCACACTTGCTGATCCTTCCAGTTTTCTCCTGTGCACGTATATTTACAGTGTGCACTGTACATTGGTCCCTCGCAGTCTGCTGGGCACTCCGGTTTCCTTTTGGTCTTCTTCATCTTCTTTTCTTTGGGTGGAGTAATCTTGTTAGTTTGGTTTACAATTTTTATATTTGAGTGAGTAGGAGTATTTGTCTTTGGCTTTTCTATTTTGAGGTTCAACTTTAAAAAGTCAAGCTCTTCTTGCAGCTTTTGGGCTGTTGCCCATGAGGGAGGTGTGGTGCTTGAATATAATAGCCACTTTACGTGTGCTATTCTCTTCTTTATTCGGTTTGGCCTTCCCTCTCTGTGTGTTATACTCTCACTACTCACTCAGATTTCATTTTTATACCCTGAACCCATTGAAAATGGGATTTCAGGGTATAATGTTTTTGTGAAAATGTATGTAACAGGCAGAAGGAGGCGTGGCAGACCCCATAAAGTATATATATTCTTGATCAGGATGACGAGCTGAGTTGATCTAGCCATGTCCGTCTGTCCGTCCGTCCGTCCGTCCGTCCGTCCGACCGTCCGTCCGTCCGTCCGTCCGTCCGTCCGTCCGTCCGTCCGTCCGTCCGTACTAACGCAGAGATCTCCTAAACTACAAGTGCTAGAGACTTGAAATTTTACATGTATACTCGTGTATACCATACGCAGTACGAGTTTATCATATTTTTTCGATAACTCATCCCATTTCTTTTTTATCGATAACAATCGAAAATCTGACTTGGTTTTTAAAGCCTAGTTTGAATACTGTTAGACCTAGAGACTTCAGATTTACTGTGTAGATTAATGTGATGAATACAAAGATTTTGTCATTTACAGATTTTGGATGCCACGCCCCCTTCGCCCCAAATTTGAAAAAAACGTATATCAAATACTAGAGACTTGTGCTTTGGCATATACACACATTTGAATGTTATTATAACGTTCTGAAAATTTGATGAAGATAGTCCCACTACAAAAAGATTTATTCAACAAACAAATTTTCGTAATATAGCCCACACGGCAGCCCAAGCGCAGTAACTGCGCAGTTAGCAGAGCAATTGTTTATGCGTTCGTATGGATGCATGCGTACGGGTGTGTGTATGTGTTTTTGTATATGTGCATGAAAGAAGTGTAGAATTGTTGGAATCAGTACTTTGCAGGGTTCAGGGTATCTCCTAGTCGAGCAGTCTCGACTAGAGCCCTCTTACTTGTTCTTCATGTTGCTGCCGTATTGTTGTTGTTGATTGTTGTTGCTGTAATTTTAAGAAGATTGCAGGCTCGTGGTCCTGTGAAACAGGACACTGCACGGTCGCCATATATTAACACCAGCCAGCGGAGCGTCAGCTTCGTTGTAGAGTTAGGTTTTGAATGAATTCTTTATTTCGAAAAATGTCCTAAACTCTAACAATATTCGCTTATAAGAGCGGCTGCCCTATATATTTACTATATATTATTACATGTAAGAAGAGAGAAAGAGTTGCATATCTAATGTGGGTCATATGCGCTGTTGGGTCAGACCATGCTGACACTGCGCATAGAAGGTTAGTGTGCCCATTCAAGAGGACACTCAGATTACACAGGCACTAGAAGAGTGCTTTTGATATCTATTGCTAATACTTGCAATTAATTGTTACAGTATTTATTCAACACATTGGACATGCTACACATTGGATATGCTTATATCATATACAACATACTACATCGGTCCTCCGGCGTCTTCGCTGTGGCCAGCAACTCTTCCTGCAGACGTTTTTGTTGTAGGAGCCTCCGGACCTAACGTCCTCGTTTAGTCTTCTTCTTAGTTGGTTTTTGATGACGTGCCCGGTACTCAGCTATTGTGAGTGGGCGTGGTTCATCGTTGGGATGCACCTGCAACGCTTCTTGGAGTGTTGTACGATTGGTTACATCTTTGCGTTCTTGATGTATTAGCAGAGAGGTTGAGAGACGAGGATGGCAGTGTAGAGAAACGGGTGTGTCTTGGGCATAGGGGAGAAGAGAGGGTGCCCGACACTGGCTGGTGCTAACTTATATAAATTATTATCCTTTGTTGTTCCTGTTGTGGGCGAAGATTAGGTTGAGAGGCGAACTGTACCTCTTATTGCTGGCCTCGGGCTCAGACAATAAAACAAATTATTTAACGGCTAAGTGCCGGAGTGAATATTTATTTAAGCGACTTACTGGAAGAGCGCTGTATTCAAGACTGATTTCTTAAAACACAGAATATTTCACTTAAGCTAAGCCAAAACTCGCATCACGCCACAATGTCATGGTCGGCAAGCCGACTCAGCAAGTCTTTGGCGATAACGGAAGCTCTTGCAGCAAACCAAAAGTGTCCGGTTACCGTCGCTGACCATTGCAGCTATAGCGCGCTGATACAACTTATGTAATGTCGCAATTGCGAGGGTTGGTTATAAACTTATAAAATATCCCATATTAAGTGTTAATTGTTAACTTGCATACACTTGAGTTCAGTCAGGTGGTCGGCGCGTGTAAGCAGAATGCTGACACTCGCATATTCTGGAAGAGCGACGATCGACTCATATATATATATATATATATATATATATATATATTTTTTTTTTTTTTTTTTTTTTTAATTATATATATATATTGTTTTTTTTTTTTTCTTTGAATATATATATATTTTTTTTAATATATATATTTTGTATTTTTATAATTTTAGTTATCAATTTATTTTTTTCTTCTTATTGTTATCAAGCCTATTTTCCCTACTCACAGTGATCTTCCTACCTATTTCGCTTTACAATATTTTCTTAAAATTTATTTTATTTATGCATCGCAGTGCATTGTTTTATTTATTTTTATTTTTATATTGTTGTGCACACTATGTTGTGCTGTCGGTTCACAATTCCTGGCCTGGCTTGACGCGCCAGACGGTGCCGGTGCTGGCTGCACAGTGTAGAGGCAATAGGCGCTGTCTAGTGGCCCCTCGCAGTCATTAGGGCACTTCTTCGTTGGTTTCTTTATGTCGATTCTTGGCAGTGCAGCATTTCTGGCATTCGATTTTTCATTAATAATTGGAATCTGTTTACTTAGTGTGGCAGAGGTTGAGTTTTTGTTCTTTCTATCTTCTTCGGCTTGCTCAATTTGGTCAAGCTTGTTTTGTAGTGCTATTGTTGGTGGGTCGGTTGCGAATTATAGTCTTATAATTTCCGTCTTCCTCTTTTGCAGGCGTACTCTTAAGCAGCAGTTTCTTATAAGCTAAATATGATATTTTATTTTGGCTTAAATTTATTTGTTGCTAACTCTTTCCCCTTTGATTTACACTTGTCTTCAAGTGATTGTTTTTTTTTAAAGAATGGTATATTGTTGAATGGGAGGTTTGGCTTTTCGAGTTTCAGCATGTTGATTATTGGCGCATGTTTGGTTCTGGTCAAGTTGTAAGATGACTTTTTTTTCCTTTTTCCTTATCATCAGATGCAATGAGAAACTGATGAGAATTCTTTTTCGTTAGTGGCATAATTTTCTTCTGTTTTTGACAATGTTCTTGAAAGAAAGCATATAGGTCGTTTATTTTGAGATAGTGTAGAGATCGCCATCGTAGAGTCGTCAATGATTTTTAACAAAGAGCCTCAGCTCAGTAGTGCATTTAAAATTGGAATGATTTTATTAATTTCATATGTCTTTAGCTTAGCCTAATACTAATAGCGTAGTATGTATGTATTTATTTGTTTTTATTTTTTTTTTTTATGCTCTGTCTAAATCGACAGAGATATGAGCTCTGCTCATATAACGTTTTTTAATAATTTAGAGTGTCAATAGGAATTGGCAAACTGAAACTATTGTTAAGATCAGTATCAGAATCCATAGGACGTTAATATCGTCCGTATGGTCGACGATTTTAACATTATTTACGTATTATTATCTTGTGTGTCGTCGCTACCAAACGAACCCATTTGGAAGGTTTTTTTTTTTTTTTTTTTTTTTTTTTTTGTGTGTTCTAATATTTAATAACTAAAAACTTACTGATTCAGTTTTAGGAAAAAATGTGGCAAACAAAATTTTGTTTTACAGTTTAAATATTCTGCATTTAATATAAAAATTTACTTTACTTTAACTTCTTAAATTTCTTTTTCAAAACCAAAATTCGCTACTGAGTATAATAATATTCAGTGCGCAAGAGACGTGGAAAAGTGTTAATGTTCATTCGATTGGCTCAAAATTTTGATTGAAACATATTAAATGTCCCATCGAATGTGTTAGTCATAGCCTAGCAGATGTTTTACGAGCAGCACATTAAAATGCCTTGGCCCGTGGTAGAATTCAAAATTAAAGGCAAGAAAAAGCCTTGGCATAAGTGCAGCTTTTATTTTGCGTTACTTTGCACGTTTGCAAAGTTGTTCTTCTATTTGCCTTATACGCTCTTTGCAGCGTTGTCGGTCCTCCTGTGTTCGTTTGTACTTTTGTAGAAGCTCCAGTTCCAGTCGTCTTTGGCGAAGAAAACGTTTTCGTTTTCCTCCACTTTTCTTCTTTGGTGGCTTCGGCTTCGGCTTCGGCTGCTGACGTGCTCTATACTCCTGTATAGTTAGTGGGCGTGGTCCCTCGTTTGGATACACCTCCAATGCTTGTTTGAGTGTTGGTGTATCCCTTTGCTCGACGGGAGCAGATTTGCAAAAAGTTTCTTCTTTCATTCAAAACAAATTTTTGAACGTCATAAACATCATTATTATGTGTATATGTATTTGTTATACCCTGAACCCATTGAAAATGGGAAATCAGGGTATAATGTTTTTGTGAAAATGTATGTAACAGGCAGAAGGAGGCGTGGCAGATTCCATAAAGTATATATATTCTTGATCAGGATGACGAGCTGAGTTGATCTAGCCATGTCCGTCTGTCCGTCCGTCCGTCCGTCCGTCCGTCTGTCTGTCCGTCCGTACTAACGCAGAGATCTCCTAAACTACAAGTGCTAGAGACTTGAAATTTTACATGTATACTCGTGTATACCATACGCAGTACGAGTTTATCATATTTTTTCGATAACTCATCTCATTTCCTTTTTATCGATAACAATCGAAAATCTGACTTTGTTTTTAAAGCCTAGTTTGAATACTGTTAGAGCTAAAGACTTCAGATTTACTGTGTAGATTTATGTGATGAATACAAAGATTTTGTTATTTACAGATTTTGGGTGCCACGCCCCCTTCGCCCTAAATTTTGAAAAAAACGTATATCAAGTACGAGAGAGTTGTGCTTTATCATATACACACATTTGAATGTTATTATCACGTTCTGAAAATTTGAAGAAGATAGTCCCACTACAAAAAGATTTTTTCAACAAACAAATTTTCATAATATAGCCCACACGGCAGCCCAAGCGCAGTAACTGCGCAGTTAGCAGAGCAATTGTTTATGCGTTCGTATGGATGCATGCGTACGGGTGTGTGTATGTGTTTTTGTATATGTGCATGAAAGAAGTGTAGAATGATTGGAATCAGTACTTTGCAGGGTTCAGGGTATCTCCTAGTCGAGCAGTCTCGACTAGAGCCCTCTTACTTGTTGTATTTGTTGTTGTTGTTATTATTTAATCTTCAATCTGGTTTTGTTTTATCATTTTCCATATGAATTGATCATGTTCTTCATTTTTGTTTTTGTGTAATTAAAAAGTTTCCTGCAACAATAAACAGATTACGTAAAACTTGTCACGGTCGCCATGTTATCATTGAATTCCTTTGAGAAATAAGTAATTGTTTTAGACTGACACTTGTGTGTCTAGTCTGTAGCATGTCTTTATTTGAATTGAATTCTTATGATTCTGAATGTATGGGTTTTGGCAGAAGGCAGCGGAGCTGCGCTTGTGTATTTGCTTATATTATATATATTTTGTTATATTGTATATTATATATGTGGCTCTGTTGCTGAGGACAGCGACAGAGCGGGACAGCGTAGTATATATACATATATGTATATGTGTATATGCAGAAGGCATATACATATAATATATTATATTAGACAAAGTGCAGACGTGGCCGATCGTATTTCAGTATAGTATAGCAACAAAGTGTCACTATGTTTGTATGATTAATTACTCTACAAAGAATTGGGCATATGACAGTGGAAATATGTTAACGGTCTATGATCTGTTTTTGCAGTGAAGTGTTTGCCATAAATATATGGTCTGAAATGTGTAATTGCCCAGTGGATTGCTGCTAATTCTTGTTCTGTTGTTGATTTGTTGCCTTCACCTTTGGTGAATGAGCGTGAAGCATATGCAACTGGGAGTTGTTTATCTCCATAATTTTGTACTTTAGTACAGCTCCACAGGCGTATTTACTTGCATCTGTAATTATGCAAAATTCTTGATTGAAATCTGGGTATTTCAATAATGTTGGCTTAGTTAAAGCTTGTTTTAAGTAATCAAATGCATTTTGGCATTCGTCGGACCATTGAAAATTGACATTCTTTTTACATAATCTAGTTATGTGCCGTGAATAGTCGGCGAAATTTTTAATAAAATCGTCTATAGTAATTGCAGAATGCAACGAATCTTCTAGCACTGTCTGCGTCCGTGGGGACAGGGTATTTTTCAATGACATCTGTAATAAGCAAGTAAAGTCGGGAACGCATCCGTTCGCTTTGTAATCAGTTTATTCAATGATATGATATGAAAAATGAAATAAAGTCTTAAGCTAAGATACATATATTTCTTATTATATATATCTCTGCCGCAGAAGGCAGCAGAGCGAGAGAGCGTAGTATGTGTGTATGTATATGCAAAGGGCATATACATTAGAATTGCTATATGAGCCTCTGCTCATGAGCATATATATATATATATATGTGTGAGCATATATATATGTTTGCAAGCGGCAGCCGTTGGCTTGTGAGGCGGTCAAGTGCTGACGCGGCTATTCCCACGCCTCTTGTATATAAACGGTATATATATATGTATGTCCGATCATCTCAAGTGCATTTATGTTTACATTATTGTATATATTTGATTGTATATTTACATAGCGACAAAGTGTCACTATGTGCACATTTTAGAGTATTGAGTGTCGGGTATATATTATTAAATGAGACATACTACACATCATACTTTTTGTCATCTGGTAAAATACCATTATCAGTACACTTATGACCTAGGAATGTCACTTCGTGCTGATTTTCCGTGATTTTCGCGTGATTTTCCGAACAACCGATGACAATTAAGTCATCCATGTACAAGACAGCTTGTGAAGGGTTTAATCTAGAAAAAGCTATTGTCATCATTCCGTAAGGTAATCGTGTAAAACGATATGAACCATTGCTGGTCGAAAAAGACGTTAAATTTCTAGAGTGTTCTTTTAACTCTATTTGATGAAATCCAGACATTAAGTCTAGGCATGAAAAATATTTTGCTCTTCCGAGCTGGTCAAGAATATCGTCGATTCTTGGAAGTGGGAATTTATCTGACAACAGTTTTTTATTAATTTGACGATAGTCTATTACTAATCGCCATCGTTTTTTATCTGAACCTGGTAGACCCTTCTTAGGTACCAGTAATATCGGACTGTTATATTCGGAAACTGAGGGCTCTATCTATTTTATCAAGAATGAGTTTATCGACTTGTCTGTTTACTTCTTCTTTGTGAGCATGTGGTATTCTATAATTTTGTATATACACTGGTTCTATATCTTTTAATCTCAGTTCTTGCTTATAAAAATTATTTGTAGATATCGATTCGGTTTCTAGTCCGAATATATCTGTATATTTTGTGCAGAGGTTTGTTAAAACTGGTTTGAATAAATGTGGAAAGTTCTGACTTAGTTTTTTCATGACAGTGTGTTGTCTCTCTTCGCTAATTTCTTGGGCTATCTTATCACATGTGTGTATAATTGGTATATGTATTGGATAATTTAGATTATTTGGCCTTAGTATTGGAGAATCACTTGATGGTGTGAAATCTAATAGGCAATTATATTTTTTAATGAAATCTATACCAATAATGCCATTGCTTGGAATTGGGAAGTCTTTATCGACTAAGTGGAAATCATGTGGTATTACATGTTTGCCTGTAGATAATTCTACGAATGCTAAGCCTTTTGAAAAAACTGAACCTTTACCAATACCTGATATTTGAGTTGAAATGTTGTTGTTTACATTATCAAAGGTATCTATATTTTCTTTTAGAATTGAAATATCTGCACCTGTGTCTATTAGTAAGGTATATGTTTTACCTGTACTTTCGTTGTTAACTTTTATAAATATGCTAAAACTAAGATTGAATGCCCCACGTTGGGCGCCAGTTAATAATTATATTTCTGATAGCTTGCTTGTGATCTCGGCACAAAACAATAGCAGTGAAAATAATTTTAATCTTATCCGTTTATTGTTCAAATCCATACTAAAAGCTAAGTGACAAAATATTCTTATATTAGGCTAGCCCTGACCTATAATCGCTGTGTCAGCGATTATGTTGTGAAGATTAAAGTCTTTGGTTTTATTTTATTTAAAGTTTATTGAATTTATTGGAGGCAGCAGTGACGCCGCTTCCAACGCTCAGTTGAATCTGACCTTAAACATTCTACTTAGGTTCTGAATAAGCCCAAGTCTCGTTGCTGCGATACATAAGGTTTGGCAGCAGAGAGAGAGAGAGAGACGGTTATGTATATTCCTTATATATTATATATGTATAAATTAAAAATTCAAAAGAAGTTTTTAGTTAAAAAAACATTTATTCTCTTTTGGAGCTGGATTAGAACTAACTTAAAAACAATTATACAAGTATTATTTATACTTAAGCTACTGCTGCTGCTGTTGGCGTCGCTGCCGCCGTGGTCACAACAAAGTGTTACAGTGTGTATTCTTTAAGTACTCTTGGTACAGTGGATATTCAAGATGTATGCATACTACAGTAGAACAGTGTTTGTTTGACCAGTTGCTTCCGTGCAACTGTTGACATACTTTGAAATGGCATCATTCATGTTACTGAATGTACCTGCCTGCATGATAAGTTTTACCTTATCAATTGAGCAATTCGGAGTCATTGGTTTTACTGCCAATGTTGTACTGTATTTAGTTGCTAAATCTGAGCCTAGACCATCGTGGATGTAAGCTCCTTCTAGTGATTTGGTTAACTGTTCGACCTCTTGGGTGTATTGGTTGGCCGTTTTATTCTTTTGCTGCAGATTGAGAAGCTTAGCAGATATTACTTCTACTGATTCTCCTTTTACTGATTTTGATAACTGAGCAATGATCTCAGCTATTGCTTGTTCAGTGCCAATTAGACTTCTTGGATGGCCTTTAAGTTTTGTTTTAATAAGGCTTATGGCTGTTGCCTCATGCGTGCCTTTCAGTGTTTCTCATAGATTTCAGGAATCTAGAAAATTTTTTAGATTTTTTGCTTTGCCGTCAAACTCTGGTATCAGAGATGTGGCTAATCTGATAAATTCTACTACTGATTGCGCCATTTTTGTAATTTTCTCAACTGATTCTTTATCGTCAATTATTTCGATTTGGGCAGTTTCCAATAAAACTGTCCCCTCAAAATAAGCCGGGGTATTAAGCACATTCTGGAGAAATATTTGTAAAGTATTGTAATAAGAAAGTAATTGTTAAACGCATCCGTTCGGTTTGCAATCCGTTTATTGAATAATTGATATGAAAAATGAAATAAAGTCTTAAGCTAAGATACATATATTTCTTATTATATATATCTCTGCCGCAGAAGGCAGCAGAGCGAGAGAGCGTAGTATGTGTGTATGTATATGCAAAGGGCATATACATTAGAATTGCTATATGAGCCTCTGCTCATGAGCATATATATATATATATATGTGTGAGCATATATATATGTTTGCAAGCGGCAGCCGTTGGCTTGTGAGGCGGTCAAGTGCTGACGCGGCTATTCCCACGCCTCTTGTATATAAACGGTATATATATATGTATGTCCGATCATCTCAAGTGCATTTATGTTTACATTATTGTATATATTTGATTGTATATTTACATAGCGACAAAGTGTCACTATGTGTACATTTTAGAGTATTGAGTGTCGGGTATATATTATTAAATGAGACATACTACACCTCCCTTTTTTAAAAAAATAACGTAATATATGTAGTTATTTAATTATTTATTTAATTTTAAATTTAATTAGAGATATATAATTTGTTTTTTAATATATATTCTTAATATATAAATGATTTTTTTGAATAAAATGAAAGTGAAATAAATGAACCATTTTTTTTTTTTTTTTTTTTTTAATTTTATTTTATTATATTTGGTTGATCAGACCGATTTCATGAAACTTTTAATTATGGAAATTTTTTTAGCCTATCCTTATGTACTTTCTGTTTCTTGTTCTTATTATCCTTAATGAAAATATTGTCATTATCTTCTATTTTCTCTACTGTGTAGGGTCCTATATATGCTGGTTCTAATTTATGCCCTGATTCGTTTCTTATTAGTACTTGATCTCCTACATTTAACTCAAAATTTTTAGCATTTTTATCGTATTCTAATTTCCTAAGAGCCTTAGCTTTTTCTAACATAACTCTAGTTCTTTTATATGCAACTTCTAACCTAAATTTTATTTCCTTAGCATAGTCGTCTAAATTATATAATGGGTGTACTATATCATTTTTATTAAAGTTTACGAATGGTCTTGGTAGTCTACCAAAGACTAGTTCGTATGGACAATATTCATGCGTTGTTGATGGTGTAGTGTTGAAACAATATGTGAAATATTGTATCCAAACATCCCAATCAGTTTTGTCCGCAGAGATGTATGAACGAACGTATTCATTGAATGTTCGATGACTTCGTTCTATTGTCCCTAAAGTCTGGTGGTGATGTGCAGTAGACGTTATGTTGTCTATTTTCAAATACTTGCACAAGTCATTTATAATTGAGTTCTTATATTCTGTTCCCATGTCCGTAATGAACGTCTTCATTGGACCGTACTTCAGAATAAAGTTTTCAAATATAGCTTTGGCAACAGTTGTTGCACTTTTATTCGGAATTGGAATTGAAACTAAGTATTTTGTTAAATCACATATTAACGTAACTGCGTATTCATTGCCATTTTCCGATCGTGGTAGTGGACCTATAGTGTCTACTATCACTCTGTCAAAAGCATGTATCGGGGTTTCTGTAATTGTCATTGGGGTCTTTGCTTTTGTTGTTATTTTTGATTTAAGGCATTTTGAACATTTCTTAATGTACTCTTTGATATGACGTGTCATATTTTTCCAATAATAATGTCTTTTTACTTTGGCCAAAGTTTTTGTAATGCCTGTATGACCTCCTTGAATTGGATCGTCATGGTATGTAAACAGTATCGCTTCTTGATCTTTTCTATTATTTATTACGGTCACCGGCTTGAGTAGCGCTACTCTTAATATTTTCAATATTTTATTGCCCATATTTTTGAAAGATTCTATTGAAATTAATTCAAAGATCTTTTCGCTCGGTGCCACTTTGAGTTGGCTGATCCCAAGTATACCGGCTTGCTTTTCAAGCCTTTGGAAGAATTGACCTAAGTCAAGGGTTCCATTGGTGTACAGATCGTCAACATCAATTCTTGCAATAATTTTCTTTCCATGTTTCAAAAAACATGTATTGTTTATTATGTGCAAGGCCACTACTTTCCGTATTTCGTCATTGCAAATGACTTCATATACGTTGGGCTTAGAAGCGTTGTCAAGTGTTTGCATATGCAAATCTTCTTGAGCATTTCCTGCGCAGGAGTTTTTCTGTTTACTTTGTAATCTAGTAGTGACTTTGAGAATATTTTTTGTTATGTCTTTTAATTCTTTTATAGTGATGCGTGATAGTGCATCAGCTACGAAATTGTCTTTTCCTTTCAGATACTCAACAGTGAAGTCATATTCTTCTAATTCTAATCTCATTCTTGTTAGTTTCGAGCTTGGATTTGTCATTGAGAACAAATACGTTAACGGTCTATGATCCGTTTTTACAGTGAAGTGTTTGCCATAAATATATGGTCTGAAATGTGTAATTGCCCAGTGGATTGCTGCTAATTCTTGTTCTGTTGTTGATTTGTTGCTTTCACCTTTGGTGAATGAGCGTGAAGCATATGCAACTGGGAGTTGTTTATCTCCATAATTTTGTGTTAGTACAGCTCCACAGGCGTATTTACTTGCATCTGTAATTATGCAAAATTCTTTATTGAAATCTGGGTATTTCAATAATGTTGGCTTAGTTAAAGCTTGTTTTAAGTAATCGAATGCATTTTGGCATTCGTCGGACCATTGAAAATTGACATTCTTTTTACATAATCTAGTTATGTGCCGTGAATAGTCGGCGAAATTTTTAATAAAACGTCTATAGTAATTGCAGAATGCAACGAATCTTCTAGCACTGTCTGCGTCCGTGGGGACAGGGTATTTTTCAATGACATCATACTTTTTGTCATCTGGTAAAATACCATTATCAGTACACTTATGACCTAGGAATGTCACTTCGTGCATGAAGAAAGAGCATTTTTCTGGATGCAGTTTAAGGTTGTGCTTCCTGCACAAGTCAAAAACATTTGTTAGGTTTTTGATCATGTGCTTTTCCGAACAACCGATGACAATTAAGTCATCCATGTACAAGAAAGCTTGTGAAGGGTTTAATCCAGAAAAAGCTATTGTCATCATTCTTTGAAAAGAATTGGGTGCTATTTTTAAACCGTAAGGTAATCGTGTAAAACGATATGAACCATTGCTGGTCGAAAAAGACGTTAAGTTTCTAGAGTGTTCTTTTAACTCTATTTGGTGAAATCCAGACATTAAGTCTAGGCATGAAAAATATTTTGCTCTTCCGAGCTGGTCAAGAATATCGTCGATTCTTGGAAGGGGGAATTTATCGGACAACAGTTTTTTATTAATTTGACGATAGTCTATTACTAATCGCCATCGTTTTTTATCTGAACCTGGTAAACCTTTCTTAGGTACCAGTAATATCGGACTGTTATATTCGGAAACTGAGGGCTCTATCTATTTTATCAAGAATGAGTTTATCGACTTGTCGGTTTACTTCTTCTTTGTGAGCGTGTGGTATTCTATAATTTTTTATATACACTGGTTCTGTATCTTTCAATCTCAGTTCTTGTTTATAAAAATTATTTGTAGATATTGATTCGGTTTCTAGTCCGAATATATCTGTATATTTTGTGCACAGGTCTGTTAAAATTTGTTTGAATAAATTTGGAAAGTTCTGATTTAGTTTCTTCATGACAGTATTTTGTCTGTCTTCGCTAATTTCTTGGGCTATCTCGTAGTCACTTAGCGTTTCTATTTTTATTTTGTTAAGGTTTATTACTTTAATTGAATTGGTTGTATTTAATATTCGGACAAATGTATTATTTTTATTGGAAATAGTGTTTCCAATAAAAATTCCTTCTTCAATTTCCTGATTTGGAATTAGAACATTTTGTTCTTTGGAAGTTATATTAATTTGACGGACTACTTCAGCGCGAGCTGGGAGTATTGTGGCATTATTATCACATGTATGTATGATTGGTATATGTATTGGATAATTTAGATTAGTTGGCCTTAGTATTAGAGAATCACTTGATTGTGTGAAATCTAATTGGCAATTATATTTTTTAATAAAATCTATACCAATAATGCCATTGCTTGGAATTGGGAAGTCTTTATCGACTAAATGGAAATCATGTGGTATGACATGTTTGTTTGTAGATAATTCTACGAATGCTAAACCTTTTGAAAAAACTGAACCTTTACCAATACCTGATATTTGTGTTGAAATATTATTATTTATATTATCAAATATATCTATATTCTCTTTTAAAATTGATATATCTGCACCTGTGTCTATTAGTAAGGTATATGTTTTACCTGTACTTTCGTTGTTAATCTTTATAAATATGCTATAACTGAGATTGAGTGTGTATATTTTGTTACCTAATTGCTCTGAGTATCTGAAGGATTCTGTCCGTTTCCCGAATTGCTTTGGGTAACTCGGACATTGTTATTGCTGCTATGGTTACTATTTCTATCTGAATAGTTGCCTCGGTTGGAATTATTCCTACCTCGGTTATAGCTTCTTCCACCTCTATTGTTGTTTCTATTGTTGTTATAGTTATTGTTGTTGTTGTAAGAATTGTGGTTACCGCGGCCATTGCCTCTACCTCTTTGGTATCGGTAACCACCTCCTCTATTGTTGCGACTGTGCTGGAATAACACTGTGCTAGAACTTCCAGTCATTTCAGTGCTGCAATGGATATATTTACCCATTACATCATTGAAAGTAACGAAGTTACCTGCTTCCAATATCATTTTCAGCTTATCATGCTCGCAATTTCGTGTCATTGCAGTTATTGATTCCTTTGTGGAAAATTTTTCTGCATTTTCTGGGTCTAGACCATCATCAATATACGATGCTTCCAATTGCTTTCGCAAATTGTCTATTTCCATTGTATATTGTGATGCTGTTTTTCCTTTTTGTTTAGTATTTGCCAATTTAGCTTTAAGTACGTCAGAAGATTCTCCTTTTACGTTACTTTTCAGCTTATTAATGATTCCGGATATAGTAGTTTCATTTTGTACTTTGTACAAGATTGTGCCGGTTATTTTAGATTTAATAACCTCAACTGCTATATCCTCTTGGTCACCTTTAGTTCTTTCTACGAGTCTTAAGGCTGTTAGGAATCTATTCAATGATAATTTTTTACCATCAAATTCAGGAACGGAAGCAGATACTTGCTTCACATATTCCCTGTCTAGAGCGACCTGATTTGCCATATTTGTATTTGTTAGTAAATTAGGTTTTGTATCTACTAATTCACTTGTTTTGTCTTCTAGTGTTTCTATATCACTATCAGAATCAGTGTCGCTTGACTGTATAGATTCGTCTAAATCTTTTAATTGGCTGGCATTAAAGTCTGCCAATTGATTTAAATTTTTTGGTACTGATATTTGAATGTGTCGTCTTTTGGCGACAGAAATTAATCTTGTGTTTAGAGATTTTAAGACTCTTAAACATTTCTCTCTATGTTCAGCTGTAAATCTATTCTCGTACTTATTTACTAGCGTTACTATATTATTGTATTCTCTTACAATTATATCTATATGGTGTATTAATGTGTTCGTTTTTATAACTGCATCTTTATTGATGCATTTGTATGACCTTTCAAATTTATAACGAAATGCGTCTATGTTTTTCGCTATTTCGTTCCATTCCATTCTTTAATGGAGCTTCACTTTTGTAAACGAACTAACCATATAGTTGCTATTCCTAGTATTGGATTGTATTCCTTAACTAATTTAACTCTAACGTATGGCAGTGTGGTTAATACCATTGCCTTTTCTGCTGTATTGCAGTGTATTAATGGACTAAATTCTTCATTAAATGCTTCTATATACTCATTTTCAAACTGGTATATAGATATGTATTCTTTATGCAAGTGTAAAATTCTAATTGCGTTAATTCGAAAATTAGGAAAGTTCTCGTAAATATGATCTATTCGATTGACATTCATTGTCTATATCTGATCCAAATGGTTTGCTCTACTTATATATCTCTTCTTTATGATCTTATTGTGTTTTATATATAGAGTCAATAAGAATTGACCAACTGAAGCAATTGTTAAGATCAGAAGTAGAATCCACAATGATTGAATATCATCTGTGTGATCCACTATTTTGACATTATTGACGACATTGGCCGTATTGTCTTTTGACTGGGTATCGTCGCTTCCGAACCAACCCATTTTGAAGAGAAGAATTAATAATGAGAAAAAAAATTGTAAAGAAAAATTTTGTATAACCTATGCTTGCTTTCTACTATTTCATATTACTATCATACTATTTCATGAAATCGGTGTGAAAAAGAAAAAAAAAAAATTTTGGTTCATCAGGTCATGTCCTGTCACGGTCGCCATGTAATAAGCAAGTAAAGTCGGGAACGCATCCGTTCGCTTTGTAATCAGTTTATTCAATGATATGATATGAAAAATGAAATAAAGTCTTAAGCTAAGATACATATATTTCTTATTATATATATCTCTGCCGCAGAAGGCAGCAGAGCGAGAGAGCGTAGTATGTGTGTATGTATATGCAAAGGGCATATACATTAGAATTGCTATATGAGCCTCTGCTCATGAGCATATATATATGTTTGCAAGCGGCAGCCGTTGGCTTGTGAGGCGGTCAAGTGCTGACGCGGCTATTCCCACGCCTCTTGTATATAAACGGTATATATATATGTATGTCCGATCATCTCAAGTGCATTTATGTTTACATTATTGTATATATTTGATTGTATATTTACATAGCGACAAAGTGTCACTATGTGTACATTTTAGAGTATTGAGTGTCGGGTATATATTATTAAATGAGACATACTACACATCATACTTTTTGTCATCTGGTAAAATACCATTATCAGTACACTTATGACCTAGGAATGTCACTTCGTGCTGATTTTTCGTGATTTTCGCGTGATTTTCCGAACAACCGATGACAATTAAGTCATCCATGTACAAGACAGCTTGTGAAGGGTTTAATCTAGAAAAAGCTATTGTCATCATTCCGTAAGGTAATCGTGTTAAACGATATGAACCATTGCTGGTCGAAAAAGACGTTAAATTTCTAGAGTGTTCTTTTAACTCTATTTGATGAAATCCAGACATTAAGTCTAGGCATGAAAAATATTTTGCTCTTCCGAGCTGGTCAAGAATATCGTCGATTCTTGGAAGTGGGAATTTATCTGACAACAGTTTTTTATTAATTTGACGATAGTCTATTACTAATCGCCATCGTTTTTTATCTGAACCTGGTAGACCCTTCTTAGGTACCAGTAATATCGGACTGTTATATTCGGAAACTGAGGGCTCTATCTATTTTATCAAGAATGAGTTTATCGACTTGTCTGTTTACTTCTTCTTTGTGAGCATGTGGTATTCTATAATTTTGTATATACACTGGTTCTATATCTTTTAATCTCAGTTCTTGCTTATAAAAATTATTTGTAGATATCGATTCGGTTTCTAGTCCGAATATATCTGTATATTTTGTGCAGAGGTTTGTTAAAACTGGTTTGAATAAATGTGGAAAGTTCTGACTTAGTTTTTTCATGACAGTGTGTTGTCTCTCTTCGCTAATTTCTTGGGCTATCTTATCACATGTGTGTATAATTGGTATATGTATTGGATAATTTAGATTATTTGGCCTTAGTATTGGAGAATCACTTGATGGTGTGAAATCTAATAGGCAATTATATTTTTTAATGAAATCTATACCAATAATGCCATTGCTTGGAATTGGGAAGTCTTTATCGACTAAGTGGAAATCATGTGGTATTACATGTTTGCCTGTAGATAATTCTACGAATGCTAAGCCTTTTGAAAAAACTGAACCTTTACCAATACCTGATATTTGAGTTGAAATGTTGTTGTTTACATTATCAAAGGTATCTATATTTTCTTTTAGAATTGAAATATCTGCACCTGTGTCTATTAGTAAGGTATATGTTTTACCTGTACTTTCGTTGTTAACTTTTATAAATATGCTAAAACTAAGATTGAATGCCCCACGTTGGGCGCCAGTTAATAATTATATTTCTGATAGCTTGCTTGTGATCTCGGCACAAAACAATAGCAGTGAAAATAATTTTAATCTTATCCGTTTATTGTTCAAATCCATACTAAAAGCTAAGTGACAAAATATTCTTATATTAGGCTAGCCCTGACCTATAATCGCTGTGTCAGCGATTATGTTGTGAAGATTAAAGTCTTTGGTTTTATTTTATTTAAAGTTTATTGAATTTATTGGAGGCAGCAGTGACGCCGCTTCCAACGCTCAGTTGAATCTGACCTTAAACATTCTACTTAGGTTCTGAATAAGCCCAAGTCTCGTTGCTGCGATACATAAGGTTTGGCAGCAGAGAGAGAGAGAGAGACGGTTATGTATATTCCTTATATATTATATATGTATAAATTAAAAATTCAAAAGAAGTTTTTAGTTAAAAAAACATTTATTCTCTTTTGGAGCTGGATTAGAACTAACTTAAAAACAATTATACAAGTATTATTTATACTTAAGCTACTGCTGCTGCTGTTGGCGTCGCTGCCGCCGTGGTCACAACAAAGTGTTACAGTGTGTATTCTTTAAGTACTCTTGGTACAGTGGATATTCAAGATGTATGCATACTACAGTAGAACAGTGTTTGTTTGACCAGTTGCTTCTGTGCAACTGTTGACATACTTTGAAATGGCATCATTCATGTTACTGAATGTACCTGCCTGCATGATAAGTTTTACCTTATCAATTGAGCAATTCGGAGTCATTGGTTTTACTGCCAATGTTGTACTGTATTTAGTTGCTAAATCTGAGCCTAGACCATCGTGGATGTAAGCTCCTTCTAGTGATTTGGTTAACTGTTCGACCTCTTGGGTGTATTGGTTGGCCGTTTTATTCTTTTGCTGCAGATTGAGAAGCTTAGCAGATATTACTTCTACTGATTCTCCTTTTACTGATTTTGATAACTGAGCAATGATCTCAGCTATTGCTTGTTCAGTGCCAATTAGACTTCTTGGATGGCCTTTAAGTTTTGTTTTAATAAGGCTTATGGCTGTTGCCTCATGCGTGCCTTTCAGTGTTTCTCATAGATTTCAGGAATCTAGAAAATTTTTTAGATTTTTTGCTTTGCCGTCAAACTCTGGTATCAGAGATGTGGCTAATCTGATAAATTCTACTACTGATTGCGCCATTTTTGTAATTTTCTCAACTGATTCTTTATCGTCAATTATTTCGATTTGGGCAGTTTCCAATAAAACTGTCCCCTCAAAATAAGCCGGGGTATTAAGCACATTCTGGAGAAATATTTGTAAAGTATTGTAATAAGAAAGTAATTGTTAAACGCATCCGTTCGGTTTGCAATCCGTTTATTGAATAATTGATATGAAAAATGAAATAAAGTCTTAAGCTAAGATACATATATTTCTTATTATATATATCTCTGCCGCAGAAGGCAGCAGAGCGAGAGAGCGTAGTATGTGTGTATGTATATGCAAAGGGCATATACATTAGAATTGCTATATGAGCCTCTGCTCATGAGCATATATATATATATATATGTGTGAGCATATATATATGTTTGCAAGCGGCAGCCGTTGGCTTGTGAGGCGGTCAAGTGCTGACGCGGCTATTCCCACGCCTCTTGTATATAAACGGTATATATATATGTATGTCCGATCATCTCAAGTGCATTTATGTTTACATTATTGTATATATTTGATTGTATATTTACATAGCGACAAAGTGTCACTATGTGTACATTTTAGAGTATTGAGTGTCGGGTATATATTATTAAATGAGACATACTACAGTATGTCTTTCCGAAATGTATCTAAGATTTTCTCTTAATCTTTGAAACACGTCAGCTGATTGTGCTAAATGCAATTTTGTCAATCTAGTTGAGTTTTTATGTATAACCTCACGAATATCGTTAAATATTTTTATGAGGTTTCGGACATGTTTTAATTTAGTTGAATTTGATATTTGTGCACTTTTATTTAGGCACTTAAAAGACTTATCAAATTCTGTTCTTTGTTCTTTTATGAAATTGGCTATTTCAGGCCATTCCATTTATTTTGATGTGTCTATCGATGCAAACATACCTGAACTATAGTTGTTCTTCCTATATATTCTATTCTATATATTCGTATTCAAAGTCTGGAAGTCTTGCCTCCCATGTTAAAAATTAAATTTTTCTTCTAATTTTTAATAATAATAATAATTGAAACGTTTAAAGAAAAAACATTTTTTTTTTTAATTCGAATATTTATATATATTGTTTTTTGAAAATATTTTCTTTTTTGAAAATTAAAATTGAAAAGGATGTTAAAATATTTTTTTTTTCGTGTTCAAATTTACTAAGTTTATCAGTTTTTAAAATATTTAAATGGAGCTGAGTAAAAATACTCTGCGCCAGAGACATGGAAATGTTAAATGTGTTAGAATGCATAAGATTGGTTTACATAATTTTTACATAACTTAACTCCAACCAATCTAATGTGTTAGTAAAAGCCTAACAGTTGTTAATAATTTCAAGCAGCGCTTCGCACCAGTGCGAAGTATCTCATTGTTGTCCTCAAGACGCTCTATGTAGTGTTGTCGGTCAGCTTCCTTTGTAAGAGTCTTCAACATGTCCTGTCACGGTCGCCATGTAGAGATCGCCATCGTAGAGTCGTCAATGATTTTGAACAAAGATCGTCAGCTCAGTAGTGCATTTAAAATTGGAATGATTTTATTAATTTCATATGTCTTTAGCTTAGCCTAATACATAAGAATCTTATGCATAAGGTTCTGCCACCGCGAGCAGCGACAGAACGAGGAAGCGTAGTATGTATGTATTTATTTGCATATGCCGACCATAAGCCATCTACGGGCTCGCTAAGCATAAAAGTGCTTACGCTGCGTTTCCCGTGTCTGGTCAGTCACCTCTACGTAGACTGATCATGTTTCGGTTGTGCCTACGTAAATACATAGCAACAAAGTGTCACTATGTGCACATGTAGTACACACTACTAAATGGGGTGCATATGATATTATTGATATTATATTCAACATACTACACTTTCATATTAGCGTTTAGTAAATTCGTGAAGACTTGTTTCAGGTGATGGGCATGTTCGTTTTCCGTTTTGCTGAAAACAATAATGTCATCAATGTAGACCTAGCTGATTTTCCCAACGTGATCCCTTAGAATATCGTCTAAGGCTCTTTGGTATATTGAAGGGGAATTCTTGAGACCAAAAGGTAGTCTTGTAAATTCGTACTTCCCTCCGTTAACTGAGAATGCTGCCTTTTCTATGTCTGTTTCCTTCAAGGGAATTGGATGGAAACCACTTTTGGAAACCACCATGTGATGATACACTTATAAAATCATGCAGCAGTTCTTTCATTAACTTTTCCTAACATTTTTGATCGTATATTTTTTTTTAAATGTATTTTTATAATAATTGGCGCATATGTAGCTTAGATCTTATCAAGATCATTAGCATGGCTTAAGGCTCTTTTTGTTACACATTTATTGTGTAACTTGTATGCTTTATACAATACATATGCGCTCATGATTACTACTGTAGTATGAATAAGAAGACGTCTTTTTATGTTCGTAGTTCGAATCATTCTGCTTTATTAATTTCTTTAAACATAAGTTCTTACTCTACATATATAAAAGTATATAAAGAGTTCTGTCGCTACAGGCAGCGGCAGAACTGGAGTATATGGTATGTTGTATATATGTTTGTATGTATATGCTGAAGGCATATACATTTAAATGCGCATTGGGCATTAGGCTACCACTCGGACACAGTGCTTACGCTGCAGTTCTCACGCTGCAGGCCAGTCTACATATATATAGCTGATCATATTACATGCACTTGTGTGTGGTTCTTTTATGTAATTACAGTGACAAAGTGTCACTGTATTGATTAGTAATTTACCTAAGCCTTTGGCTGAGCATATGACCACTATATATATTGTATACATATTGTATACACTATAATACGGTGGGCATATGCTTGTTTATTATACAACATACTACACCTCCATTTTTTAAGAAATAACGTAATATTAATATGTAGTTATTTTAAATTTTAATATAAGTATAAAATGTTATTAGTAATAAATTTTTTTTTTTAAATTTTTTTTTTTTAAGTTTTATGATTCTTATTTAATAAAATTTTTGATTTTTGTTAATTTATTTTATTTGTTTGTATTAAAATTTTTTGTGTATTTAAAATTTTTTTTTTTTTTTATTTTTAAAACTTTTATGATTCTTATTTAATAAAAAAAAATTTTTTTTAAAATTTATTTTATTAAAAGATTTTTGTAATTTTTTTTTATATTTTATTTTTTATTTTTATTATGTTGATATATATATATATATATGTATATAGATAAAAACAATAAAAACGATGTTTTTTTTTTTTATTTTTTTTATTTGTTTTTTTTTTTGGTTTTCAATTTGTAAACATTTTTAGTCTATCCTTATGAACTCTTTGTTCCTTATTTTTCTTATTTTTGATAATTATATTATTATTTTTTTCTATACTAATGACCTCAAATGGTCCTATATGTGAAGATTCTAATTTATGACCTGTTTCATTCTTTAAATAAACTTGGTCTCCTATTTCTATTTTAAAATCTAATACTTTTTTATCATTAATTTCTTTTTGCCTAATTTTATTTTTTTCTAAAAGTATTCGAGCTCTCTTATACGCGTGTTCTAGTCTAAACTTAACTTCCTTAGAATAATCTTCTATATTATATATAGGTTCTATACTGTTTACGCTATTAAATTGAATTGGTAGGTTGTTTTGTCTACCAAATACTAATTCATATGGACAATAATTATGAGTTACTGATGGTGTTGTGTTAAAACAATACACGAAATACTGTAACCATATGTCCCAATCAGTTTTATCTACTGATATATATGAACGGATGTACTCATTGAATGTCCTATGACTTCTTTCAACGGTACCTAATGTCTGATGGTGGTGTGCTGTAGACGTTATGTTGTCTATTTTTAAATATTTGCACAGATCAGTTATAATAGAATTTTTGTATTCTGTTCCCATGTCCGTAATGAACGTCTTCATAGGACCGTACTTCAGAATAAAAGATTCGAATATGGCTTTTGCGACAGTTGTTGCACTTTTGTTTGCAACTGGAATTGCTACTAAATACTTTGTCAAATCACATATTAAAGTGATTGCGTA